>OFHU01003594.1:0-361018 GCA_900245905.1 Lacerta viridis
AGAGGAATGAGCGCTCCCCACATCAAATGGGGTGCGCCTTTTGCGTGGTCGCAGTAACCCCCTTGGATCATGGTGCAGCTCCTGGCAGTTGGTTTTCTGGCACCACCTTCCCAGGTTGGATACCTGTGAACTCCACCTACTTAGCAGCCGCCCAATCCTGGCTGGGGAGGTGTTGCCAGGGGGATTGGCCAGGTAGAAGGAGGGATTATTCAGTACACACAATAGAGCTTGAGTCATACCTGGGAAGCGGCCTTTGGATTCAGAGCTTCCCCACCCTCCACTCCCTCAATTGACGTTTATGTTGCAGGTTAACCTCTTCTCCACAGGTACGCAGGCGCTGCTATGACAAGGTCACTGTTGAAGGGCCAGAAAGGACTTTCCCTGCATTGGCAGGTTTCGCCTTTCCCGTAGCAATTCGTCACAACTTTGGCGGTTGCAGGCCTTGGGCGGAATCCTTTAGTCATCTACAAAATTGGGGGGGGTGGGGCGGTGACCCCCGCCCCCATTGCGGCGTCGATAACAGGGTTCCCGTTAAAGGGGTCTCAGGGGGAGGCATTGACCATACACCCTGAGGTCGTCACTGCCCTCCCCCTCCAGCGGCGGCGAACAGGGGGGCGGGCTATCTGCTTGAACATATGTTCTCCAGAGCTAGCCCACTCCCCACTCATGCTGGATAACCCTGAAATTACCCAGAACCCTGGCTGGGGGGCTGGGAAGGATAAACGCCCAATGCCTGAGCCAAGGTCTCCCTACATCTGAATATTAATAAAGTTGTGGCCAATTTAATCCCATAGAACGTTGTCACGTGTCGTTATTTCCCTCAGGGGCTGCCCGGGGTTCGGGGGACTCTGCCTGGCCGCGCAAATGATGATTAAGCCACTTCTCCCTAGATGTTCAAAGAACCCTAAAAGATTGGTGAATTGCGGAAGCCAAGCTGGGTTTTATTCAGCAAGACTTGGTCCTCTGTATATATGAAGACTTTATCAACCAGAAATCAGTGTAACTGAAATTGTGACAGACAGAATGTGAAAGCTTCCCCATAGTTTTATTTCCTTTTTAGAAATAGCTTAACCTGTTGAAATTCTGCCTGCTACACAGCTGTTAAAGGCACAAGGATCAGAAGACGTACACTCAAAGGAAGGGGGAAGCAGCTTTTGAGGACTCTGGGGATTCCTGATTGCCGGGTATCTAAACAACTCATAAATCACTCGCAGCTCTGAATTCACTCATTGGCTGAAATGCTGGTGCCTAAAAATAAGGAAGGAAGGAAGACACCAGGAGATCCTCCCTGGGAAGATCATTCCAGGAGCGAGGAGGCACCTCAAGAAAGGCTCGTTCTCAGGTTGCCAGGCTCCGGGCCTCTCATGTCGGAGGCACACGGAGGAGGAGAATTCTTTTTTTAAGAAAACCACAAAAGTTGGTGTTGTTCTGTTGAAAATATGCAAAACCAAGCCACAATTTCAAAACAAAACAAGAAAGCTATAAATCAAAGAGCAAGACGAGAAAAGACCACGCTTCCACCCTGCCACACTTTGTTTTTCTGTGAACTCCAATTCCCAGCAGACTTTGCACTTCCCACATAAACTATCAACACCTGGAGCCATTTAGATGAGCCAACACCCAAGTGGGACAGTGAAGGAGCTTGAGATGAAGAAGGGGAGTCTGTGAGTTCACCACTGCCTGTCTGAAAGGGTGAGCTGGAGCCGAGCAAGAAAGAAATCTAGATAAGATATGCTGACATTGGGTAGAAAGTTCTGAACTGGGTGTCCCTGTTTCTCCCCTCTTTCTTCTCCTTTGTGGCATTTGAAATGCAGACTTGATTTCGAAAGTGGCTGCTGCTCGGGGCCGCGAGTGTAGACCTTCCTTAGCCCTAAGGGGACCTGGGTTAGTCAAAGGAGGAAGAGTGCAAGAGAGGGGATTCTTCCCATGGGGTGGGGTCGGGAATGTAGCATCTTGCCCTTTGCCCTTTGCATTAATTAAATATTTCACTAAGGGGGAATGTCCATGAAGGAGCATTATTGCTTAAGGGAGAGTCCTTGGGGAGCTGCAACCCAGAGTCAATAACAGAAGGGAAAAGGGGGACAGGATGTGTTTAAGGGCTTCTGCAGGTGAAGGATGCTACATTTCTGGAGCAAATATCAACAGGGTTTGAGGGGGAAGGAATGTACATCAGCAATAGGTGGGGAACATGAAGGAAAGGTTGGTGTGCTTGTGTGTAGATCATGTGCAATGTTCAGACTATTTGTATTCCAAACAGCTTTACTTGCCGAAACATAACTGAGAAGAACATATATCTACAATCTCATTTTGTCCCTTTTAGAAAGCAGAGATTTCTCCCTATTAACTTTTAGGGATCTTCCTTTGTCTGTTTCCCTTAAACAGTTAAATATTTCACTAAGGGGGGAGCTTGTTCAAGGCAGAGCTGCAACCCAGAGTCCACAACATTAAGGAAAAGTGGGACAGGAAGTGTATTAGAGCTTCTGCAGGTGGAGGTTGTGAGATTTCCTGGAGCAAAGATCAAAAGATTCTTAGGGGGAAGGAACGCAGCTCAG
The DNA here is from genome assembly GCA_900245905.1 of Lacerta viridis. NCBI lineage: Eukaryota > Metazoa > Chordata > Lepidosauria > Squamata > Lacertidae > Lacerta > Lacerta viridis. The sequence goes on from OFHU01003594.1 coordinate 2,553, forward strand.
TGGTAGAGTGCCTGCCTTGCATTGCAGAAGGTGGAAAGTTCAATCCCCAGTATCTCCACGTAACGCTTGGGAGAGGCTTCCCGTATGAAACCCTGGAGAGCTGCTGCCAGTCAGTGTAGGCAGTACGGAGCTAAGTGGCCAACGTTACTATTCTCTTGTGTACATGAGCGTCATGAAGGAAAAGTATCTGAAGAAGTGTCCATGCACACGAAAGCTCATACCAAGAACAAACTCAGTTGGTCTCTAAGGTGCTACTGGAAAGAATTTTCTATTTTGTTTCGACTATGGCAGACCAACACGGCTACCCACCTGTAAATGAAGAAAAAGATTCATTTGTGAGCTATTTTCCTAAAGCAGTGAAATGGAGTGTGTCTAGTGATGCATATGGGGCACATAATGTATCCTCTGTAGGCTGAGCGGAACAGGATAATCTTGTTCTTCTAATTCTCTGTATCGCCTGTTTCTCAAGAGTTTAATATAATCTACTTTTCCAAACAGGCAAAGAGAAAGTGGCAGACAGTAGATGAAACAGAAGACGCCCGTGCCTACAAAGAAGGTTGCAAGGAGCCCAGTTGGACCACAGCCAGGATGATGATGTTTGATACTTGCAAGGAGCCAGACCTGTGCATTGTCTATGGGGAACCCATCAGGCCAAAGCCCATCATTCATAAGAGAACGGAAGGTCAGAAGAAAGCCCACCCAGTCGAGGAGGAGGAGAATGTGCCCCTTTTTCGTGGGGAAAGTTTCAGAGCCTCCTGGGAAATCACGGTACAGACAATTCCTGGTGCTGCTGAGGAGCAGGATGTGTGCATTGTGGGTGAGGAAAACATCTGGCAGTTCCCCAACACCAGTGAAAGAAAGGCGTGTTTGCAGGAAACCCACTCAGTGGAGGGTCCCGTTCACAGCAAACTAGACTCCAGTGTCCCCAGTGAACCTCCAGCCCAGGCTGTTGTTGATGCTGCTAAGGGACAAGACATCTGCATTGTGTATGAGCAAGGTGTCCTACAAAAGCCCACCGTCCGTATCAGAACTGGGTATCCTGAGGAAGAAGGCTCAGAGGAGGATATAGATATGCCTATTCCTGGCAGAGGAGATTGGAAAGGGCCCAATGAATCCACCTTCCAACCCGCTCTTGTTGCCACCAAGGAACAAGACTCCTGCGTTGGGTATGAGGAAATGGTTAGTCAGAAGCCCGTTTTTGAAGGAAGAGCCCCCAGTGAAGCCACAGCCCAGAGAGGTATGGATACTGGTAAGTAGTGGGACTCCCAGGTAATGCATATTGGGGAGGGAAGCCCCAGGCACAATTCCTTCTGAGCTCCAGGCCTTAATGACAAGCACACAAGGCTTCTTTTGATGTCATCCTATGCTACACCAACTTAGAGTAGACCCACTAAAAGTAATGCGATGTCATAGAACCCACTCTATGTAGGTTCTGTTTGCCAGGGGGAAAGTAGGACTGTTTCCTGGGGAAACGGTACTGCTCTTTAGTTGTGTGTGTGTGTGTGTGTGTGCAGAAAATTAAAAAAAATTATTTATATATATAGAAATATAGATATAGATATAAATTTCTTTTTTAACACTGTATTTCCAACATTACAATAACAAACAAATATACTCTTTTTTCTTCCGATCTTGATGATATTGCAACCAACCTGTAAGGACTTCTTCTATTTGATCATATGGTTTAAGTTTTAATCCTTTATCAGTTTCCATCAATACCATAGGTGGCCCACCTTCCCTCCATATTTAATTTTTTAACAGTCAGTGCCTCTATTGGCGATAGCCACCATGGTGTTTTCCGTTCTAACAGATTTTTATACCTGTCCCAAACTTCATAAATCAACTTTCTTATCACGTGATTTAGAAACCCTTTATAAACTTTTACTTTGTCATACCAAAGATAAGAATGCCCCCCAAATCTGTTATCATAACCTTCCAAGTCTAGTAAATCCGTATTTTCCAATGTTATCCACTCCTTCAACCAACACAGGCAGGATGCCTCGTAATAGAGTTTCAAATCTGACATTGAGAATCCACCTCTTTCTTTTTTATATATTAAAAGTTTAGATTTTTTCCTTGGATTTTTCCCTTGCCAGATGAACCTCGGTAGTACTTTGTGCGATTCCTTAAATTCTCCTGTCCCTTTTATTACTGGTATCATTTGGAAGAAAAACAGGATCTGGAGTTTTTATATATATAAGGCTGTTGGGAGAGCGCTCCACGCTATTTGCAGCCCGCCCCCTCCAGATCTCCAAGTGTCCTCTGGTGAGCATAGCTCTGGAAAAAGGCATTTCCTTCTTCTCCAGGGCTCTCCAGTGACATAAACCAACTTGATGTATGCACACTAATCTTCTGGCATTGCATAGCAAGAAGAATGAACCATCCGTATATCTAAACTACGTAGTTATTTACACTATATTACACAGACACAGAATCATGACGCTGTCTTTCATTCAGCTCCGAGAGAGAACAGGCAAAAGTGATAGTACTACTACTAATACTACTACTACTACTAATAATAATAATAATAACCCGCCCTTCCCGATCCAGAAACCGGGCTCAGGGCGGCTAACAACAAATATAAGACAATGATTAAAACAACTTTTTAAAAAACAGCTAAAAACAGCATAAAAACAAATATCTGGGATCACCAGCGCTAACTGGCCAAGTTAGTCATGCTAGGCCAGTAGGGAGACCAGGGAGGAATTTTAATGTGGGGACCCAGAAGGGTTTCTTCAGAAAAAAGGAAAGGGGAAAAGGAATAGGGGATCAGGCTAGATTGAAGGCCAGGCGGAATAACTCTGTCTTACAGGCCCTGCGGAAGGAGGTCAGGTCCCGCAGGGCCCTAGTCTCATGGGACAGAGTATTCCACCAGGAATTCCACCGTGCGGCTTCGTCTTCTAAACTATGATTTTCGTTATCACAACTATTTAGGTTAGCTAGCCTTCGTTTAAATTACAAGAATATATTTTGGGAGGACTCTCCCCCTACTGCTCGTTATTATTTGGATTTAATCTTAGTAACTTTCTGATTTCCCTCTGAGGAAACTGACGGAGTGTCCAGTGAAACGAGGTAGAGCCGGCAGCTCGTTAGGGTTTTAGTTTTGAGGTTTTTCAATTAAATAAGTACATAATTTTGCCTTATTTCACATTTTGGGGACCCTCACCCCATTTTCAGTTCGTTTTGGGTTATTTCTTTATCCCTTTATTATACTATTATACCTTTCCCTCGTTTTAGGGACTAGTCACGGCTGAGTATTTGATACTTTTTTCCCCTTGGTCATTGTTATTCATGGACCTTAAGGTCCTCTGTGGGGCATACCAGGAGAGGCAGTCCCGTAAGTACGAGGGTCCGAAGCTGCATAGGACTATATCCAGTTATCACGTTTCCTCTCCGACAGACCGTGTGATTTCCACTAATCACAAAATGCAGCCTCAGAGGAGTGAAATTGCTAACAAAGGTGTTATGTATTGAAGTTCTCACCCTAAGCTACTAGGGGTGTGTGTATATAGTTCATTCTGCTGCAGTTTTCACTCAGGTCCGCATATGCATCGATTTAACTATGTACTTTTTGATGTTTCATCTGTTGCTCGTAGTAATAAACAAGAGCTGTTTGGAAATCACTGTGTCGTCTGCTGTGTCCACCCACGACTTAACAAAAGGCTTGTGCAGAAATTTATCAATTTAACTATGTAGTTTTTGATGTTTCATCTGTTGCTCGTAGTCTGCACTTTTGCTGTATTTTCTGCTCTTAAGAACTACAAAAGGTTCAATGCACTGAGAATCAGAAATCATGCTCTAACCAGGACAAACAACATAGCTATGCTTCCTAAAGCCAATCTAAGCTTGCAACTGGAGACTGATGAAACTTTGGCTCTGTCATAGAACCCACTCTATTTAGGTTCTGCTTGCTGGGGAAACAGTAGGACTGTTTTCTGGGGAAACTGTACTGTTGTTCAGTTGTATACAGTATATATATAAGCCTTGTACATAATTTTTTTCAATTTAGCTGAGTACTTTTTGATTTTTCTGTTTGTTGTTCACAACTACTTTCCCTATGTTTGTAGTCTGCTACTTTGGCTGTATTGTCTGTTCTTGGGCACTAGAAAAGCTTCAATGCATCAAGAATTAGAAATCTTGATCTAATCTCATGAAGGCCAAACTATATAGCTATGCTTCCTAAAGGCAATGTAAGCTTCCACCAGCAGACTGAGAAAATATTTGCTCTCAAGATTAGGATCTCTGCAGGTAGGAACTAGCTGGTGAATCTGACGCAATGGCAAAACCAGACTCAGGATATTGAGCAGAGAGGAAAGAAAGGTCACCCATGATAGCAACTCAATGCCCGCTTAGACAGAAATGGACCCAAAAGTGTAACAAAATACAAAATATATTAGATTAAATCTCTCTGTTTCCATCTCTCTCTGAGATCCATGATATCCTTCTCTCTTACCCAGCAGGCGTTGAGCAGTGGAGACAGAACAGAAGGAAATCTTTGGGGAAAGCACAGGATGAGATGGTGGAGCAGAACTACCCGAGTCAGGATGGAACCAAGGAGGGGAAAGAGAAGCCACACAGAACGGAAGACAGCATGAATCCATCGTTCCTCAAAGTGGCGTCTTCACTGAGCAAGGAGAACAACCAGAAAACAGAGATGCTTTGAGAGCGTCCACAGAGGAGAAAAGAAATCAAAGGGCAGAGTCTGGAGGAACAAGCAGTGGGAGCAGAAACAATGGAAACAGCCCCACATGTGCCACAGAGGTGAAGCGATTTACTTGTTTGAATTGTGGAACGAGCTTCAGGAATCAGAAGCAGTTTGCTGCCCATCAGAGGATTCACACAGGACAGAAACCACATAAATGTGAAGTCTGTGGAAAGAGCTTCTGCACGAAATCAAACCTTCCTGAACATATAAGAACTCACACAGGGGAGAAACCTTTCAAATGTTCAGTGTGTAGTAAGTGTTTTGCTCAGAGGTCAAGCCTTACAAGACATCAAAGAATTCACACGGGGGGGAAACCATATAAATGTGCATACTGTGGAAAGAGCATCCGTGTGAAATCAGACCTTACAAGACATGAAAGAATTCACACAGGGGAAAAGCCTTTCAAATGTTCAGTGTGCAAGAAAAGCTTTGGTTGGCAAACAAGCCTTACAGTACATAAAAGAACTCACACAAAGGAGAAGCCTTTCAAATGTTCAGTGTGTGGTAAGTGTTTCTCTCAAAGGTCAAACCTTACTAGACATCAGAGGATTCACAAAGGTGAGATACCCCATAAATGCTCAGTGTGTGGTAAATGCTTCAGTGAGAAGGCAAACCTTACTAAACATCTAAAGCTTCATACAAGGAAGACACCTTTTAAGTCATCATGGGTAGAAAAATATTTACTAAGAGCTCAAATCTTCCTAGTCAACAAATGATTCGCAAAAAAAAGTATAAATGTTCAGCTTGGGGGAAAAGCTATACTAAGTGGTCATACCTTACCAAACATAAAAGAATACCACACAAAGCAGAGAAACCCTATAAATGCGAAGGGTGTAGAAAATGTTTCAGTAGCAAGTCAGTCCTTATTAGACATAAGAGAATCATACACAGATGGAACAAAGTCTATGTATGTTCCAAGTGCAGTCAATGTTTCCGTTCAAGGAGACTTCTTATTACACATCAAGGAACCCACACAACACAAAAACCTTTTCAATGCTCAGAGTGTAGAAAAGCCTTCAGTCAGGAGGCAAATCTCCTTAGACATCAAAGAACTCACACAGGAGACAAACCCTACGAATGCCCTGTGTGTAGAAAAAGCTTCAGTGAGAGCGCAGGTCTTTCCAGACATACAAGGTCTTGCCATACAGGGGAGAAACTGCACAAGTGTGAACAATGTGGAAAGAGCTTCATTCGTAAATCAGACCTCAAGAGGCATCAAAAGCACCACACAAGGGAGACGCCCAACCAGGGTTCAAATCTCAGTGAGAGTTTAGGTGATGGATCGAGACCTCATGAAGGTGAGAACGCACAGCGGATGGAAACCATGTAACTTCTTCAACTATCCTAAGAAGGTCGCATCCACACAATACTTAAAAAGCTCCCCCCCCAAGGAATCCTGGGAACTTCGGTTATTAAGGGAGCTGGCAATTGTAGGTCTATGAAGTACAAACTACTTTTCCCAGCATTCTTTGGATGAAGCCATGACAACAGTTATAAATGTAGGGTGCGAATGTGACCACAGACTTGACGTCCTACTTTTTGGCATCACAGGAGCCACCCAGAGGCTACATCCCCCAAACCTTCCAATACACACACACAATCCATGCTTTGAGTGGGTTCTTGGGTCTTTTTAGTGACTAGAACTCATTGCCTCAGGTTTTGTTGTCCATGAGTGGTGTGGATTCCATGTAACCTTAAAAAAAAAGCTAGCTTAAGTGAGGGCTCTTCTGCTTATACAGCTGAATTAACCTTATCAGGGATAACTGAGGCGATTATTTAGGGTCTTGAGTCCATAGAGAAGGAAGGACATGAGGAAGGATGGGAAAGATTGAGAGGCTTCAGCGAGTTACCCATCATCCGTCTGAAATGAAAAACTGGTACTGTACTGCTTCTGCTTTTTAGATTTGTTGTGAGACTAACAATCCTGAATAATAAAGTTGTGTGTCTCTTAATCTTTGTACTCTTCTTTTTTCACTGGCTCCTCGGAACGAGAACACATGCAGGTTTCCAATTTAGGTTGCAGTTTCCTGAAGAAGTGTGCATGCACACAAAAGCTCATACCAAGAACAAACTTAGTTGGTCTCTAAGGTGCTACTGGAAGGATTTTTTTAATTTTATTTTGTTTTAACTATGGCAGACCAACACGGCTACCTACCTGTAACCAGTTTCCTGCACACTTAGGCAACATCCGCTCCATGCTGTGAAAGCACTATCATGACTTCCCCCCAAGAATTCTGGGAGGTGTAGATTGTTAAGGGTGCTGAGGGGTGTTAGGGGAGGCCCCTATTCTCCTCACAGAGCTACAGCTCCCAGAGTTCCTAGGGAAGAGAGACTGATAGTTAAACCACTCTGTCTAGATACTCAAAGAACCCTAAAAAGTTTTTGTTGTTTAATCGTTTAGTCATGTCCGACTCTTTGTGACCCCATGGACCAGAGCATGCCAGGCACTCCTGTCTTCCACTGCCTCCCGCAGTTTGGTAGCTTCGAGAACACTGTCCAACCATCTCGTCCTCTGTCGTCCCCTTCTCCTTGTGCCCCATCTTTCCCAACATCAGGGTCTTTTAGGGAGTCTTCTCTTCTCATGAGGTGGCCAAAGTATTGGAGCCTCAGCTTCAGGATCTGTCCTTCCTGTAGTCGTGGGGACACAGCAGACGACACAGTGATCTCTTGTTTATTCTCAGGCTGGAACAAGACTGAGCTGAAGGGCTCAGCAACCTGCTTATATAGAACTCAGCTACAAAGCAACAGTAACAACTTTCTGCAGTCACCCAATCCCTGAGCGTCAGTTTAGAATCCTTCATTTGCATATGCGGACCTGAGTGAAAACAGCAGCAGAATGAACTATATACACACACCCCTAGTGGCCTAGGGTGCGAACTTCAATACATAACACTTCCAGTGAGCACTCCGGGCTGATTTCTTTAAGGATGGATAGGTTTGATCTTTTGCAGTCCATGGGACTCTCAAGAGTCTCCTCCAGCACCATAATTCAAAAGCATCAATTCTTGGCGATCCTTCTTTATGGTCCAGCTCTCACTTCCATACATCACTACTGGGAAAACCATAGCTTTAACTATACGGACCTTTGTCGGCAAGGTGATTCTCTGCTTTTTAAGATGCTGTCTAGGTTTGTCATTGCTTTTCTCCCAAGAAGCAGGCATCTTTTAATTTCGGGACTGCTGTCACCATCTGCAGTGATCATAGAGCCCAAGTAAAATTTCTCACTGCCTCCATTTTTTCTCCTTCTATTTGCCGGGAGGTGATGGGTGCTTTTCCTTAGGATGTCCCTATTTTCATTGGATAAATGTTGGAGGGTATGGAGTTATCCCACCCCCGAGCGATCTGAAGGCAATCCTGTATAGCGAAGGTATTTTTTTTATATAAAAAAGTTTAATGTTTTATTATGTCTTTATATACAGTGACAGACAAGAAGGGCCTTTGGTCTGATCCAGGCAACAGATTCTTATGTCCTTAATCCTTTTCTTTTAATGTAGTTATGCTGACAAGATGTGAAAATGAGCACTGAAATAAACAGGAAAGCTATAAATCAAAGTGCAGGAGGGAAGAAAGACTATCTCTCCCATGTCTTGGGCCAGATCTCCCTGCCACAGTTTGCTCCATTTGGGCAAAGAAGGGCACCACCTAACCTTCAGTCTAACTTCTGCCAAACTCCATGTGCCTACTTTCTTGCTTGCAACCAGTCCAGGGGGTGGGGAGTGGCATTGCTCATCAGATTCCACCAACTGTATTCTGCTCTGGTCAGACCTCACCTGGAATACTGTGTCCAGTTCTGGGCACCACAGTTCAAGAAGGATACTGACAAGCTGGAACGTGTCCAGAGGAGGGCAACCAAAATGGTCAAAGGCCTGGAAACGATGCCTTATGAGGAACGGCTTAGGGAGCTGGGTATGTTTAGCCTGGAGAAGAGAAGGTTAAGGGGTGATATGATAGCCATGTTCAAATATATAAAGGATGTCATATAGAGGAGGGAGAAAGGTTGTTTTCTGCTGCTCCAGAGAAGCGGACACAGCAATGGATTCAAACTACAAGAAAGAAGATTCCACCTAAACATTAGGAAGAACTTCCTGACAGTGAGAGCTGTTCACAGTGGAATTTGCTGCCAAGGAGTGTGGTGGAGTCTCCTTCTTTGGAGGTCTTTAAGCAGAGGCTTGACAGCCATCTGTCAGGAATGCTTTGATGGTGTTTCCTGCTTGGCAGGGGGTTGGACTGGATGGCCCTTGTGGTCTCTTCCAACTCTAGGATTCTTTGATTCTATGAATTGAGTCTCAGCTGTTGACCTTCCACAGCCCTGCAAGGAAAAGGAAGGGGACAAAATGAGAAACCAGTTGGCTCTAGCGCCACCTGTTGGACTCCCTGCCTTCTGCCCCAATGGGCACCAGCCACCACTGCTTGCTGGGAACTGCAATCGCCAGCAGCCTTTGCTAATCCCACTGAAATCACCAACAGCTGGCACCATTTATCTGAGCAGATGCACAGCTGGGAGGGAGGAGGACGCAGGAGGCCTATCATTAATTCACCACCACCACCTGCCTACAATGTGTGGGGTTTGAACCTACCTAGAGGTGAGGGGGAAACTCAGTGGGTTCCAAATGGGGTTTTCCTGTTTCTGCTCTATTTTCCTTCCTGGAAATTAATCCTCTGGCTTCAACCTGTACCCTTGTAGTGGCTGCTGTTTGGGGGCTGGGTTCAAGAGCTTCCTTGGTTCTAAGGAGATCTAGGTGAATTAAAAGAACCTTTTTTCTTCCTTCAGGGGGGATAAGAGAGAAGCTGAAATCAGGAGATTCTAGATTGCAGAGGAAGAACTTTGGGACAGAGATTTATTCACAGGATTGGGTAAGCAAAGGGGCTTGTTGCCTCCTGCATTCAGTATTTTGTAGACTACCTTTGCAGAAATGTGATTCTTCTTCTTTTTTAAGGCATTCTTTTAAAAAATGTGTAAACTGTCTTCAATTCCAGGTTTGAAGAAAAATTCAGGATAATAATGATAATAATAAATGCCTTCAATGCATTGAAGAAAAAGTCAGGATAATAATGATGACAATAATAAATGCACATTGGATGTGGTGTGGTTCTGCAGCTTGAGCATAAATAGCCTGGAGAGACTGCTTGATCATCTGCAAGGACTGTTGGTCTCTGTTTGCAAGGCAATGTATGCAGAAAATAGGTGGGGTGACATTGTAGCATTTGGAGGAAGTGCCATTAACTCAATTAGCTCTTCCTAATTTCTAATAGCTGTGCTGGAGATTCATGGAAGATGCAAAGCTCCTGGATCCTGTCTTGCGGGGTGAGCTGGAAGAGGCAGGAGACACCTCCATTACCATTTAACCCTGTGTTATAAGGGAAAACTGCTCCTTTTTCCTTACGGGGTATTCTGGAGCCCGTATAGAGTCCCTAAGTGGGTTTCCTATTGGTAGTCGAAAATAACAGAGGCCAACCAAAGTATATTGAGAAGCAAAGCTGCTAGTAAGCCTGATCTTTATTAAAGGAAGTGAACTGTTGCAACAGAGTCGCCACACGCAGGAAGGAGAACCCTGAACGATGGTGCGCAAGCCCTTATATAGACTTTTGAAATTGCCCACCCTGTAGCCCAAGACCACCCCCCAAATCATACATACATCACAGAAGGAGGCAGTCTACAGCAGAAATCCTGTCTGCCAGGATACCTGATAATGGTCACTGATTGTTTTACCTAGGCAGCCTGGCCATTATTTTGTGATGGTTAATACTTTAGATCCTGAATCCAGGTTCAACCTGTTCATACACAAATACACCCTTAAGACAGGATTTGCAAGCAAAAAGACAATGGAAGGCTTTCCCCATTTGCCTCCCTTACTGCAGAGGAATATCTGAGGTCATTGGGAGAGTCAAAATGGCTTCAGGATTGCTCTCCCATACTATTTCAGACACATGGTTCATATATTTAGATATGTGTGCATTTATGAATATTTATTCTATATTTGAGACCTTAACATTCTTGTAACACCTGTGTTGCTGGAGGGCTGGTGACAGAGAAGGGGTTGAGCTCTCTCTCCATCTTACCTATTTATATATAGCAGGCACCGCCAAACTCGGCCCTCCAGATGTTTTGGGACTACAACTCCCATCATCCCTAGCTAACAGGACCAGTGGTCAGGGATGATGGGAATTGTAGTCCAAAACATCTGGAGGGCCGGGTTTGGGGATGCCTGGTATATACCGTATTTTTCGCTCCATAGGACGCACCGGACCATAGGGCACACCTCATTTTTAGAGGAGGAAACAAGAAAAAATATTTTTCTGGTTTTCCTCCTCTAAAAGCCCTGTTTTTTGAGGATCAGCTAAAAGTTTTGCAGCTTTTTTTGCAAAGGGAAAAGCCCTGGTTTTTTGAGGATCAGCTAAAAGTTTTGCAGCTTTTTTGCAAAGGGGGAAAAGCAAAGAGGAAAAGCCCCATTTTTATGGGGTTCAACTCACATTTCTGAAAAATCTTAAGGAAAGGGAGCAGTTTCTACTGTTTCCAGACAGATAATCTAATCAGCCAGTCACATGTCCTGGGGAAACAAACAACCTCCCTCTGCAGCACATTCAACAAAGGAGGGCGGAGCCGGGACTCTTATCTCTCTCCCGATCTCTTGCTGATCAGCTGCTGAGCGGGTCCTTTCAACACCCCCTTTTCTCTTTGTAAAATAAAAAGCACAATCTGCTTTTGGCCCCTGGGCAATTTAGCTCCAGGGACCACCATTCGCTCCATAAGACGCACAGGTATTTCCCCTTACTTTTTAGGAGGAAAAAAGTTTGTCTTATGGAGCGAAAAATACAGTAGTGTTTATATCCCATCTTTTCCTCCAAGGAACTCAATGTGGCCTACTTGGTTCTCCCCTCCTTGTTAGAGCACCCCACCCCACCCCAAACAGCCCTGTGAGCTACATCAGGCTGAGAAGCAGCGACTGTCCCAAAATCCCCTTACCTTTTGGGAAATAATTTATAATGAGCTGAAAAAAATATTTAAAACTACCTTCCCAAAAAGACCAGAGTCCTTTCTATTGGGGGTATCAGAAAAGTTTATTTATGTACACAACAACAACAGCTTGTGTTTTGGCAACTTAAGATGTTAGAATATGTTGGCTGCATTAAGATAAACTTGACAGTGTAAGTAATAATTGATTGTTGTAAAAATGGAAATCTGATTTGAATGGTTAAGGTAAAATACGCAGGAATAAAGGATATACGAAATGAACCATGGAAGGATAAGAAGTGAAGCCATGGGATACCTTAATGTGTGTAAAATGTTTGTTTTGAAATGTAAAGTGAAAATCTAATAAAAATTATTTTGAAAGAGAGAGAAGAAGAAGCAACTGTTCCATGATCACCCAGTGAACTTCATGGTTGAGTGGGGATTTGAACCCAGCTCCTAGTCCAACGCTCTAACCACTACACTACCTGAGTCCCTTCTTGAGAATAAGGAAAGCTACAGGCCTTGGGGGGAGGTTGTCATTTATCCCCATATTGTTAATCTAGGCTTCCTCGAGGGGCTGAGTAGGCAGCATTTTCAGTCTCTGGAGGGACTGAGAAATGTCTCTTGCCTTTTTCAAGGCTTCTTAATACTGAACATCTAAAGCGCCTTAAAGCAGGCTTGGGGGGGGGTACCTATGGCACTACAACTCCCAGCATGGCCAATAGTTGGGGTGATGGGAGTTGTAGTTCACCAACATACAGAGGGCCACTGCTTCATCGTCCTTTCCCTGAAGTACTTCAATGTTTTCACATCCTGTAGAATTCTACGTGTCATATTTTATCTGCACAATCAGGATGAATTTCGGGAACCAAAAAGTCATACTGGAAAATACACTTTCGAAGCCCTCTGGCCCCAAAATGGCAACTAGGCATTTCTTTGGCGACTGTAACCCTGGTTTAAGGAGCCATTTGGCACCTGCTTATATATCTAGTTTCTCACAATTCAAAGTGTTGGTGCTGACCTTTAAAGCCCTAAACGGCCTCGGCCCAGTATACCTGAAGGAGCATCTCCACCCCATCATTCAGCCCGGACACTGAGGTCCAGCTCCGAGGGCCTTCTGGCGGTTCCCTCACTGCAAGAAGTGAGGTTACAGGGAACCAGGCAGAGGGCCTTCTTGGTGGTGGCGCCCGCCCTGTGGAACACCCTCCCACCAGATGTCAAGGAGATGAAGAACCACACAACTTTTAGAAGACATCTGAAGGCAGTCCTGTATCGGGAATTTTTTTATGTTTGACGTTTTACTGTTTTTATATGTGCTGTAAGCCGCCCAGAGTGGCTAGGGAAACCCAGCCAGATGTGCAGGGTATAAATTAATAATTAATTAATTAATTAATTAATTAATTAAAACACTGATCTGGTTGCCATGTGAGAACAGGATGCCAGACTAGGTGGGTCATTGGCTTGGTCCAGTAGGGCTGTTTTAAATGAATGCCTTTCTGACGTTTCAGGCGCCCATGGAGGAGGAGGAAGAGAAGGCTGCAAATATTTCTGAGGGAGGCCAGACTCAGGCAGCTGTGAAACAGAGGCAGCCATGGCAGGAAATGGAACAGGAAGTCGGCAGTGAGGAGGCAAGGTGTCTGAGTAAGGAGAAGCTGTGCTTTCTGAGCCTACATTTTTTTGATGCCCCCCCCCCCGTTTCTTTCTTCTTCTTTTTAATATATATTTTTAATGAAATTTCTGTTTACAATTTAGACAGGGGTCCCCAAACTAAGGCCCAGGGGCCGGATGCGGCCCAATCGCCTTCTCAATCCGGCCCGGACGGTCTGGGAATCAGCATGTTTTTACATGAGTAGAATGTGTCCTTTTATTTAAAATGCATCTCTGGGTTATTTGTGGGGCATAGGAATTCGTTCATATTTTTTTTCCAAAATATAGTCCGGCCCCCACAAGGTCTGAGGGCCAGTGGACCGGCCCCCTGCTGAAAAAGTTTGCTGACCCCTTATTTAGCGAAAAGACAAAAAGACAGTCACGGGATATAGTAACCAAAGAACAAAAGTATGGCCAAGTTTTTATACTTTTGTTCTTTGACACCTTATTTAGAGCATTCATTTAAACAACCTTAAAATATCAATGACTTCGGAGGAAGATGAATCTGTGGAGATTATGGGTGGCTGTTCTCTATAGCCCAGTGACCCCCCCTTCCCTGGAGGAATCGCTATCTTCCCTCCCAGCTCTAGCTTGCTCCTCTCTCTCTCCCTGCTCCTCCCGAGTAGTCCCTCTTTCCCTGACAACTTCCCTTCTTCTCTTTCCATGGTTCATTTTGCATAGCATAAATCCCTGCATGTTTTCTATAAACTAAACCATTCAGTATTCCATTATTACATCCATCAAACTTATTTACACTGTTGAATTTATCTTAATGCTGCCAACATTTTCAAGTGTACACAATTTCCCCCCATATATTCAATAAACATTTTCCAATCTTCTTTAAACAAATATTCTTCTTGTTCTCTTATTCTATAAGTTAGATCCGCAAGCTGCGCATATTCCATCAGCTTAAGTTACCATTCTTCTTTAGTTGGGACCTCACTCGTTTTCCATTTGGGGGCTAACGAAACACAGGCTGCCGTGGTGGCATACATAAATAACCTTTTTTGACATCTGGGAATTTCCATCTGAATTATCCCCCCAAAAAAGGACTCTTGGTTTTTTTTTATTTTTTGTGTTGTTGTTTTTTTGAAAGGTGCTTTTAAACATTTTTTTCAATTCATTATAAATTATTTCCCAATACTCTTTTACCCTTTTACATCATCAAGTTTTCCCACCAGCCTTTCCAGAGGGGAGAATATGACTCAAGATGGGGAAAGAGAGAGCAAACTGAGGTCTTGCTTGTCATTTTTGGGTCTTTCTCTTTATTCCGACAGGTAATGTGCAGGTAGTTGAGAATGAGGTAGAACCATGTGTGATTCTGCCAGGACTTAAGCATGAAGATGTAAAAGTGAACTTGAAACAGAAGAGAGTTCCTACGAGAGAGAGACCCCATAAATGTGAACAATGTGGGACAAGCTTCAATTGGAAGTCAAACCTTACTGCACATCGAAGACTCCATGCAGGGGTGAAGCCATATAAACACTCCAGGGGAGGAAAGAGCTTCTGTCATACATCAAAAGTTGCCGGAAGTCAAAGAATTTGCACAGGAGAGATGCTCTATAAATGTGACCTATGTGAAAAGGGCTTCAAGAGGAAGTCGAACTTGACTGCACATCGAAGAATCCACACTAGAGAGACATTTCATAAATGCTCAGAATGTGACCACAGCTTCAGTAACAGCACAAACCTTACTGCACATCAGAGAACCCATACAGAGAAAAAGCTAGAGAGTGGCACCAGTTATGCTTCTCAAGCAAGCTCTGTTGAACATAAAACAATCCACACTGGAGAGAGACCTTATAAATGCTCAGCATGTGAACATAGCTGCAGTAGCAGCACAAACTTCATTGCCCATTGGAGAGCCCACATAGAGAAGCCAGATTGTGGCATAAGCTCTGTTCCTCCATCAGATTTTGTTGGAGCTGACACAACCCGCTCTGTAAAGAAACATTTTATATGCTCCAAATGTCAAACGTGTTTCATGTCTGCCTTAAGCCTTGGAATACATCAGCTGGGTCACAAGGAGGAGGTACCGTAGAAATTTTCAGACCTTGTTTGCTAAATCAAAGGAAATAAAAGAATTCACACAAGAAATGCTTGGAGTGTGGAAAAGTGTGTACTGTACACCTTCTTTCACATCAAAGAACACACAGAGGGGTGAAATTATAGTAAGAGATTGTCCCAATGCCTGAAGCTCATGAGATGGGGTTCTGCCTTAAGGTTTCTGAGTCTTTGAAGACAGTTACAATGCACTTCTACGTTTATCTAGTTATCTTACGTGTAATTGCCTACCTTTCGTGGGCACATGGGATATTTTGATTATTTAAAACTACAGGTGAAACTCGAAAAATTAGAATATCGTGGAAAGGTTCATTTCTTTCAGTAATTCAACTTAAAAGGTGAAACTAATATATGAGATAGACTCATGACATGCAAAGCGAGATATGTCAAGCCTTTATTTGTTATAATTGTGATGATTATGGCGTACAGCTGATGAGAACCCCAAATTAACAATTTCAACTTTGGGGTTTTCATCAGCTGTACGCCATAATCATCACAATTATAACAAGCAAAGGCTTGACATATCTCGCTTTGCATGTCATGAGTCTATCTTCGTATATTAAACTCCAGTAGGTAATGAAAACAATTGCTTACATAAATGGATTTTCCACGATATTCTAATTTTTCGAGCTTCACCTGTGCATAAAAACTATACTTACGAAATACATATTCTCCCCACCCCCTCAAGTTGAGGATCGAGGAGAACTACAATCCACATAATTTTTGAGGGGCGAGGAAGGTGCTTTGAATGTGCTTTGGAGTTATACTGTGTACATGGCCTCACTGAACAATTGTTAACAAAGTAGAGTTTCTCATTTAAATGTCAGATAAATGTCACTCACCACAAGCATTCTTTGTTTAGATGTCAGGGTTTTCCTTTTGCAGAAAAGCTGCCAATTCCAGCAGCGGCTTTTGTGACACGGAACATCGGACAGCATAGAAGTGACAGGCATCATGGTAGAGGGTAGTTGAATCATTTCATTTATTGGACTTATTAGTCACCTGTCAACCCGAAGGTCTGCAAGTGACTTACAGCAAATGCAGAAAATCAATCCGGGGGTGGGGAAGGTGTTCCAAAGGCTTCTGTGTCTACTTTCATGCAAAACAAAATAAAATAAAAAATTCCTTCCAGTAGCACCTTAGAGACCAACTAAGTTTGTTCTTGGTATGAGCTTTCGTGTGCATGCACACTTCTTCAGATACACTGAAACAGAAGTCACCAGACCCTTAAATATAGTGAGGGAGTGGGGAGGGGCATTACTCAGAAGGGTGGTGGGAATGGGTGATCAGCTGATAGGTGTGGAAAACCTTTCATCCATTTCAGTGTAAATTGGCCCAGGAACAGCTTCATCTGGCTGGCTAGACCAGGGGAGGGTAGCCGATGGGTCTCAAACCCTCGGTGAGTTAGGGACTTCCCCTGCATGCAAAGACAGGCTATGGGGTATTGAGCAGATTTCTGCACATGCTGGAGAAGGAAGTGAGGAGCAGGTGGGCCCCTCTGGACCATGTGGCTGGTGGAAAAATGGGCAACCTTTGGTGCAAGAAGTGGCAAAGCTCCAAACAGACGTATCGGGGTCTGGGCAGGCTCTGTGCCAGTGGTGAGAAATGGCTTGTGGAAGCCTTATAGGGAATAACACACATATGGGGGGGGGGACGGCAACAGTGGGCAGCTTCTAACAAGGCAGTTCATGTCCATATCATCGCCTTTAACTAGAGCAGGCTTCCTACACCGGTGTCTCCAGCTCTTGCTGGACTACAACTCCCATTACCCCCTGTAACGGATCAGTCATGAATCTGGGTATGGTCAGGTGCCCAGCGCATAAAGAGTTAACACCCACTCTATGTGACTGACAGCTCACTCGCAAGAGGCGGGGCTTTTGGACCTTTTAAAAGGGGAGAATGGCAGTTGGGCAGTTGGTCAGGGTTAGAGGGTGAGGGTGAGCGGGTTGGAGAGAGCTCGTGAGAGGTTAGGCTTTGGGAAGGGAAGGAAAGGTTTTTATCCTTGCTATGTTGTAACAAAGCTAACGTACATGAAAAGAAGAATTGTAACCACATTAAACCTGAACATCCATGTTATTTAAGTTACCTCAATAAACTTTTTTGTGTTTCAACGTTCGTGGACTCTGGCAGTGCATCAGTGCCTCAAGAGGTGTGACTGAGGGGAAAGAACAAAGGTTTTCCTGTGGAAGAGGGAACGGGTGGTTTATTCTCCTGTCATACAGAGGGCTGGGCAGTGAAGCCAAAGGTGCCACGCAGTTGCCAAAAGGGAAGGCAAGCTGCAGTAGGTGGGAACCCAGGGCGGGAGATCCCAAGGTGGCAAGAGGTTTTCGAACGTGGAGCACTGAGGTACCCCGAAGACATCTCTCATATTAACACGTTAGGATTCATTTTAGTCGTCGGTGAAACCTAGGGAGAGACACGGTCTGGGGAAGCGTTTAAAAAGTGTGAGGGCTCTTAGAGAGAAATAAAGGGTCTCTCACACACCCCAGCTAGCAGAAGTAAGGGATGATGGGAATCGTAGTCCAAAAACAGCTAGGAACCCAAGTTTGGGAAAGCCTGGAGTATCTAGGGCAATTGTTTTCCTAATTTAGGCATTAGAAGTTTGGCAGAAGTTAAAAATTGGGTTGAGTGTCAGTGATAAAAATGAATGTTTTGCCCAAGTTGATGTGACTTAAAGCAAATGTAGAAAATCAATGCGGGTGGGGAAGGTGTTCCAAAGGCTTCTGTGTCTACTTTCATCCAAAGCTCCAAACATACGTATTGGGGTCTGTAAGAAGGCAATTTCTGCACATGGCTGTGGAGGGAAGTGAGGGGCAAGTGAGGCTTGTCCACCTGGGAAGGGAGCCCATCTGGGAGGAGGAAAACTCTGATCCCAAACCTCGTCTGTCTTGTGGAATAGCTTCAGGAAAAGAAAAGGCCAAGGAGCAAACCCTACACAATCCGGAGTGGAGTCCATAAGGCAGTTGTCTGTTGCCTTGTGTGCCTCCTTCCAATAACTCCTGCAGCCACGCTGGGGCCAAAGATCTTCTTCCTCTGCTTTCCTTTGGACCCCATCAGTGAGGCCGAGAAGGGGGCTCTTGTCGTTTGGCAGCCCAAGACCTCCAGACACACTGCCCTAGCTTGTGCCCTGGGGGGGGGGGTCACTTCAGTGCTGCTAGCCCAGCGGTTTGGCTTCAGCCCCCGAGAAACACACCATGGTCTCTCGAGACAGACGGATGCCAACAACAGCCGTTTCTCCTTTTGAACTTCACATTTTAGCTGGCAATTTAGTTGCCTGGCTTAAAGCACGACAAATCTTTTTTCAATATTTTGACTGCCCTTTTTGGGGAAATCCAGCACATCGCAAAACAAGCATTTCCAAAATTAATTTCCTAAGAAGGTGTGCAGAGAAACAGATCCCCACAACGAATCAAGGTTTCCTGGCTCAGATCCTGTCTTTCCTCTGGACTTCAGCAGAAAACCCGGCCTTAAGGATTTGGGTGCCTTCCTCCCCTCTTGCCCATGTGCCTGGTGGAAAAATGGGCGATCTTTGGCACTAGAAGTGGCAGAGCACCAAACAGACACATTGGGGTCTGCACAGGCTCTCCGCCAGTGGTGAGGAACGGCTTGTACATGACACACATACAGGGGAGGCTGGGGGGACACCAGTGGGCAGCTTCTAACATGGCAGCAGAGAGCCTGAGCAACAGCAGATTCCTTGGGTGCAAGGAAGTAGACACACACAAGTTCAGCAAGGCAGGGGGAGGCATCATCAGAGTAAGAGGACCGTTCGCACCCTGAACTCTCTTATCGGAGCTATGAAAGATCCAATCTACCATTTCATCACCGCAGTTCATGTCTGTATTCTCACCTTTCACTAGAGCAGCGGTGGCGAACCTATGGCACGGGTGCCAGAGTGGGCACGCAGAGCCCTCTCTGTTGGCACGCGCCATCACGCCAGCAGTGCCGTTGTTTGGGGTTTTCAAATTGGCCAGCAGCTTCCCCCCACGCCTCCTTATGAGTAAACTGCTCCCACCCGGCCGGCAGCAGCTTAGAGGTAGTTTATCAGTTTATCTCCCCAAAGCAGCTATATTCTGGACTAAAGAAGGCTGATCGCCGAAGAATTGATGCTTTTGAATTATGGTGCTGGAGGAGACCGAGAGTCCCATGGACCGAAGATCCATCCATTCTCAAGGAAATGGGATTTTTTTACAGCCAGCAGGCACAAGGAGAAGGGGACGACAGAGGATGTGGTTGGACAGTTCTCGAAGCGACTGTGATTGGCCAAACTGGCTTTGTCATGGGGTCAGGGTTTTCTCCCCAAAGCAGCTTATTCCTGCCTCCCCGCCCCCGGCCATTGGTGGGATTTTTTTACAGCCAGCAGGCTGTAGTTCATGTGATTGGTGGCTTTGCAAGGGTTTTCGTTGATTGGTTGCTGCTGCGATCCTTGAGACTATGTGTTGTTTCTGCTCCTTGTGCCATAGGAAGCGTTTATAATTCGTGTGAGTGTTCTTCTCCCCCCCAAAAAACAACTGTGATCCAAGCCCCCCCCAAAAGCTCTGCTAGTCTTGGCAACCCCCTCCCCCAAAAAACTCTGGGCAATGCCCCCCCAAGCTCTATGTGTTGTTTCTGCTCCGCGTTTATAATGCGTGTGAGTGTTTTTCTCCCCACCAAAAAAACTACTGTGATCCAAGCCCCTCAAAAAAGCTCTGGAAGTCTTGGCAACCCCCCCAAAAAAACTCTGGAAATGTCCCCCAAAACTCTATGTGTTGTTTCTGCTCCGCGTGCCATAGGAAGCGTTTATAAGGCGTGTGAGTGTTTTTCTCCCCCCCCAAAAAACAACTGTGTTCCAAGCCCCCCCTCAACAACTCAGGGCAGCCCCCCACTCATTTTATTACAGTATATTAATTATTATCCCATATTAAATTGCCGTGTTGGCACTTTGCGATAAATTAGATTTTGGGTTGCAGTTTGGGCACTCGGTCTCCAAAAGGTTCGCCACCACTGCACTAGAGCAGGTTTTCCCACCCTTGGGTGTCCAGCTCTTTCTGGACTACAACTCCCATCACCCCCACCTAGCAGTAGCAAGGGATGGTGGGAATTGTAGTCCAAAAACAGCTAGAGACCCAAGTTTGGGAAAGACTGCACTAGAGTATCTAGGGCAATTGTTTTCCTAACACAGGCACTTTTTTAACATTTCTGGCAGCTCTTCTGTGGAAATATGATCTATCTAAGAAAACTGCATTAAAAAAGAATTCAATCTTTAGCAGTGCCTGCTGGATGAGGTCGGATTTCCTTTTGGGGTCTGGGGTACAGCAGCTCTCTGCCATTGAATACCCAGGATGGGCTTGTGCCTTGTCATGGGACGTGCAAGCATTTCGTGAACAACAGACATATGGGTGGGGGACCAGAGGACAGTTTCTAACAAGGCAGCAATGAAAGGGGCATGAGCAACAGGCATCCATTGGAGTAAATGGATTATGTTTGCTGGACTATTGCCTGCAATACCACCTATCCACTAGTGTATGCAACAGGGAAACTTTCTCGTTAACACACATGAATTTTTAGGCACCGGCCACTGCCTGGATATTTCGGAGACATAAATCTGAAAGCCCTCATATGCAGGTGAACGTGAAGAAACACACATTCTGAACAGTGACCTATTAACACTCTAGACACAGGCTGGAAAATCAATGCATGTTCTATACAGTTCTAATTTCTCTCCTGACTGCGTATTGAAGATCATAATGCATGTTTTTCAACAGCATTTATTCATAACAGGCGTGATCTGTGAGGATATACTCTCATTGGAAAGATCCACTTTACATATGTCAACAGAATACCAGCGAATGCATCTGTCTCTATGAAATATATCAGCCTGGTAATATCAAAGAGAAATTCACACCAGATTAACAAATATTGGGGAAGGAAGAAATATTCAAGCAAATACCGGTATATGCAAGTGATGAATACATGGGAAATAATGCATGGGGAAGAAAACAGAATATGGCTATGTAAATCTAACTCAGATCAGAACAATCTGCAACACAGCCACTAAAAGAAATAAAAATTTTGTTTTTGTACCTTCAGGGAACAGCTGACAGATAACTGTAAGATCCCATGGGTAGAATGTAGAACAGACATAAAGGAGAAGACAGGAAAAATAAAATGCTAAAATATGAATCACTTGGAAATAAGGAAAAATAATCATAAAAATAAACATCTCTCTCTCATCTATCCACACACCCAAAAACTAAAAAAGCAACAACTGTTTGAAGTATTTGTGCAAAGTCCCAGGCACAAAGAAGAATGGCAGCACATGGCATCTGTAACGAATAAGAGACAGGTTTTGAAAGGAAAAAAATCCATTTTCCTCTAAAAGAGAAGGTAAACTAGGCTGAAAATGGGCTCAAAGCAAGGAAAATATTACAAACACCTGGAGTTCAGCAAAAATACAATGAAACAAAGAAGCAAATTATAACACTGAGCACAATCATTAGTTTGTTCTCTATAGGAGTTATTTGATATGATTAAAGATCGTCCCACACCCCAACCCTTTCTAAGACATTTCCCTTGTACGAGTTCTTTACTGTTTAGTAAGGGAGCCCCTGTCACTGAAGTTCTTTCCATACGCCAAACATTTCTAAGATTTACTCCCTGTGTGAGTTATTTGAAGTCTAGTAAGATGGCTACTGGAGCTGAAGCTCTTCCCACACTGCAAACATTATAAGGCTTGTCTCCTGTATGAATTCTTTGATGTGCGGTAAGGGTAGTACTCCGACTGAAGCTCTTTCCACACTCCAAACATGTATACGGTTTCTCCCCTGTATGAATTCGTTGATGCGACTTAAGGTTGCCAAACTGACTGAAGCTCTTTCCACACTCTGAACATATATACTTCTCCCCTGTATGAGTTCGTTGGTGCAAGGCAAGGGTACTACTGTGCATGAAGCTCTCTTGACATTCATAACATTTATAAGGTTTCTCTCCTGTATGAGTTCTTTGATGCGAGGTAAGTTGGCCACTCTGACTGAAGCTCTTTCCACACTCTGAACATGTATACGGTTTCTCCCCTGTATGAGTTCTTTGGTGCAAGGTAAGTTTGCCACTCTGACAGAAGCTCTTTCCACACTCCGAACATGTATACGGTTTCTCCCCTGTATGAGTTCTTTGGTGCAAGCTAAGGCCACTACTTCGAGTGAAGCTCTTGCCACATTCAAAACATTCATAAGGTTTCTCCCCTGTATGAGTTCTTTGATGCGAGGTAAGTTGGCCACTCTGAATGAAGCTCTTTCCACACTCTGAACATGTATAGGGTTTCTCCCCTGTATGAGTTCGTTGATGCGACGTAAGGATGTGACTATGACTGAAGCTCTTTCCGCAATCGGAACATGTATACGGTTTCTCCCCTGTATGAGTTCGTTGATGCAACGTAAGGCTGCGACTATTACTTAAACTCTTTCCGCACTCGGAACATGTATAAGGTTTCTCCCCTGTATGAGTTCTTTGGTGTCTAGTATGGGCACGACTGGCACTGAAGCTCTTTCCACACACTGTACATGTATACGATTTCTCCCCTGTGTGCGCTTTTTGATGTAAAGTAAGAATTGAGCGTTTACCAAATCTCTTTCCACACACTGTACATTCATGCTTTTTCTCCACTCTGTGAATTTGATTTTCACCACCCTGAGACGTACCAGAGTCACCCTCCGGCTTCTGCTTTTGTCTCCTCTCTTGCTTGCTTCCTCCATCTTGACCTCTCAGCTTCTTTTGCTCCTCCTCCTCTTTGGATCCTTCCCCTTCTGCCAGCATCCCTTCAACATCTCCTGATGCAAATAAAAAGGCAAATTGATGAAATGCTAAAGGAGCATCGTCACCCAAATAATTCAGTCAGGACACAGAGATCCAGGTCCCAGGGCCTTGTGGAAGTTCCCTCACTGTGAGAAGGGAAGTTACAGGGAACGAGGCAGAGGGCCTTATTGGTGGTGGTGCCCATTCTGTGGAACGCCCTCCTGTGAGATGTCAAATAAATAACTATAAAACTTTTAGACCACATCTGAAGGCAGCCCTGTATAGGGAAGTTTTTAATGTTGGATGTTTTATTATGCTTTTATATTTGTTGGAAGCCACCTAGTGTGGCTGGGGCAACCCAGTCAGATCTGTGGGGTACAAATAATAAAAGTACAGTAGTAGTTATAGTAGTAGTAGCCTGTCTGTATAAGGCCTCAGCCACACTTGGACTTTTAATGTGGACTTGAAGTTACTTGGGGTTTTTTACCTCTTTTGCTCAGAACTGCTCTTGCAGAAACTGCTGTACTTAATTGAAACACAAATGTTTTTAAATGGGGGGTGTTATTGGGTTGTTTTTGTTTTGATTATGTACTTAGCATTTTTATATTGCGATTGCATCCTGTAAACAGCCCTGAGACCTGTGGATATAGGGAGGTATTTAAATTTAATAAATTATAATAAAATCAGGCCACATAAGAATTATTAAAATCCCAGGGGAGCACTTGCATTATTTTAGCAGAACAATATACAGAAATGCAATAATTATGGGAAATGTAAATATTAGGGGAAATACCCTTTGCCAAAGTTTGTGCATTAGGAGAAATCTGCACCAAGATCCTTACAAATTTTCAAGAAATCTTTAAAAATAATAAGATGATGTGAAAATCTGGACAAATTGATGACTAGAAAAAGGAGATACATTAAAAAAAACTTTAATTGAAACAGTTTGCCTAATAGGGATTCTATAATATCCCTCCCCATACTCCCCAGAGCTGTTTCACAGTGGAATTTGCTGCCAAGGGGTGTGGTGGAGTCTCCTTCTTTGGAGGTCTTTAAACGGAGGCTTGACAGCCATCTGTCAGGAATGCTTTGATGGTGTTTCCTGCTTGGCAGGGGGTTGGACTGGATGGCCCTTGTGGTCTCTTCCAACTCTAGGATTTTATGATACTCCGCCTCCCCCCGTTTATAATATTGCCCTCCTTCAGTGGGTATATAATAAAATATAATAATATGACCCACCTCCAGTGGGTATATAGTAATATAAAACAGCAGCAGCAAGATTACTAATTGCAAAAAATTGGAAAACAACAATAGTACCGAAGTTATCGGACTGGAGATCAAAAATTTGTGGATTCATGAGCATGGCAAAATTAACAGTGTCGGTGAGAGGAGGTTCCACCCAGAAGGTCAATAAAGAATGGGAATGCGATGAAATACATATGGAAAAGTTTAGCAAGGTAAATTAATTATTACCAATTAATATTAGCAGTATAGCCCAAGGTGAATGAATAACAAGATGTTCAAACAATACAGAAGAATTAAGTAACATAAGAACAATAAGGTCTGCGCACAGGTGAGGGAAGCAGGAAAGAGGGGAGGGGGGAAGAAATGTTAAAAATTAAAATAGTATAGGATTTTGTATAGGTACGTTGGCACAAATGTATGTTTCTCTTTATTGTTGTTTGTATATATTATTATGCTTATTAATAAAGTTTTTTGTTATTAAAAAAGTAATATAAAATAATATTACCCACCTGCAGTGCCTCCGCGAGGAAGGACAGCCGACGCCATTCCCAACATCTTCCCCGGGGAAGCGGGACAGGAAGCGGAAGCTCCTATTTTCCCGACAGCCTTTCCCTTCCGCTCTAGGAATCTCAGCTCTGTCGCTGCTGCTCTTAACCGTTTCGGAGCCGAGCGGCAGGAGTCTCTGGGCTCCTCCAGGCTGAGAGCGAGGAGAGGCGCTCGCCTCACTTCCGGAAATCCCCGCTGGATCAGCTGCACGGGCTCCCCAAAACGTTTTCTAAACTCAAAGAATGCCAGACGCAGGGGTGGAGGAAGCCGCCCGGCCACCGGGGTGACAAACCCGGAAGCACCCGGGGGCGTGGTTTCGCTCCCAGCGCGCATGCGCAGCGTGCCTAAGACGCATGCGTCGGAGGCGCGCTTCCGGCAGGAGAATCCCGAGCAAGTGAGTCCGGGCCGGGCCCGCCGGCAGCGCGCCGCTCCCAGTGCGCAGGCGCAGTTGCAGGACACCTCCCCAGCTAGATGGTGGATTGATAGCTAGCAGCACAAGCAGGAATCTGAACTCAAGCATCCAGGACAGATGGGCATCGCACCTCTGCTTAAAAACCTCCCAGGGGAGAGTCTGCCCCCTTCCACGCCACAGTCGTGCAGCTCTTACTGTCAGAATGGAATCTCCTTTCTTGTCACTTGAAGCCATGGGTTCGAGTCCTACCTTCCAGGGAGTTTAGAAAACGTTTGGGGGTTTTTAAGTTTAGGGCGGGGGGAGGAAGGCAATTAAGAGGCAACGCAATAGGAATTTGTACAACTATTCCACAGCATAGAGAAAGTGGGCAGAGGGAAGTTTTGGTCCCACTCTCCTAACGCTATGAACTGGGAAGCTGGGTGTGGGGAGATCCTTCTTCACAGCACAGGGACTCCCTCCCCCAGGAGACAGGGATGGCCACCGACTTGGATGGCTATAAAAAAGAGGATTAGGTAAATTCATGGAGAGGGCTCTCAATGGCTCCTGGCCACAATGGCTATGATCTGCCTCCCCAGTTGGGAGGTCTTCTGAATACCAGTAGCTGGAAACCACTGGTATTCAGGGGAGGAGGGGGCTGTTGTACCTGAAGCCTGCCTGGGAGCTTCCTCCCTCTGGGTGCCTGGTCAGCCACTGAGAGGACAAGAGGCTGAACTACATGGGCCATTGGCCTGACCCACCTGCATGGTTCTTCCTTCCTTTGTTTGTTTTTTTAATGTTATTTGTAATTTTCCATTACATAGGTTCACATTCAAATCAATATTACCATACAATAGTCATCTGCTTCCCTTCCCCCACTTCCATGGTTCGTTTTAGTTTTGCATTACTATTGCATTTCCTAATTATGCATTTAATTCCCCCTCCCCATTATATCTTCACTTAATTTAAACTGCTGAATTTATTCTAACCTGCTAATGTTTTCATCAGTTTCCAGTGATTCTTCAAATATTCTGCAAACATTTCCCAGTCTTCCTTGAAGGCTCTTCCTACGTTCTGATGCATAGGGCTGCCCTGCCACAGCAGGAAGTTGCTGCCTCTGTCTCCTGCAACCCTTTCCTTGTCTTGCTGGATACAAAGGTTTCCTTCTGTGGGCATCCACCACCTGCCCCAAAACAGGACTCCAGCTGGAAGCTTTCCAGGCTGACCCCATTTGAGTCTCAACTGGGCACCTCTAAACCTCCTCCCAAACCCGGTTCTAACCCTAGCCCTGGTTTCTCACAGGCACTTAATTGGCCACAGTGAAAACAGGATGCTGGACTCGATGGGCCCCAACCACCAACCTCCATTTCTTATTTTCTTTGCATATAAATTCCAGCTTTCAAATTTGTTATACAAGTTGTCTTTAAACTTTTGACTTCCCACCTTTCCCTCCCTGCTGCTCTTAATCTGATCTCGTTTACATACTGCAGTCTAATAAACGTTTCAGCTAAGACATATTCTTCTATTTCGTATATAATCATTTCAAGTCGTGCTCGCAATTTCAACTGGTTACGATATTATTTCACGTATTCCAGAAAGAGCTTCCATTCTTCCACGAATAGTCCACCATGTTGGTTTCTTATTTTTTTGCGGTTAGGTATCGCTAGTTCTGCATAGTCCATTAGCTTTAAAATCCATTCTTCTTTCATCCACGCATTTTTTTACCAGTGTGGTGTAGTGGTTAAGAGCAGAAGACTCGTAATCTGGGGAACCGGGTTCGCGTCTCCGCTCCTCCACATGCAGCTGCTGGGTGACCTTGGGCTAGTCACACTTCTTTGAAGTCTCTCAGCCCCACTCACCTCACAGAGTGTTTGTTGTGGGGGAGGAAGGGAAAGGAGAATGTTAGCCGCTTTGAGACTCCTTCAGGGTAGTGAAAAGCGGGATATCAAATCCAAACTCTTCTTCTTCTTTTTCCAGTTCTGAGCATACAAAATTCTAGCTGCTGTTGTTGCATACATGAGTAAGTTAATAATTCTGGGGGACCCTGTTATCGCTAAAGGAAATACCTCAGGGCTTTTGGGGATTATCATTTGCCACACCCCTCAATTTCCATCCACCTCCTACCATTTTTGCCAAGATACAGCACCCCTAGGTGGGTAGCTTTGTCACCTGCGCTGTCCTGACCTTAAAGCCCAGCAGCAATCAGGACTCAGAGGCTGCAGAGTCTCCAGCTAAGGATCCAGACCAGGTTTGTAGCCCTCAGAAAAAACTCCTGTATTACCTGGTCCTGTAAGGCCAGAGGCAGGACCCTAGCAAGTAGCTTCCCCTGAGCCTGAGGAACTACCAGTCCAGGCAGGAGAAGGCGTGCCCTTCTTCAGGCTAGAGGGCTAGTCCTTTAAGGCAGTGTTTTTCAACACTGTTCCGCGGCACACTAGTGTGCCGCGAGATGTTGCCGGTGTGCCGTGGGAAAATTACTTTATATATAGTCAATATAGGCACAGGTTAAATTTTTTAACATTTTCTAATGGTGGTGTGCCTCGTGATTTTTTTCATGAAACAAGTGTGCCTTTGCCCAAAAAGGTTGAAAAACACTGCTTTAAGGTTCCAAGTTATCCGCAAGGAGAAGGCGGAGCCTGGGAGAGGTTACAGCTGGAGAGCAGAGGTTGAAGATGGCTCTGCCTCTTTTCCCCCCCCCCTTAGACTTGAATGGCTCACGGGGAGCTTTCCCTGGTCCTGAAACTCCTGGCCTGCCTTGCCCTGTGGGATCCAGCATCATAGAATCATAGAGTTGGAAGAGACCACAAGGGCCATCCAGTCCAACCCCCTGCCAAGCAGGAAACACCATCAAAGCATTCCTGACAGATGGCTGTCAAGCCTCTGCTTAAAGACCTCCAAAGAAGGAGACTCCACCACACTCCTTGGCAGCAAATTCCACTGTCAAACAGCTCTTACTGTCAGGAAGTTCTTCCTAATGTTTAGGTGGAATCTTCTTTCTTGTAGTTTGAATCCATTGCTCCGTGTCCGCTTCTCTGGAGCAGCAGAAAACAACCTTTCTCCCTCCTCTATATGACATCCTTTTATATATTTGAACATGGCTATCATATCACCCCTTAACCTTCTCTTCTCCAGGCTAAACATACCCAGCTCCCTAAGCCGTTCCTCATAAGGCATCGTTTCCAGGCCTTTGACCATTTTGGTTGCCCTCCTCTGGACACGTTCCAGCTTGTCAGTATCCTTCTTGAACTGTGGTGCCCAGAACTGGACACAGTATTCCAGGTGAGGTCTGACCAGAGCGGAATACAGTGGTACTATTACTTCCCTTGATCTAGATGCTATACTCCTATTGATGCAGCCCAGAATTGCATTGGCTTTTTTAGCTGCTGCATCACACTGTTGACTCATGTCAAGTTTATGGTCTACCAAGATTCCTAGATCCTTTGAAAGGCACAATCCCACTTCTTTGCCCCGCTGGAAATTTGGCAGCTGAAGTAGCTAGTACTCCCTGCTGAGATCTCCCTGGAAGTTGGTGGCACAGGCCCAAACTGCTTCAACAACCCTAACCCCCTTTTCCTCTCCGGGAAACGATCTTTGGAAGAACGATGGGATGCCACCCACACATCCCTCTCCAGTAACGTTGAAATGTCTTGGCCCTGCTTCCACCTTTCCAAATCCCCACTGCTTGGTTCCAGTCTCCCTCTTTTGTCCTTCGGGGAGCATGTTTCCCTTCATGGGGTGCTGAGGTTAAGTGGCAGGGTTAAGATTCTTGACCCCTGTCAGGTGTGACTGAGCCCTCTGTGCGAAGGCTATTCCACCTCTTGGCTCCTGGGATCAGGCTTGGCCCCAAACCGTGCCTCTTCCTGCCATTCTTCTCCAGCGCAGACACAACCCCCCTCCCTGTTCATCTGAACCCTCATATGCGCCACAGCAGCATCTCTGCTCACAGCAGGGAGATCCCTTAAACTGGTCCACCTAGCCAGAGAGAAGCTATCATTTGGGATAACCTGATCTCTGGGAAACACGGTCTGGAAGGCAGCCTTGAAAACAAACCTTTATCAAATGCAAGGAAACCTCTTTTTCTGCTTATATGTGCAGATCTTCTCAAAATAATGTTGATGTACACATGCATTAAGGAATGGAAAAGATAGTTTAATTATCCACAAAACAGGTGTGCAATTGTCAGAAATAAGAGCAGACAATGGTCCCGGTTTCGAATCTGAAAGTTCAAAGGCTGCACTATAATGTACCTCAATCACCACTCTGTCTAAAAGCACAAGCCTCATCTCCTGCTGGGACACCTCCCCAGCTAGATTTCCATCTCAGAGTCCTGGTGAGAGCTCTAAGGGAATGGGAGCTGCAGCAGGAAAGATCCCACCCTTCCTGCTCAGTCCAGCTTTTGTGGTTGCTCACTCAACGACCATTTCTATGGAGCTGCTTCCTTTCCTCTTCAGGCAAAATTGATGAAATCAAGCTCTCGTTTCATCCTCAAGGTGACTTCCAGAGTGCCCTTTTCGGAGAGGAAAGAGGCCTTCCCACTCTTGGTATCCACAGGGTGAGGCAGGTGCAAGAGAAGCTTCCTGGAAAACAGAAAAGTAGAAGCTGTCACCTGAAGCTGCCATATGAGGAGCAGAAAGAAAGAAAGAAAGAAAAAGAAAGAGGGGAATTGTTGTGGCCAAGGCTGAGGAGGGCCTCTGCCTCAAACATTAAAAACTTCCCATCAGATGCCAAGGAAATAAACATCTATTTGACTTTTAGAAGACATCGAAAGGGAAGTTTGAGGTTTTTTGTGTTTTTAATATTTTGTCCGAAGCTGCTCAGAATGGCTGGGGCAACCCATATGAATAATAAAATTGTTCCAGTTACAGGTAGGTAGCCGTGTTGGTCTGCCATAGTCAAAACAAAATAAAATAAAAAAATTCCTTCCAGTAGCACCTTAGAGACCAACTAAGTTTGTTCTTGGTATGAGCTTTCGTGTGCATGCACACTTCATACCAAGAACAAACTTAGTTGGTCTCTAAGGTGCTACTGGAAGGATTTTTTTATTTTATTTTGTTTTGAATAAAATTGTTGTTCTTGTTCTTGTTGGGGGCACACAAAGAGTTCAGAAACTCTCCCCACCAAAAACAATAATTTCCTTCCTTACAGATCCTTGGCAGCCACTGATTCCCACTTTCAAAGCTTTTTCCTGCACGCAAAGCTTGTGTGCATCTTTCTGAAAGCACTAGCCAAGACGCAAGGGTGTACTAAGAAGAAGGCAGAGAATAGAGAGTGTTACCAGACACCAAAAACAGCCAGCCCCTGTCACCAACCCTGAAGTGTCACACTGGAGGTCACAGGCTGGTGCAAAGTATGCCAAACTGGGCCAAAATAATTGAGGGGAACTTCCACACCCCTCCTCCCAGCTTACTTCTCTGGGCTCCGGAGATCAAGAACCTTTTCCCCAATATCAAGAGTAATGTCTGAAGCCTTCGTATCTGGAAGTTTGATTTTAATCTGAAATGAAAAACAGAGGTGGTTACCAGGGAACACCGATACAGCTCCTTGCTGGGGACACAAGGGACTCTAGGTGAAAGTATTATTAATATTATTATTTATTATTAATGTAAATAAGAATAATAATTTGTATACCACCCTATACCTGTAGGTCTCAGTGTAGTTCACAACATAAAGTTACAAATTTAAAACCCCAAAATACATAATAAAAATAACTAAAGCAATTAGCAATACTAATGTATACAAACTATTCAAAAATACACTCTGCAACAAAAGCCCCAAAACAATAGCCCAGCCTGCAAAAACAAAATCCAAATAAATATATAACACTTAAAAACAATTTTAAAGAACTCCACCCCCAAACAAAACGGCACCCAGCCAAATTAAAGGACCCCTGGACAGTTGTCCAATCGAATTCAATTCATGGGGTGCGGGCGAGGGGATTGTCGTTTGTCGGCAGACAGCTTTTCTGGGTCGTGTGACCAGCATGACTAAACTGCTTTAGCTCATGGAAACGCCTGTTTACTTTGGCGTCGCAGCGGTACCTGTTTATCTACCCGTGCTGGTATGCTATTGAACTGCTAGGTTGGCAGGAGCTGGGACAAAGCAATAGGAGCTCACCCCGTCAAGCAGATTCGAACTGCCCACCTTGCGATCAGCAAGCCCAAGAGGTTCCACGGTTTACTCCACAGCACCACCCACGTCCCCGTTAAAACCCCATCCCTGTTAGAACAATGGGTCAAATACGTTACGAGGAAGAGTCTGCAGAGCCTGCTTCTTACCAGCATGTCCTCACAGCAAGCCGTAGACGCGTCCTTCCTGCTCATTCCCAGGAACATGTCCTCAGCACTCACATGCTGCTTGAATAATATTTCATATCTGTGAAAGACAATGTTCGCCAGGTGGGGTCGGGGAGGGGCACCTCTTTTCATCACCTGCTGCCTGCCAGCCCCTACACTCCCAACGGGGCAGAGCCCGCTGCTTTCAGTTCCTGCTCAGCCACTGCAACCCCAGAAAGCAACTGGAGGGAGGTGGACAAGCATTGGCCTCCTGAAGGGAAAGCTCCTCACGAGCCAGCTGCCAATTAAGGAGATGCAACGTAACAAGGACTAAATAAGAGGGGGGGTGTGGTAACCAAAGAGTGTAAGATAAATGACGACAACTGTATAATTGATGTACTAAGATATGTAAAATGCATTAAAAAAATTGAGATAACTTTATAGATTTGGTAGCAACACCCGTTTGAAACAGCAGAAGATTTAATTGCCTCCTTCTCTCTGCCAGGACGGTGTGCCTGCCCTGCCCGACAGCTGCTCCACAGCTACTCATGTGTTGCAGCAATTTCAATGTAATTTATAAAGCTGCACTCCTAACCCCACTTCCTGACTGGCACGGTAGGGCAGCAGCAGCCAGCCAGACGTTAGTTGTCAAATCTTGCAACCAAACACACGTAACCCACTGAATATCTTGAAAACAGTCTCTTGTTTTATATCATACCCACAAACTGGGGTTCCATTATGTGGAGGAGATAGAAGAGAGAGAATATTCCTCATTATATTGTAGAGAGAGTTTGGAACCTCTGAAATACTTGCAGTATTCCCTACTGGAATATAGTTGTTGGTATGTATAATATAATTTATTTGTATAATTTAATTGAGTTCATCATGCTTTCAAGAATAGAACTTTATACTGCATCATTTTATATTATTTAGATTTATAGCTGCTGAAGAAGCCGTAATGCGAAACAAGTGGACTTAATTCCGGAAAGCCTTGTTCTGCTTACATCGATTTATGGACTTTTGACTTTACTTTGCAATTTGAACCCATTTGTCGGTATGATATAAAACAAGAGACTGTTTTCAAGATATTCAGTGGGTTACATGTGTTTGTGTTTTACGCCAGTACTGTATGTAACCCAGGTTTGTTGTTGGATTGTATAAATCTTGCAACCAGACATTTCCACTTACTTGCAAAAGGCCCGTCGCCTGTGGTGAAATGCGACTGGTGCCCGGTTAATTTCAAACACTGAACCAACCCATACAAGACTATTTAAGAGAACTCCCTCATTCCAAAGGCAAATCAGAGCACGGATTTGGGAGAGAGAGGCAAGCACTCCTGGCAGGGCATGTGGAGCTCAGATGGGCTTACTCAGGAGCTCAGATGGTCCCTGGAGTCCAGGCTGTTCCCTGGAGTCCAAGGCATCGTCATTGTACTCGGAATCCTCTGGCACATCCTCTGCGCTCCAGATCTCTTTGCTGTTCCCATATTTCATATTTCTTGAGTGGCGGCTGCAAGCAGGAAGACAGAATCCCCTGGTTTACCTGTCCTTGCACACACAGCTCCCTGGCCTTTTGCAGGGCAACAGGCCACTTCTGGCTCATAACACAATCATGGCACGAGGGAGCATCTAAGAGACAGTGTCTGTGAATCAACAAGCACCTTGGTTTTCAAGTTGTAAATCCCATTAATCACTGGCTGAAATCCCATTAATCAGAGATGTTCGTACATCACTACAAATAATGATTTAGTACCTGTTAGGATGCCATTGGGGAAATTGCTACTGGTGTTAGAAAGGATGGGCTTATCTATATGCCAATGCTTTTTGTTTTTCTTGTTGATGGTGATCATGTTGTTAATTAAATTTGTATACTGCCCTATACTCGTAGATCTCATGGTGGTCCACAACATTATTGGTAAAAAAAATAGGTGCCAGTATTCATACATTAGTAAGAATGTTGTGCATTGCTGCAATTCCAAGTTTTATTATTATAAGGCCAGTCTCACTTTAAATAGAGGGAGCTCAAAGAGGATCCATGGACATTCTGTTGCCCAAAGGCCCACAAAACCCTCGACCTGGCTGTATGTGCTCCTTGCAGGCCTCCTGTTAAGGGAGCTACATCAGTGCTGGCTACTGCCTTCTCCTCACTCCTCTTTCTGTGTCTTCTTGCCCTGTGACAGTGGTTACAGGGAGCATAATGGGATCTGAAGGCTGCAGCTGCCTATACCACCAGGGCTCACAGAGCAGGAACACTGTTGTGTGTTCTGTGTGATGCATGGAAGTGCCTTGCAGCTCTGTCCTTGTTACCGAGTTCACTGATTCCTTCCATGTGTGAGAGGCATCGCTGGGGTTTGTTGTTTCGACGGAACCTGAGGGTGTGCCTGCTATTTTCAGATTTCCTGAGTGATGCATGGACAGGACGCTGCAGGCAACCTTTTGATGGCATATCAGTGATGTCCCTGTGCACCCTGCTCCCCCCCCCAAAAAAATAAATCCTCCCCACTCCTTGCTTTGTGGCATAATAGAGTGTTGGACATGGGAGAGCTGGGTTTGAAACCCCATTCAGCCATAAAGCTCAATGGGTGTCCTAGAGCTAGTCACCATCTCTTAGCCTAACCTACCTCATGGGGTTCTTGTGAGGATGAAATAGGGAGGAGGTGAACCATGAGCACCACCTTGAGCTCCTTGGATGATAAATGTGGTACATAAATGTAATAAATCATCATAACGCCTGGCTCACCTGTGGGCGCTGCTGCCTTTGGGGGGCCAATGTTCCCTGGGCCTGCGCTGCTCACCTGCAAAAAGATTGCATTCAGCCCTTGTCCGTTAGCCGCCCTGAAGAAGGCAGGTCTAATGCACATTGAAAGTGCAGAGGCTTATGAAGATGATGGAACATGCTGAGATGACTAGACTTGACTGTTAGAATTAAAGATGAGGAAAAAATTCTTGAGGAATGGAAATATTTTGTGGAATTTGTTTTTTAATAGCATGGCTATGTGAAAACATAGGCAGCATTTGAATTATAGCAACAGATGAGAACGGATCGTTGAGCAAATTAGAATTAATGTATATAATTGGTAAATAAAAGTGATATAGCAGCTTTATTTGGTTAGAAAAGAACACCATGGAAGGGTGGGTGGGAGTTCAATTGATAGGAAAGATTTGTTCTGAATGTTGTCTAAAGATAAGAGCCATTTCCCAATATATCTCAAGGCTGTCACATGGAAGAGGGAGCAAGCTTGTTTTCTCCTGCTCTGGAGCGGGTAGGACTCGAACCAATGGCTTCAAGTTACAAGAAAGGAGGTTCCTGTTTTACATCAGGACGAACATATTGGGAGTGAGAGCTGTTTGAATGTGGAAGAGTCTCTCTTGGGAAGCTGTGGACTCTCCTTCCTTGGAGTCTTTTTAAGCAGAGGTTGGATGGCCATCTGTCACAGAGGCTTTAGCTGAGATCCTACATTGCATTATTATTATTATTATTTATTATTATTATTATTATTATTATTATTTGGTTTTACATATTTAAAATCATAATCACACCACAACATATCCACAGTTTAAAGATTCCTCCAAGTCACTGGACCTTCCCACCTTCCCCTCCATGGGTTCTGTTGTTAGACCTATTCTACTGCATGTTTTTTTCAATAATCCAATTTTTTCATCACTCCATTATGTCCATATTTCTCGTTACATCATTTTGTTGTTGTTGTTCAGTCGTTCAGTCGTGTCCGACTCT
Organism: Lacerta viridis; assembly: GCA_900245905.1. NCBI lineage: Eukaryota > Metazoa > Chordata > Lepidosauria > Squamata > Lacertidae > Lacerta > Lacerta viridis. The sequence continues at coordinate 37,874 of OFHU01003594.1, forward strand.
TCGTGACCCCATGGACCAGAGCATGCCAGGCACCCCTATCTTCACTGCCTCCCGCAGTTTGGCCAAACTCATGCCAGTCGCTTCGAGAACACTGTCCAACCATCTCGTCCTCGGTCACCCCCTTCTCCTTGTGCCCTCCATCTTCCCCAACATCATAGCTGTCAACTTTTCCCTTTCTTGCGAGGAATCCTATTCAGAATAAGGGATTTTCCCTTTTTAAAAAAGGGGAAAGTTGACAGCTATGTGTTACATTGCAAGTGTTATTACAGTCCTGCTAATGTTTTCAACTGCTTTCTCTTCAGATCGTGTAAATCTTCCGCCTTTTACTAAAGATCCCTGCATTGCAGGGGGTTGGAATAGATGACCCTCAGGGGTCCCTTCCACCTCTACGATTCTAGGATTCTAAAAGAAATGGCAAAATTTGAAAATTTTTATTTTTAAAAAAGTCATGTTTAAAAAGAGAAATAAACCCCAGGAGGGGGAGGGGAGGGGGTCTCCCCACCTCACCCCCGGCCTTCCTCTCACCCCTATTGCCCTTCCTCCGTCCTCGTCCTCCTCCTCCGTCGGCGAGAGCAACTGAGAGAGTGCCAGCAAGGAGGAGGCCGAGCAGAGACCCAGCTCCGGGGACTCCATCATCGCCAGGGCGCCTGCAAGTAAACTCGCAGCAGCACCCAGAAAGCGAGCTGCCTGCCGGCCTGCCACCGCCAGCGTCTCCCGCGTCGCCACGGCAACGGCCCGACAGCGCCTGCGCGGGACAAGGAGGATGCGGCGCGCCCATTGGCAGAGGAGCGCGGCCGCTCTGGCGTCGCGCCGAGGCGTCATCGGTAGGCGCCGGAACCTCCGCGCGGGACGGGCGCAGGCACCCATGTCGTCATAAGGGCGCGCGGCCGAGGAGCGTAATTGCCGCGCAGCGGAGGAGACGCCGCCAGGGAGGTGAGGCGAGGAGGGAAGGAGAAGCTGACCGTTGCTCTTCCCCGGCCCCGCAAGGCCCCTCGGGGACGCAGGAGGCTGCCGTTGGCGCTGAGAGCAGCAGCACGAGGAGGAGGAGGAGAAGAAGGAGCAGTGTTAGAAGCTCAGGTATGGAGTCGAAGTCAATGCACTCCTTGCGGCGACATCTGGCATGAGGCGACCACGGGGAACGGTTCCCTTTGGTCGCTGGAGCCCTTAACTTGACGTGCTGGAAGTAGTGGGTGGGGAGTGTTAAAAATGATGATGATACTAATAATAATAATAATTTATTATTTCTACCCTGCCCATCTGGCTGGGTTTCCCCAGCCACTCTGTTGGCGGCTTTCAACAGAACATTTAAAACAGAATAAAACTTCAGACATTAAAAACAGGGAATGATGGTGATAATTTATTATGTCTTCCATAAACACGGTTTTAGCGGTGAGTCCATAAGTGACTGTGGAGGCCAATTCTGGATCCACACATCCTTCCACAGTGGGGACATAGGTTTCCAGGTGGGAGTTGATCACGGTGTGGATTTTCATGGGCGTACCGAGGCAGGGGCAGGGGGGGCAGATGCCCCCCCCTAGAAGCAAGCTGCCCTCCCCCCCAGAAGCAAAAATGATCAGTCGTCTCCTGGGTCTGGCTTAAAAAGCAGCGCTGCTACCATTGCTGAGTGCTTGTTCGCTGAGACTGAGCAAAGAGGGAAGTGTGAGATCTCCCTGATTTCCCCCCCCCCAAGCTTCCTTATCAGTCTCCAGAAGTTTTCACCCACCTTAGACTGCTTGATAAGAAGCAGGCTACTCTGTGACCTATTAACGCCTAATCCCAGTTGATGGCCCTGGTCGCTAAAACTGACTCCTGCCCCTCCCCCTCGCCCCCACCCTCCATGGTTGTATGATCTCTGGAAGGGAAGACGGAGCTTTCTCTGTGCTGCTGTTTTGATCCACAGCAATCTTTTTGTGAGTGACTTTACCCGCTTATCCATTGCCTTTAACCCCCCCCCACCGCCTTTTTTTAACCCCTAAGAAAAGTGTTTGGATGATTTTTCAAATCTAAATTAAAACTAAACAAAGTCTACCTAACTGGTAGTAAACAAACACACATGGTTCGGTGTGCTTGTGTGTTGATGTACTTTCTATTGCTGGATTGATGACTGGAGTATAAATACAGGTGGGTAGCCGTGTTGGTCTGCCATAGTCAAAACAAAATAAAAAAAAAAATCCTTCCAGTAGCACCTTAGAGACCAACTAAGTTTGTTCTTGGTATGAGCTTTTGTGTGCATGCACACTTCTTCAGATACACTGAAACAAAAGTCAACAGACCCTTATAGTATGCTACTGGAAGGATTTTTTTGTTTTATTTTGTTTTGGAGTATAAATAAGCAGTGATGTTTTCCTGTGCTTTTCAAACAACTCACTTCTTTGCATTTCAGAATACATATTGTCACTTAATGGTTAACACTTGCTTGCATGCAAGTAATTAAAGTAAATTATAAGCTATTTAGTCATAAAGTGTTAGTGTTCTGATATGCTGCTGCATGGAAGAGGTGTGAGCTGCTATGTCTCCTTGCTTTCAGATTCTTATAAAGTAGTTGAGAAGTAAAGGAATATATGAAGAGATGCCAACTTATGTGACCAACATATGGGCACCTGCTAAAAGCATTCTTCCTTAGGCAAGCATACCTAGATGCTTAGGAAGTTGAAGTAATCTTAATCTTCATATTTTTAAATCAATTATTTCAGAAGGTCTAGTCCCTAAAAAAAGCTCAACAACTAAAAATGAACCGAACCCCTAAAAAACGGGGCATTCCTCATCCCCAAAAAAGGTCAACAACTTTGAGCTGAACCCCAAAAAACGGGGGTAGATCACTGCCAGATTTTAATTCTGAAAGTAGACCACAGTCTCTTGGGAGTTGGCCACCCCTGGTATAAGACATGTAACTAGAATAATTTTTAAAAAAAATTCAAGCAAATAATTGTAATAACTACCGTAATAAAGCACTGCTATAATTATATATAATTTTCCTAAAATTTTGGTTTCATTCGCCTTTCCGTGCTGAAATGTCACAACCTGAACGACCATGGCTTGCCCCCCCCCCTAGTTTTGATCCTGGGTACGCCCCTGCCAAGCGTGCCTTCCTCTTAGCACGTTTCTCCTTTTCGTCCTGAGTTTGAGCGTCTTCAAAGTCCATGTTACAGGTAGGTAGCTGTGTTGGTCTGCCATAGTCAAAACAAAAAAAAGAAAAAAAATCCCCAGTAGCACCTTAGAGACCAACTAAGCATCTGAAGAAGTATGCATGCACACGAAAGCTCATACCAAAAAAAACTTAGTTGGTCTCTAAGATGCTACCGGAAGGAATTTTTTTTTTTTATTTTGTTTCAAAGTCCATGACACCTTTGGTAAAGGCTGTTCTCCAACTGGAGCACTCGCAGGCCAGTGTTTCCCAATTGTTGGTGTTTATACTACATTTTTAAAGATTTGCCTTGAGAGAGTCTTTAAACCTCTTTTGTTGACCACCAGCATTACGCTTTCCATTTTTAAGTTCAGAATAGAGTAGTTGCTTTGGAAGACGATAATCAGGCATCCGAACAATATGACCACTCCAACAAAGTTGATGTTCAAGAATCATTGCTTTGACACTGGTGGTATTTGGTGGGCAGCGTTAGAAACTTATATGATGATTGTGGTGATTTATGATGTATATGCTGCCCATCTGACTGGATCCCAACGCAGCATTAAAAACACAATAAAACATCAACCATTGAAAACTTTCCTAAGGGCTGCCTTCTAAAAGTCAAATAATTGTTTATCTGTCTGACAACCTACGGGAGGGCCTTCCACAGGGTGGGTTACGCTACCAAGAAGGACCTTCAGATACGTAAGCTAATCGCCAAATAGCACCTTAAACCATTTATGGTTGCCACAGCAGTATGTCTAGGCATCTTTTCCACTCCCACTAGAGTATATTAGTAGTAGTATCCATTTCTAGACAGGGAGGTGGAAATCTCAAAGCGGTTGGCATCACATTGAAACCTGAAATAAAACAATCTATATATATAAAAATGTTCCCATTGTATCAAATTAGGACAAAGCGTAACTTGGCCATAAAGGAAGGATCTGGCATCATAAAAATTAAAAAAAAACACACCTGTCATGCCTAAAATATAGAATAAAGGCAAAAAAGTGGCGAGCCTATTATACCTCACCAGCAAAAGGAATGAAGACTCCAACAGCATCCAGTAGAAAGGCGGATCGCCCGTCGACATCATCAGACCTGGCCAGAGCAATGCTGGTGGGGGGGTGGGGCTGAGTAAGACCGGCTCTGAGGGGATTGTGTCGCTGGGGTGCGTAATTTTGGGACTAGGGTGGGGGAGAATGCTCTTTAAGGTCCCCAGTGCCCTCACTTAAAATGGCCGCCGTGCTGTTTTTACATGAGTAGAATGTGTTCTTTTATGTAATGGGAATCGGTGTGTTTTTACATGAGTAGAATGTGTCCTTATTTAAAATGCATCTCTGGGTTATTTGTGGGGCCTGCCTGGTGTTTTTACATGAGTAGAATGTGTTCTTTTATGTAAAATGCATCTCTGGGTTATTTGTGGGGCATAGGAATTAGTTCATCCCCCCCCCCAAAAAAAAATATAGTCCGGCCTACCACATGGTCTGAGGGAAAGTGGACCGGCCCACGGCTGAAAAAGGTTGCTGACCCCTGCTCTAAAGGGACAGGGAAGAATGAAAACAGGAGCTTCCAGAATACTCTCGGGGTCAGGAGAATTTTAAAAAAAAAAAAAAAACCCACAGCAACGCGTGGCCGGGCCAGCTAGTCTAGAATAAAACAAAGACAAGCTATGAGGAAAATATTTCAGATCCTTCTCTAAGGGGCATTCAGATTCCCCCATATTTACTGTGGGGTTATCTTGACAACCAAGGTGGCATTTGCAGAGCTTCTGAAACAGTTTGCCTTTGCTTCAACACCCCACCCCTCTTGTGCTCTTGGGTTGCTTTGCCTGCTGAGATCTCCAGCCCCACACAGAGCAGCATCAGCACTGGAGCCAACGAGGCAGCTCTTTTTCCTCTGTTTCCTCGCAGGAGCACAGACATCATCATGAGCCAGTTCAACTTCGGCACACCTGGCACTCCTGGGGGAGGCTTCAACTTCGGGACTCCGAAAACCGCAGCCAGCACAGCCTCCGCGGGGTTCTCCTTCTCTTCAGCCACCACAGGGGGAGGCTTCAGTTTTGGGACACCTGCTCAAAACCCAGCAAGCACCCAGCCTGCAGGTCTGTTCCCTTTCGCTCCCCCAGCAACATCGGCACAGACCTCTGGATTCAACTTCAACACACCCGCCACGTCGGCACCAGCTGCTGCTGGAAATGTGTTCACACTAGGGTAATGTTGGCACAATCCCATGTGGGTGGGAGGCTTGTTGAGCCCTAAGGATCAGTCGTTCGGCTTCTGAAAACCCGGAACAATTACTTCCGAGTTTTCGGTGTTTGAGAACCATGGTACAACTGTATTGTACAACCTATAGCTTTAGGTGGGGGAGCTGGTGCCCAGGGTGGTTCCCAGCAATGGCACCAAATGGCACCTTAAACCTAGGTTACTGCCACCACAATGCTGTGTCTAGGCACCATTCCTTCCCATTGGAGGTTTATTACTATTGCTGTTGTTTATTACTATTATTATTACTATTATTATTGATAATAATAATAATAATTTCATTTCTATACTGCTTTATATTTTAAAGCAAAAAATCTCAAAGTGGTTGACAATACATTAACATAAAATAAAACAATGCAGAATAAAACAAATGCAAGCTTCCAGGAAAATATGTCAGATCCTTCTCTAAGGGACATTTGGCTTTCCCCATCTTTATTGACCTCCTTAATTTATAGAGCTGCCCCATAGCAGAAGAACTCCAGGAAACCAGGGTGGTGTAGTGGTTAGTTGGACCAGAACCTGGGAGATCAGGGTTCAAATCCCCACTCATACAGGAAGCCTTGGAGTCATTCACAGCCTCTTAACCTACCTCACCAGGTCATTGTAGGGATTAACTGAGGAGGGGGCTGAACTATGTACATTCGTACCTTGGTTGTCGAACGCCTTGTGACTCGAATGTTTTGACTCCTGAACTCTGCAAAACCAGAAGTGAGTGTTCTGGTTTGTGAATGTTCTTTGGAACCCGAACGTCCGACGCTGCTTCTGCGTTTTGGTTTTTGAACGTTTTCGGAAGTCGAATGGACTTCCGGAACGGATTCCATTTGACAACCAAGATATGCCTGTACTGTTTGCAGGAAGAGGCGGGAAATATATGCAGTGAATAAGTTCTTTTTCTGACTTGCTCAAGAAAGCTGTAGGGGCCAGCCAGATGGAGATGTCCATCGCCAACCTGGCATCCAGAGATCTCTGTGGTCGCAATTGGACCCGCGCCAGTTGCAAAATGCGCCTGGTGCCTGGCTAATTTCTAATGCCGGTTGCCAGTCTCCTTGGGCTCAGCTGGAATGTTAAAAATCCTGTGGTAAATGGGCAAACAACCCTGAGACTTTAGTCAGAAATAAAATGAATGAAATGATGCAGAAGTAGCAGCAAAAAAAAAAAAAATGGCACAAGAGAACTTGGGGTGCTTTGAATATCTGCCAAGAGGAGAAAAATCCACCCTGGACTCTTTTGCTTTTTTTTATTTATTTAGGGGAAATGCCCCCAAGCTGAACTTGAGCAGCACCAACACAACACAGTCGCCTGGCATCACGGGGGCACTTGGGCTCGGCAGCGGCGGACTGGGTACATCCGCGCCCAGTAGCGCTCCCGCCAGCCAGCCAGCGGCTCCTTCTGGCTTTGTGTTCGGCTCCAACACCGCTACCCAGCCTGCCACAACCGGAGGCTTCAGCTTTGGAGGCGTGGGGGCAACGCAGGCTGCGGCCCCCAGCTTCAGCCTTGGCTCCATAGGGAATACGACGCAGCAAGCAGCACCCGCCACCACTGGCTTGGCGTTCGGAGTTCCTGCATCCGCAGCCGGCCCTGCTGCAACCGCGGTATCCGCAGCCCAGCCAGCTGCGGCGTTTGGCCTTGGGGCGCAGACAGCAGGTGAGAATCCACACCCTGTGCAAAAGCACTTCTGGCAAGGCACAGAATTTGCAGCTGTGTCTCACGTTGCCCCAAAGATGCCATTCTACTCAAGCACAGACTGGAGGAGGAATTTAAGGTGATAACTGCTTCGCATAACCATTCTCTGTTCCAGCTCCAGTTTCAGGCTTTGGGCTGCTGACGTCAACCCCTGCCACCTCTGCCCCCACAGGAACACTCGGTCAGGGGCCAGCCTTGTCCTTTGGAGCGAAACTTGGAGGTAGGCGATTGTGCCTCGGGAAGGGGGAAATTGGGCCGTTCTTCCTATGAAGTGAAGTGAGATAGGGCAGGTCAGTTGTGCTGGTGTCCCTCCTTGCTTTGCTGGCCTTCTAAATTAACTTTGAAATACCTTGGCGCAGTTGGGCCTTTCTCCTCACACTCTGTTTCAAGCTCCAGACCTTTCCCTCCAAATCCTGCATGTTCCCTTTTGTGCTTACACACACACACACTTTCCATCCTTGGTAACATGGTTGTAGTACTAGAGTCCTTTAAGTTCCTGGGCTCTATAATTTCTCAAAACTTAAATTGGTCAGGCAACATCAATAGTATTATTAAGAAGGCCCACCAGAGGTTGTATTTCTTGCGTCAACTAAGGAAATTTAAATTGCCCCAGGAAGTGTTGATCCAATTTTACAGAGGTATCATTGAAACTGTTCTCTGCAATTCTATTACTGCTTGGTACGGCACAGCCTCCAAGATGGACAAGAAAAGGCTCCAATGAGCAGTAAGAATTGCAGAAAGGGTAATTGGTGCCAGCTTGCCTTCAATAGAGACACTCTATGCTACCCGAGTTAGGAAGAGAGCAGAGGGAATTGTCGCAGATCCTTTGCATCCCGGTCATCATCTGTTTGATTTACTTCCATCTTTTTCCCTCCTAAAATGGAAGGGAAAATCGTGTGCGCTATGGAGCAGGCTTCGCTCCCACTTATCCCCTGCCGCGTTCGGCGGGATGGGGGGACAAGCGATGTTGCTGGAACGCACCTCCGCACCGAAAGAAGCTTCTTTCGGCGAGGGAGCTGCTACAGATCCAGAACATCTCCGTTTCCCCCGACCTCCCGCCGAACGTCGGGGGATGGGGGGAGGCCGGGAAGCGAAGGGGATTGGTGGATCGCCAGCAGCTCCGTACGGAGCTGCTAGCACGATCCACCAACACCTGCCGCCTCCCCCCACGTCCCGCCGAACGCGACGGGGGATGGGGGGAGGCGGCAGGAAGCGAAGGGGATCGTAGTGCCAGCAGCTCCGTTCACGGAGCTGTAGCGATCCACCAACACCTCCGACGTCCCGCCGAGGGGGGGAGGGGGGAGGCCAGGAAGCGAAGGGGATTTGGTGGATGGCCAGCAGCTGTTCACGGGTTCCTCCACCAACACCTCCGCCGCCTCCCCCCACGCCCGCCGAATGCGACGGGGGATGGGGGGAGGCGGCAGGAAGCGAAGGGGATTTGGTGGATTGCCAGCAGCTCCGTTCACGGAGCTTGCACGATCCACCAACACCTCCGCCGCCTCCCCCCAGTCCCGGAATGCGAGGGGGATGGGGGGAGGCGGCAGGAAGCGAAGGGGATTGTGGATCGTGCCAAGCTCCGTACGGAGCTTAGCACGATACCAACACCTCCGCCGCCTCCCCCCATCCCGCCGAACGCGACGGGGGATGGGGGGAGGCAATGTTGGTGGAGCCGAGCTCCGTTCAGCAAAACCAACACCTCCGCCGCCTCCACGTCCCGCCGAGCGACGGGGGATGGGGGGAGGCGGCGGGAAGCGAAGGGGATGTTGGTACTTGGCCAATAAAACCACCAACATTCTGCTGCCTCCCCCCATTCCAGGCTTTTGGGATTCCTATTGGAGGAAACCTGCTGCTGCTTTCTCCACCACCCTGCGCCCCGACGCCAAAAGCAGGCTCCCCTGTTGCTTTAAGCTGAGGAGGGGAGAAACCTCTCCCCTCGCTGCAGCTGCCTTGAAGGGAGAAGGGGCTTCCCCTCCAGGTTGTTTTTTAGAGGAGGAAAACCAGGAAAATATTTTTCCCTGGTTTTTCCCCTTTACCCCACTGTTTTCTGCTTCTGCTCTTAGACACGGAAGGGGAGGCTTATGGGTGGGGTTCTGCTGTGTTATTGTATTGTGAGTGGAATAGTGTTGTATAAGGTACCACCGACCTGCTGCCAATAAAATTATTCCAATTCCTATTCCTATTCCAAGCTGATCTGCTGCAGCTGCCTTTTGGTTCCCACCCCACTGTTTTCTGCTTCTGCTCTTAGACACGCTCTGCCCACCGTTAAGTGGTGAGCTGTAGGACTCGTAATCTGGTGAACCGGGTTCGTTTCTCCGCTCCTCCACATGCAGCTGCTGGGTGACCTTGGGCTAGTCACACTTCTCTGAAGTCTCTCAGCCCCACTCACCTCACAGAGTGTTTGTTGTGGGGGAGGAAGGGAAAGGAGAATGTTAGCCACTTTGAGACTCCTTCGGGTAGTGAAAAGCGGGATATCAAATCCAAACTCTTCTTCTTCTTCCTCTCACCACTGCTGCTTCCCTGTCCTTCCCTGAACAACCACCACCCATTACTTTTCTTCAGTTGCTGTTTACCTTCTCCTCCCGCATTGCCACAGCTCCGTCACCAAGTTTTGCCATAGCCTTGTGCCTTTGCATAGTGTGTCTTGGGAGTAGATGGTTCTCCTCTTTGTACAGCACCTAGCACACAGGGACTGACATAGCAGCAGCGGTGGTGGCAGCTGCTTTCCTTACTTGGCCATAAGAGGGGGGCAGGGGCTGTGGGAACTTCCAGTCGCCTTTGGCTTCTTGGAAAACCGCTCCGCCACCAGGCCAGAGGTGTCAAGAGACTCTGTGTCCTTCTTGGCCTTGTGGACAGGTGCATAGAATCATAGAAATGTGGGGCTGAAAGCGACCCTGGGGGTCATTTCGTCCAGCCCCTTGCAAAGCAGGGATCTTTTGCCCAACGTGGGGCTCGAAACCACAACTCCTGAGATTGAGAGTCTCATGCTCTTACCAGCTAAGTATCTCCCGCGAGGAAAGTGTGTTCTCCTCCTCCTCCTGGTTGCAACTGAACCCCAGAATGCGTCTCTTCCCCGAAACAGGTACAGCGGCAGCGGCAACTTCCACGGCGCCTTCCACCACAGCTGTGAACTCCATCCTCGGGATGTCTGGGCCGACGTTGTTTGCGTCCATCGCAAGCTCTTCCACGCCAGCCTCGTCTGCCGCTGGCCTCTCACGTAAGCGACTGGGGCTGCAGCTAGTGGCCCTGCCTCCCCTTCTTGATGGGAAAGTGGAAAGAATGGGGCTTGGGCAGTCTTGGCTCTGCCCACTGCCTGCTGACGGTGCAAAACAGACCACTTCTCTCTCCCCCTCTGTCTAGGAGTGTCAGGGATTTGCCTTCTCCTCGTGAGGAGAGAGGGGAAGGAGATCTTCCTAGGGGGGAGGATCGGGGTAGGGGGCCTACGAAAGAGGAGGCCTTACTCAGATACAGGGAGCCCCAGCCACTCCTGTCATCTGACTCCTCCCAAAGCCCGTCGCCAGAGCTCTCTCCCACGGAGGAGGAGGAGGAGCAGAGGCTCAGGGATGCTGGGCAGAGACCCAGCAACGACTAGACAGACGCGATCAGAGGGAGAGTTGCAGCTTCCGGCGCCAGCACAGCATCGGGGGGTCAGGAGACCCAGAAGATGCCGTTTTAGGGTGCTGGGTGCGACGAACCTCCACTTCAGACTCTCCCCTCGTTACTAAGTGAATTTTTAATCAGGTGTTCTGGGTCAAATTACAATGCACCCCACCTGTCCCTCTGAGGTCCGTCTGTTATTTCACTTCCCTTTGATTAATAATCTGGGAATTTCTTAGTAACGGGAGTTTTCCTGTCCAGCGGCCGTGGCCGGTTATATCCTCTGCTCTGGGCTTCAGGGGTTAACCTCTCTTTGCCTACAGTTCGGGGTCTCTCTTTCATTAGATCCCTCACTATATCAGTTAGCTAAGCCCTCTTAGCAACTCTGTGGCAATACCAGGGTTTCCGCCCGCTAGCCCCTCCTGAGGGAACTCCAAGACACAAACTATCACCCTTCAGTTTAGTTTTGTCCTTTCCCTGAGTTCACCTCCTCAAGAGCCTATATAACTCGCTGGACCAAATGAACGACGATATTTTCTTAGCTCAACAATAAGAGGTCTTTATTTCTTACAGAACATAACGGTTTCAGTGATGGTTCATAAGCTTAGTTTCATAACAGTGTAAACTCTTTCTTTCAGCAACATATACACATCTTCAACGATCCTAACCTAACCTAAACCTAACCTGGCCCCACACCCTCCTTCTTCCAGTCACCACTCTCCCCTCTCTAACGGCTGCTCCCTCCTTTTAAAGAGCGGAATGTCCCGCCTCCCAAGGGGTATCTGCCACTCAAACTGGGGTGCCCATTAACTCCTAAAACACCGTGGGTTTCTGAACATCCCCTAACTTAGATCTGATTCATTACACTGGGTTTTAGGGTGCTGGGCGGGAAACAGGAGAAGGGCACTTCCGGATTCTTTGAGTGATCGAGCAGTCATGTTTTTAGCTAGCTCTGCACTGTAAATAGTATGCACAATAAAGTAGTCTTTAGAGTAAGAGGACTCTGTCTTTACTCCAGAGCAACCCCCTGGGTATTCTGACAAGGATATATTGTACTTCACCAGGTTTTGCCTAGAGGTCTGTTGCACCAAACCACTTAACTGCCGCAGGCTGTTCTTTTGAGCCGGAGGCAACTCAGGAGCTCTTGTTTTCTTCCTTCTGTAGTTGGCGTCACCTCAACAGGGTCGGCACCTGCTGGTACTTTAGGGTTTGGCGCGAAACCCCCTGGGACGACAGCAACAGCACCCACGGCCACAGCGACTGCAGTGGGAGGAGCCCCCGCAGCAACCAGTAAGTCTCAGAAGAGAAAATGGGAGGGAGGGAAGGCAAGGATACACACAACTGCCGCTGACTTCTCCTCTTCAGGTAGAATATCATAGAATCATAGAGTTGGGAGGGGCGATGTGGGTCATCTAGTCCAACCCCCTGCAATGCAGGTTTTTGTTTTTTTTTTGCTTTATCATTTTTAACGGTTTTACAAATATACAGTGTATTATACATATTATACATATTATTACTTCATATCCAATCTAATACCTTGGCTTTTATAGCCATGACTTCCCTCAATCCTTCCTTCTGGTTTCAAAATTATTTCTCTTTTTATTTTTATACCTCTCAAGTCTATCATTGCTTTACTATTCATATTTAACATCATTATTACTTATTTCATTCTACAACAATATTTCTTCTATAACTACAAAGCCTCTTGTAGTCCTATTAATAATAATAAAATAATAATAATAATAATAATAATAATAATAAATTTTTATTTATACCCCACCCTTCCCAGCCAAAAACCGGCTCAGGGCGGCTAACACTAATTAAAATCACAGCAAAAACATAAAAACAATCAATTTAAAATACAGATTAAAATACAAATTCAAAATTAAAACTGTTTTTTCAAATAGCCCACCAATAAAAGAATGAAGCATAACTATCAAACAGAAACCAACCCAAAGGCCAGGTGGAACAGCTCCGTCTTGCAGGCCCTGCGGAAAGATGCCAAATCCCGCAGGGCCCTGGTCTCTTGTGATAGACTGTTCCACCAAGTCGGGGCCAATACTGAGAAAGCCCTGGCCCTAGTTGAGGCCAACCTAGCGTCTTTGTTGCTCGGGACCTCCAAAAGATTATTATCTGAGGACCTTAAGGTCCTACATGGGACATACCATACATACGTATTTAATTGAGTTTTTTCTTTCAGATAATTTGTAAATTTAGTCCAGTCTCTTATGAGTTTTTGGTCTCGCTGTTCCCGAAGTCTTCCTGTCATTTTATCTAACTCTGTGTACTCCGTTAATTTCATTATCCATTCTTCTTTTGTCGGTAGTAGGTCTTGCTTCCATTTTTGTGCCACTAGAATTCTGGCTGCCGTCACAGCATATTGAAAAGTTTTTAAATCTTCTTTTTTAATTTCTATACCTGTAATGCCTAATTAAAAAGCCTCTGGGTTTTTTTTTGCAAAATTATACTTTAACATTTTCCTCATTTCATTATATATTTCGTCCCAAAACAATTTTACCTTTTTACATTCCCACCACATATGATAGAAAGAACCAATATTTTCTTTGCACTTCCAACACTTATTATGCAGGAATCTTTTGCCCAACGCGGGGCTCGAACCCATGACCCTGAGATCGAGAGTCTCCTGCTCTACCGACTGAGCTGTCAGGTAGAATGTTGCAGGCACTGTGGACTTCTTGCTTGCTGTCGCTATAGTATTTGAAGGGCTCTTCAGCTTTCACAATTCGTGAAGCACGTAAAGCTGTTTACGTTGCTATGACCAGCTTTGCGGAACACAGCAATTCAGCATCGAAACGGATTTTTAAAAAACGAAACTTATTTTAACCCACACTAGAAACTTGGTGAAAGGAGAAGGTCTTTCCTGAAGCTTAGAATAATGTGCCTATGGAATCTTTCTAGGCAAGGAGTTACATGGTTCTAAGGTGCCACATTGGGAAGGGCCCTGCCTCGCATCCCAGACAGCCGTGCTTCTGGAAGGGGTGTTGTGCATAGCAGAGCCACCAAGGATGAAAGCTGTGGGTAGGCAGGCTTATGTTGGAGACAAAGCTGGCAACTTCAGATATACTGGTTCGATACCATTTAGGGCTTTGCAGGTCAAAACTAGCAGAACCAGGAAACGAGGGAGGATGAAGTGGAAACTGTGTTGAAGTGGAAGTGGAAACTGTGTGTGTGATGGATTGTCCACAAAGCAGGCTCCAGAAGTCTGGCTGGCTGGCTGGCTGGCATCTTGTTGCACTAGTTCCTGCCTGGGCCACTGATGGTTCTGGAGTGCATGCAGCATTGAGTAACAGAGCACTGTCAGCACGTAACCTGGAGAATCAATCGCTCTTCTTCCTCCTGCTGCCAAAGCTGGAGACTTTGAAGAAAAGGGATTCCTGGGCAGGGCAAGTGGGTGGTATTTGCACCCCCAGCCCCAAATTCTCCATGTCAGAAATGCTCCTTCATCTGCTGGTACCTCCTCTCTTGCCATTGCGAAAATGATTGCTAACGAGGTGGGGTGGATATTTTTCTTTTAATTAGTTGTTATTAACTATTAATTTTTGTGTTGCAAAACAAACAGATGAACAGGGAAAGGTACATCTATCATCAATTCACAGAGTCTTTTTCACAGTTAGTGAGAGACACTTGTCATAGACATCGTTCGGTTGGGGGGGAAGAGAGGCGGGTTGAGAGGGAGAGCAGGGATCTGTTACCTACTGCTAGGGTAGGGGTTTGTGTCTGCATCGCATGGGAAGGTCCTTTGTTTATATATTCATTTATCTTAATGGATAATGAGAGAGGGGTCTCAAGCTCCATTGGTTGCATTCAGTGACAAGTGGGCACTAGTGAGATCAGCTATAGGAGAGGTTGTGGTTTTTTACTTGGCCACAGAGCATGCTGGGCAGGCAGCCTCCTCTAAAAAAGTCAATGCAATTATGGGCTGCGTCAATAGGAGTATAGCATCTAGATCAAGGGAAGTAATAGTACCACTGTATTCCGCTCTGGTCAGACCTCACCTGGAATACTGTGTCCAGTTCTGGGCACCACAGTTCAAGAAGGATACTGACAAGCTGGAACGTGTCCAGAGGAGGGCAACCAAAATGGTCAAAGGCCTGGAAACGATGCCTTATGAGGAACGGCTTAGGGAGCTGGGTATGTTTAGCCTGGAGAAGAGAAGGTTAAGGGGTGATATGATAGCCATGTTCAAATATATAAAAGGATGTCATATAGAGGAGGGAGAAAGGTTGTTTTCTGCTGCTCCAGAGAAGCGGACACGGGGCAATGGATTCAAACTACAAGAAAGAAGATTCCACCTAAACATTAGGAAGAACTTCCTGACAGTAAGAGCTGTTCGGCAGTGGAATTTGCTGCCAAGGAGTGTGGTGGAGTCTCCTTCTTTGGAGGTCTTTAAGCGGAGGCTTGACAGCCATCTGTCAGGAATGCTTTGATGGTGTTTCCTGCTTGGCAGGGGGTTGGACTGGATGGCCCTTGGGATCTCTTCCAATTCTATGATTCTTCCTATCCCTGGCTCTTCCATCGCAGCTGAGGCAAGGCCCCGGAGTCTCCCATCCTGGGACCAGCTCCAAGCAGGGACCCGGTTGCCCTGCATCCCTGTTCACTGCTGTGGTTTGACCCAACGTTTGTTTTTTCTGCAGGTATCGCCTCCACCCCAAGTACGGGATTCATGCTGAACCTGAAGCCTCTGTCCACCACTGCTACAGTTGCCTCCACGTCCACTGCAGCCGCCACAACAGTCACGTAAGTTACCTGCATGCTCCACCCCCATTGTCCAGCTCCGAGGGTCTTCTAGCGGTTCCCTCCCTGCGTGAAGTGAGGTTACAGGGAACCAGGCCTTTTCGGAAGAGGCGCCCATCCCTCCCTTCATATTTTGAGGAGATAAAGAACTACACAACTTTTATTTTGTTTTTATTTTAGAAAAACATTTTATAAATGCAAAGCACAAAGAAACACAAACTAGTAAAGCTATATCTGTATAGATTCTCTGAATCTCGGGACTTCCCCCCATTCCCTCCATGGAGTCTCATTTTAAGAATCTGTATCTGCATATTCATAAGTACTCCAATTATTGTATCAGACCATATTATCCATAGTATTTTTACACTACAAATGAATCAAAATCCTGCTCTTGTTTCCATCTGCTTACAGTGGTCTCCTAAATAGCTTCTAAAATTTCCCCATTCCTTTGTAAAGTTTTTGTCCTCCTGGTTTCTGAGTTTTCCTGTCAGCTTTGCCATCCCGGCATATTCCATCAGCTTGAATTTGTCATTCTTCTCTCGTAGGGACTTTATCTTCTTTCCAACTCTGAGAACTACACAACTTTTAGAAGGCATTGAAAGGCAGCCCTGTATCTGGATGCTTATAATGTTTGATGTTTTATTAAGCTTTTATACGTGCTGGAAGCTTCCCGGAGTGGGTGGGGAAACCCAGACAGATGCGCAGTGTATAAATGTTTTTGTTGCTGCTGCCGATTGCCATATTCAAAAAACAGAGCAACACGAGACCAAACAGTGTAATATGAACTCTAAAGAGCTTTAGTGATGTCAATGATCAATAGTCTCTATATATGGCACAATAAATGTAGTATTCCAGCAAAGCCAAAGTGGTGACGATTTATTGCGCCATATATAGAGACTATTTGCACACATTATATTTTGTCATATTATCAGGATGTATTTCCCTTTGAGTGCTTATATTGATCATTGACATCACTAAAGCTCTTTAGAGTTCATATTACATTGTTTGGTCTTGTGTTGCTCTGTTTTTTGATTCTCGCTTGAGTTGCAACACAGGGGTTCCCTTTTTGACTTGCTGATTGCCATCTGCCAGGCAAGCCATGGGTTTGGGAGTGTAGAATGGAGTCCCCCGCGGAGGCGAGGAATAGCAGTTTGTTGGATGCAGGTCTCCCTCCTTGAGCCCAGCGTGGGGGTGGAGCTGTGGGCTGGCTCAGCTCTTTCGCCACCCAGCACACTCCTCCTGTCTTCGCAGGGCTCCCCCGTCGATGACCTACGCCCAGCTGGAGAGCCTGGTTAACAAGTGGAGCTTGGAGCTGGAGGACCAGGAGAAGCACTTCCTCCAGCAGGCCACCCAAGTCAACGCCTGGGACAGGAAACTGATTGAAAACGGGGAGAAGGTAAGGACCCATTCTGCCGGCAAGATTCTTTTTAGGGAGCTGTGCTGCCTAGGTCAGAGGGGGAGCTAAGGTATTGCCTCCTGTGCCCATGCAGGGGCTGGCTTAGTTCTTTATACACAATTTTAACCTTAACAGTAGTGGTTAAGAGCAGTGGACTTGTACCTTGGTTCTTGAACTGCTTGGCTGCTGAACAATTTGGCTCCCGAACGCCGCAAACCCAGAAGTGAGTGTTCCGGTTTGCGAATGATTTTCGGAAGCTGAATGTCCGACACGGTTTCTATGGCTTCCGCTTGAATGCAGAAAGCCCCTGCAGCCAATCGGAAGCCGTGCCTTGGTTTTCAAACGTTTTTGGGAGTCGAACAGACTCCCGGAACGGATTAAGTTCGAGAACCAAGGTACTACTGTATAGCAAAAAAAATTCAGCTTCTGTATATTTACCGGTATGTATTTCATTAAAAAAATGATACACTGCTCAATTGTGTTGGGGGGGGGGGGGAAGAACCACTCAAAGTGGATTACAAAGAAAGAATGAAAAAGTAACATTATTAATATTTATTTCAGTTTAAATGCCACCCTTCATCGAAAGATTCCAGGGCAGTGTACAACATTAAAAACACATTACAGAACATCAGTGATTGCAACATAGTAAAGAGCATAATTCTGAGTGAAAACAAGTATTTAAAATATTGAAATAGCCATTAAAATAAGCAATGGGCTGAAAACAGATCAAAACACTTGTCAACATTCTGCAGGCTTTGGTGGTCTTGTCTAAGAGAAAAGTACAGCGAAGGGGGTGTCCCTGGTTCTGTGGCACTTAAAATGTGGGAATGTTTAGGAGTGTGGATGAGTATATATTATTTTATATATATCATCCCAGCTTGTGTGAGCAAGCTCCAAACTTAGCAGAGTTACATTCCCTTTTAAAACACAGCAGAAAACAGTTGCATAGGCTTGTTAAAGCCTCTATAAGAAATATATATTCCTGGTATATTCTCCTTCTTCCCTCTTAAAAGTAAAGACACAACAAAGTATTGATGATAAGATATAAAAGAGTTTACTTACAGTCATCCATGAGTTACAGTACAGGCTCAAAGAGGCAGATAAGCTTAGATAAATATATTTACATGTGGTGAAGCTGATTCCATAGGGGAACAGGCTTCACCTCTGCTTCTCTCAGCTGCAAGCTGAGAGAGAGCATCCTGCTTGTTCAAAAGACGAGGCAAAATGGGAGTCTTCTTTGGGATCTTGTTCCCAGGTAAGACCACACCTACTTCTGGTTCCTGTAACTCAGTCCAGGTAAACAGGAAGTTAAGCCTGGAGGACTGAGTTACCTTCATGTCCACTCTAGCAGTGTTGGGTTTGGCTGCTCTGTGTTTACATCCCACATAAAATGGTGCCAGTTCTGCCGATGGAAGTGGTTGAGTGGGCACATGGAGGGCAAGGTGATCTCATAGGTAAACTGGTCCCAAGGTTTTTAGCATTGCTGTCGGTGAACAGTGTTAGTTAATAGTGTTAATGTTAGTTTATAAACTCTGAACTTGGCCTGGTAGCAGATCAGCAACCAGAGCAGACCTCTGACCCCAGGTGTTATATTCTGCCAAGGCCTCGTTCCTGTCAGCAATCGTGCTGCAGCATCCTTCACTAACTGCGGCTTCCGTATCAATCATGAAGGAAGTCCCACGGAGAGCGTGTTGTGCTAACTCCTTTTTGCTCACTGTCTCCTTCAGCCAGTTCTTTTCTAATGTTCCCGAAGCCCTGATTTCCCACTGTACCTCGGAAAAGATTGGGGCCAGTATTTTATTGTCACTTATAGATTCCCGTCCCACTTTGTAAACCCTGTCTCCCAGCGTGGTGTAGTGGTTAAGAGCAGTGGACTCGTAATCCGGTGAACCGGGTTCGCGTCTCCGCTCCTCCACATGCAGCTGCTGGGTGACCTTGGGCTAGTCACACTTCTCTGAAGTCTCTCAGCCCCACTCACCTCACAGAGTGTTTGTTGTGGGGGAGGAAGGGAAAGGAGAATGTGAGCCGCTTTGAGACTCCTTCGGGTAGTGATAAAGCAGGATATCAAATCCAAACTCTTCTTTTTCTCTTCTTCTTCTTATAGATCACGTCTCTGCATCGAGAAGTGGAAAAAGTGAAACTGGATCAGAAAAGGTAGAAGGAAAGGGGGATGCATAGCATGTTATTGGCGGAAGGTTGAGTGCTGTAAAGGAAGCCTTGAGATGCTTGTGAATGACAGGGGATGGTGCAAGTGGCAGAGGTCTTGTAAGCAGCCCCCCTCAGTCCCACAGTCATAATTTATATGCCACCCATCTGACTGGGTTACCCCAGCCACTCTGGGCAGCTTCCAAGAAATTCCATATCTTTCGTTCCATAGGGCGCACCTCGTTTTTAGAGGAGGAAACAAGAAAAAAAAAATTCTGGTTTTCCTCCTCTAAAAGCCCTGTTTTTTGAGGATCAGCTAAAAGTTTTGCAGCTTTTTTTGCAAAGGGAAAAGCCCTGGTTTTTTGAGGATCAGCTAAAAGTTTTGCAGCTTTTTTGCAAAGGGAAAAGCCCTGGTTTTTTTGAGGATCAGCTAAAAGTTTTGCAGCTTTTTTTGCAAAGGGGGAAAAGCAAAGCTCCTTTTGCAAAGGGGGAAAGCAAAGAGGAAAAGCTCTGTTTTTATGGGGTTCAACTCACATTTCTGCAGCTTCTAAAGGAAAGTTTCCAGACAGATAATCTAATCAGCCAGTCACATGTCGCTGGGGAAACAAACAACCTCCCTCTGCAGCACATTCAACAATGGAGGCCTGGGCAAGGGGGCGGGGCTGAAAGGGAGCCGGGACTCTTATCTCTCTCCGATCTCTTGCTGATCAGCTGCTGAGCGGGGTCCTTTCAACACCCCCTTTTCTCTTTGTAAAATAAAAAGCATGATCCTCTTTTGGCCCCTGGGCAATTCAGCTCCAGGGACCACCATTCGCTCCATAAGACGCACAGATATTTCCCCTTACTTTTTAGGAGGAAAAAAGTGTGTCTTGTGGAGCGAAAGATACTGTAATTATAAAACCACAGTAAACCAACACACATTAAAAACTTCCCTGCACAGGGCTGCCTTCAGATGTCTTCTAAAAGTCAGGTAGTTGTTTATTTCCTTGACATCTGATGGGAGGGCGTTCCACGGGGCGGGCGCCACCACCAAGAAGGCCCTCCGCCTGGTTCCCTGTAACCGCTTCTCACTATGAAGGAGCTGCAGAAGGCGGTTCGAGTGCCAAGAAAGGAGATTCCAGCTCAACACCAGGAAGAACTTTCTGACAGTGAGAGCTGTTCAGCAGTGGAACGGACTCCCTTGGGAGGTGGATGGCCACCTGTCACGGATGCTTGAGTTGAGATTCCTGCATTGCGGGGGGGGTTGGTCTGGATGACCCTCAGGGTCCCTTCCAACTCCACAATTCTATAATACTGGTTTAGATGGAAAAGCTGTCTTGGGCAGGGAGCCTTTCCTCAGAAGCGCTTCCTTTCCACACCTTTCAGCGCCAGCTGGTAGTGATGTCGGCGTCTTCCTAGTTTTCTGTAGTGCAGGGGTGGGGCGCAGGATCTAGCCCATGTGCCAGATCCTGACCTCCCTCCTCCTCTTCCCACCTATCAAATCACATTACAATTATTTCAGGTGACCCAAAGTAACCATTTTCTTCCCCATGTGTGCGTTCTTTTGATGTGATTGGTGGGCTACTTAAAAATGAGGCTGCAGTTTAGATTTAATTTTAAATTGTATTTTAATCTGTATTTTAATGAATTGTTTTATGTTTTTGTTGTGATTTTATTGGTGTTAGCCGCCCTGAGCCCGGTTTGGCGGGGAAGGGCGGGGTATAAATAAAAAATTATTATTATTATTATTATTACCTGCAGAGGAGGCCCTTTGGCACCCTCAGGTTGACTTCAGGCAAAAGTGCAAATATATTTTCAGCTAACCTGCCTGAATTCCACCTGAGTGCCTCTCCCGGACCATGCTGCCACATGTTCCCTGCTTATCTAACCTCCCTCTCTTTTTTTCCTTCTGTAGGTTGGACCAAGAACTTGATTTCATTTTGTCCCAGCAAAAGGAGCTGGAGGACTTGCTGATGCCCCTGGAAGAGTCCGTAAAGGAGCAGAGTGGGACCGTCTACTTGCAACATGCAGATGAGGAGCGGGAGAAGACGTAAGACGACGCCGGGGATGGCAGTGATGGAGCCCCGGTTGCGTGGGCTGCGGGTGGTCCCCAGATAGACAAGTTTAAAAATAAAAAAAGCAAAGGTTTGGAGGTCAGCTGTGGAGATCAGCCTATGTCGAGCCATTCTAAAGGGGGAAATTTGCTTTCTGGATAGTTCTGAGCATGTTGACTCTGGGCCTGGGAGGTGGGTGCTATCCTGCAATTCCTGCAGAGTCTACTTTTAAGCCAGAAGACCAATATGTCTCCCAAGGGTGTTTTCGCTCAATCCCGAACATTCACAGATCTAATTGAAAATACCGACAAGATTAGAGTTCACTGGGAAACCCAGCAGCTCCCCTGGATCGTCACAGCTTCGCACATGCCAGTTCCATGGGAGAGGCTTAAGGGTCCCTCATGGCAGCCAAAGAGCCCCTCATGGCAACCAAGTGTTTGGCCTTGGCTTGGCATCAGGCTCCCTGGGGCGAGGGAAGGAGGGAGATGGGCAACTGTGGCAACTGTGTTTCCCTGTGCTGCAGGTACAAACTGGCAGAGAACATTGATGCTCAGCTGAAGCGCATGGCCCAAGATCTGAAAGATATTATTGAGCACCTGAACACCTCTGGAGGTCCTGCTGACACCAGTGACCCGGTGAGTACAAACTGGACCAGATGCATGGGAGGAGGAGAGGGCCAAGAGCCTCTCTCAGGATGCTCCTTCCTGGTTTATGAGGACCGCTCTGTCCTGCTCTTCCCCCTCCAGGCAGCTGTCTGCCGCTGTGGCCTTGTTTAGCAATGCTTCTCAGCACAGTCAGGCTTCAGGAGCAGGAAGCCCCATTCTTCAAGGCTGGCCTGCTTTGCTTTCACTTGACTCATAGAATTGTAGACTTAGAAGGGACCCTGATCTAATCCAACCCCCTGCAAGGCAGGAACCTCAACGAAAGCATCCAAGGAAGGAAACTCCACCACCTTCCGTCCCACAGTCAAACAGCTGTCACAGTCAGAAAGTTCTTCCTGATGTTGATTTGGAATCTCGTTTCTTGCAACTGGAAGCCATTGTTTCAGGTCCTGCCCACTGGCAAAACGAGCTTCTGCCACCTTCCGTGTGACAGCCCTTGAGATATTTGAAGATGGCTATCATATCTCCTCTCAGTCTCCTGTTTTCCAGGCTAAACATACTCAGCTCCTTCAACCGCTCCTCATAAGGCGTGGGTTCCAGATCCTTGATCATTTTCGTCACCCTCCTCTTCACACCTTCCAACTTGTCAATGTCCTTAAATTGTGGTGCCCAGAACTGGACACAGTATTCCAGGTGTGGTCTGGCCGAGGCAGAATAGAGCAGGATTGATCTGGACACCAGACTTCTGTTGATGCAGCCTAGAATACAATTAGCTTTTCTTTTTTTGCTGCTGCATCACATTTTCAGACCACACCTAAGAGCTGTTCGACAGTGGAACGATTCTCTCGGGAGATTCCTGCATTCCCGGGAGTTAGAATAGATGACCCTCGGCGTCTCTCCCAGTTCTATGATTTCAAGGAAGGAGTCCTATCTGCCTTCAGCAGATCACACCACCAGCCTTGATGTGCCTCAACAAGGCAGGGGGGATTTTAGTACCCTTGGACGCCAAAGACATCATCTGTGTGAATTTGCCTTCCTCTTCCACCCACATTTGTGCTTCGCAGGACCAACACAGGCATCTCTGCAGGCCCAGGCAGGGCTCTGTGTTCTCCCACTGGGCCACTAAGATCAGGAAAGGGACTGCTGCCAACCTGGCATCTTGGGGCCAGAGTGCATGGGCAAAGGCCGCCTTTTTAGATCATGGCATTTACACTCAATTTCCCTTCCAGTGATGCCATTCCTAGCTCAACTTTTCCTGCATCAACATCCTTCAGTCTTGAATAATGACTGCCGGCGGGAGTGCTGATCTCGTGGTCTTTGCAGGGCTTCGAGAGACGCAGACCGGGGTCGGCAACTACTCATGACATTCTCTAATCTCTTCCAGCTTCAGCAGATCTGCAAGATTCTGAATGCGCACATGGACTCCCTCCAGTGGATTGATCAGAATTCAGGTATTTGGCACTTTTGCTTTCTAGGGATTCGTAGGGTCCTTCCCTAAGTTTTAAGATGAACTGCTTTGAGGCAGGTTGGCTAGGGAGAGAGAATGAAGGAAGGAACCATCAAGGTGGGAAAGGAGCAGTCCTTGTCCTAGAAGCATAGAGTTCAAAGAGACCCCGAGGATCATCTAGTCCAACCCCCTGCAAGACAGGGAAATACGCAGCTGTCCCATACAAGTATCAAAGCCTTGATGTTAATAGCACTGTGCCCGAACCAACTGATCTCTCTGCTTGGCACATGTTGAGATCAGAGCTGTCAACCATCCTTTTTTTGCAATGGGAAACGGTGCTGGAATAAGGGAACTTCCCGCAAAAAAGGGGAACGTTGACAGCTGTGGTTGAGATCCTCTGCAGCAAACATGGTGACCGCTGGAAAAAATCGCAGCCTCATATTTAGGGGGGGGGGGTGGTAAGGATCCATTTTGTGGGTCTCCAGACTGTGAAATCCATCTCCTGCTCAGGTTTTTTTAAAAAAAAAAATATTTATCAAATTTTATAAAAACATTACAAACACACTAATACAAAACAATACAACCATAATAAACAAGAAACAAAACTACAATAAAAACAAAAAACTTCTACTATCCTTAACCTCTATCCTTAACATTGTGTCCTGACTTCCTCCTATCTCCACTTCCTGCGTTCCTTGTAAATCATCTTTAGTAACTTTTTACCATCATTAAACATCTTACTTTACTATGAAATATCACTAATCTTATCTAATATCTTAACTCATGCCTTCACAGTTCCTACAGTCATAACCAAACTCTAAATCTATAGTCTAGCTTTTCTTCCAAGTTATATCTAATTTTCAATCATACAGTAGTTTTTTAAGTATAATTTAAATTTCTTCCACTCTTCTTCCACCGCGTCATCCCTCCGGTCACCAAGTCTCCCGGTCATCTCAGCGAGCTCCATATAGTCCAACTCCTGCTCAGGTTTTAAGAGCTATCTGTTGGATGTTTTGTTGTTGATTTGTTTGATTTGCATACCACCCTTCATCCAAAGATCACAGGGCGGGCCACTGCATAAAAACACAAGAAAGTAAACACAAAATGCATAATACAAACCAAAGCACGTCAAACCAGTAGCCCCCTTCCCAGAAGACAGGGAAGGAGGGTCAGCACAACAAGGACAGCCCGGGGATTATAGGTCCATCTAGTTTAGTGTCCTCGACACTGACTGGCAGCAGTGGTTCTCCAGGATTTCAGGAAGCGGTCCCTCCCAGCCCCATGTGGAGATGCTGCAATTGGGGGTTTAACCCCGGGACAGGTGCTCTGCACGAGTGAGCCTAGCCCACTGCAGCTCTATCCCAGTGAATTTGCTTGTGGGAGAAAATGCAATTTGCCATGGAGCTACAGCCCGGCACAGCTTGAGATCCCTAGTCCAGGCTGAGCTGGTGGGGGTTGGCTGCAGACACAAACAACATAAAGTATCACTGTTGTGATAATATGAACCATAAACAACAAAACCACCACACAATGGCTGAAAATGTAATGAAAGATTTACTGGAACACTCTTCTAAAACGCCAATGTTCCTTCAACTAAGCCAGTGTTTTTCAACCTTTTTTGGGCAAAGGCACACTTGTTTCATGAAAAAAATCACGAGGCACACCACCATTAGAAAATGTTAAAAAATTTAACTCTGTGCCTATATTGACTATATATAAAGTAATTTTTCAATTTTTCCCACGGCACACCAGGCAACATCTCGCGGCACACTAGTGTGCCGCGGAACAGTGGTTGAAAACACTGAACTAAGCCACATGATAAACAGAGCCATATATAGGTCATATAACTGAATACATAATATAAGATAAAATGTTCACGCAACTGAACCATTCAGCAGTAGGTTGGGTATAGCAACAAAATCTTAATGCCACCAAAAAGTTCACAAATAGTTGATGGTGAAATGATGGTAGAATTCTTCAGAGGTTAGGAGTAAAAATACCCTGGATGTAATAGTAGATGAAGAGTGTACATATGAGCCTTGCAAAATCACCATCCAGACGAAATCAACAAAAGTGGCAAGGGAAGAAAGAAACGACAAGATTTAAATGTAAATCAAGCCAAATCTCTGTTCTTCCAGACTGCCACTCCAGACAACGGTTTTGTGGCTGCAGCCCTACTAGAAACACACCCCGCTCAGCCAGCCCCATTGTGCTTCCAGCGAGGGAGGGGGAGGGAGCGACCGCCGTGCCACAGGCGGGCAGAGTCTACTCTGCCAGGGGTTTCTCTCCAGGGGTGCACGCAGGAATGCCCAGCTCTCTGACATTCTCCCTGTTGTCATTCCACCTTCAGCCCTGCTGCAAAGGAAAGTAGAGGAGGTGACCAAGGTTTGCGAAAGCCGCCGCAAGGAACAGGAGCGCAGCTTCCGGATTACGTTTGACTGAGTGCCTCGCCGCCGGGGGGGTGGGGGGAGATGCACGCACGATGCCCAAATGTTTTGTTACTAGTTGAGTTTTGTGTTTGACAATAAAGGCCTTTTCTGTGCAGGACTGTGTGGCCAGAGGAGTTATTGGGTGTGGGGTTTCCTCTCTCTTCTGCTCACAGGTGTGGACTGAGCAGAGATTGTGCTCATCTCACGGTGGTGGGTTCGAGCCCCACATTGGACAAAAGGTTCCTGCATTGCAGGGGGTTGGACTAGATGACCCTCGGGTCCCTTCCAACTCTACAGTTCTAGGGTTCTACTCTGCAGTTTCAAGGTGGCGGAGCGGATGCTGTTTTAGGCCCCAGGGACTTAAGAGCACAGCTGGCTAACCCAGATCTGAAAAGCCAAGGTCCACATTCACAAAATGGTAGAGTTGGGATCCCAATTGTCATCTAGTCCAACCCTCTGCATCTTCTGAGCAATGTGGGGCTGGTACCCACAGCCCTGAGATTAAGTCTCGTTCTCTGCCAACTGAGCTACCCCAGCTGGACTCAAACATCAGGCCAATGGGCAGGGATTGTGATGATGGTGATTATTATTACTGTTTATTAAATTTATTATTACTGTTTATTAAATTTTCCCATGGACTGCAAAAAGATCAAACATACCCATACTTAAAGAAATCAGCCCTGAGTGCTCACTGGAAGGGCAGATCCTGAAGTTGAGGCTCCAGTACTTTGGCCACCTCATGAGAAGAGAAGACTCCCTGGAAAAGACCCTGATGTTGGGAAAGATGGAGGGCACAAGGAGAAGGGGACGACAGAGGATGAGATGGTTGGACAGTGTTCTCGAAGCGACTGGCATGAGTTTGGCCAAACTGCGAGAGGCAGTGAAGGATAGGCGTGCCTGGCGTGCTCTGGTCCATGGGGTCACAAAGAGTCGGACACGACTGAACAACAACAAATTTCTATACTGACCTTCAAGAGAGCTCGGGGCCATTAACCTAGAACATTGATTCCTGTATTGCAAGGGGTTGGGCTAGAAGATGACCTGTGTTATCCCTTCCTACTCTACAAATCTATGAACAGATGATAATAAAAACCACACACACAAACACAATCATAGCATTAATAGGCAGTAGACTGAGCAATTGTCCAAAGGCCTGGGAAAAGAGGGACGTTTTTGCCTAGTGACGAAAGATGTGCAATGGAGGCACAGCCCCATGGGAAAGTGTTCCGCAAATTGGGAGCCACCGCAGGAAAGGCCCCTTGTGATTCAGGGATCGCAGGGTGCAGGTCAGTTCCTATGGGGAGAGGCGGTCCCATAACAGTTGGCGTTTAAGAAAATGTTGAAATATCAGGAATTACTGGTACAGATATTAAAGAAGAATTAAGAAATATAGATAACACAACTTTTAATAAAAAGAATGGAAATGGATTATTGAATATTTACAGATATAATTGTAAACAGAGAAGAAAATTGGCAGGATTATTGTAATAACCTACAGTTTTACAATCGTATAAATTTAAAGTGGATGAATCAATGAGCAAATTAAGTTAATTTGGATACGCAGAAGATGTTAAAAATAAATTTTAGGAACCGCAGAAAGGGGGGGGAAGGAAGTCGAGTTTTGAAATGTAAAAATGATTGTAAAATGAGTGAAATGTATAAACCTGAAAAGCCTAAATAATTTTTAAAAAAGAAGTGTAAACTTGGAAGGGAAAAGAGACCTCGGCTCCGAGTCCTAGGTGTGTTTGCGCGTCAGCCGCCGGCTCTCCTCTCTCCTGCCCGCTCGGAACGACAATTCCCGGCAGCCACCGCGCCCCGCCCCCGTTCCCTCCTGCTCCGCGCGGTGCCTCTTGGGAGTTGCAGTCCGAGGAGGAGGCGGCGGAGTTTCCGTTGGTGCCGTTGAAAGCTATGAGGAGGTAAGGGGGGGGGGCTGTGAGGGGGTCGAGGAGTTGCTGTGACCCCCGAGGGGAGTTTTGGGGGTACATATGTGGGGCGAGGGGGCTCGCCATCATCCCCACCCTGCCCTGCCCGGCTCTGCTTCCCACAGCGGCGTGTGGGTCTCCGGGCGGCGTCCCCTCCTCCCCGCGCCCCTTTGCTTCCCCCTTTGCTTGGGGGTCGGGGTGGGGTGGGGTGGGGTGCCGCCCGACGGGGCCCTGTTTGATTTGTGGGGTCCCCGAAAGGCGCAGCAACATCCCGGCAGCTTCCGAGGCGAGTAAGAAAGGAGAAAACCCGTTATGGGGAAGGAAGCTGCCCCCCAAATTCAAGGGTTCCCGCCCCAGAGAGAGTGGTCCTTAAATGTCCGGGCTTAAATGGCCAGCTGTCCTGGATGCCTGAGTTGAGAGGCGCCGGCCTTGCAGGGGGTTGGGCTAGATGACCCTCGGGGACCCTTCCAACTCGACCGTCTCCATGAAACCCAAAGGGTTCCATCATAGCAGTGCCCTGTCCTTCCTTGAAGGGGTGTGTGTGTGTGTGTGTGTGTGTGTGTGTGTGTGTATCAGGGTGGATTTGATTTAAATCAAATCGATTTAAATCACTAGTCAGTAAGACTTGATTTAAATCTCTTTTTTTAACAGAAAGATTTATTCTTGCTGGTATAGTCTTAATACAGTGGTACCTCAGGTTAAGTACTTAATTCATTCCAGAGGTCCGTTCTTAACCTGAAGCGTACTTAACCTGAAGCACCACTTTAGCTAATGGGACCTCCTGCTGCCGCTGCGCTGCCAGAGCACGATTTCTGTTCTTAAGCGGAGTTCTTAACCTGAAGCGTACTTAACCCGAAGCACGCGGTGGGGGGACTTGCCGAGCGCCAAAAATTGCATCTGTGCACGTCCAGACACTGAAAATCGCGTCTGCGCATGTCCAGACGCCAAAAATCGCTTCTGCGCAGGCATGATTTTCGGTGTCTGGGCATGTGCAGAAGTGATTTCTGGCCCCACGGACATGCGCAGGTGCGATTTCTGGCATTGCGCTGTGTATGTCCGGCCCATGGACACTCTCCGTGGGCTTGATCCGGCCCATGGCCGGATAACCTTGCCGACAACTGCACTAGACTTTCTGTTTTGGCGAGTGTAGCCTTGGTTTAAGGAGCTTTTAGGCGCCAAGTGTCATATCTGAATTCTAACCTCCCTGCTTCTGACCTCTCCGCCTTCGCAGGGTCGACAGCAGACACAGCCGAGATGACATCCCCCTGGAGGACCAGGAGACGGAAGGGCAGAGGCAGCTCAAGAGCCTCCTGCACCATCAGCTCGACACATCTGTCTCCATTGAGCAGTGAGTGCGGATCCTACACATGGGAAGAGTCAGGGTGGGGGTGTCCCTGGCAGCAGGAAGCATTCTCGGTCCGTCATTGCAGGGAGGTCGGAAGCACATTGCCTTGGGCAAGGCCCTTTCCGGGGGGGGGGGGCGAGAGGGAGGGCCGCTTTGTGCCAATGAGGATCCTCTCCCATCAGGTCTTCTGAGAATCGTAGAATGGTAGAGTTGGAAAAGACACCAAGGGTCATCTAGCCCAACCCCCTGCAAGGCAGGGATCCCTTCTCAGGATCCGCTGGCGCAGGCTCTTTCCTGGAGATTTGGCCTGCCGCCTCCCAGGGTACCCCTCTTCTAACGCTGCCGTGTTGGTTCGCAGGTGTGTGTCCAAGCGCCGCTGCTTTGCGCCTGCAGCACTCTACAAGCCCTTTGGAGAGGAAGCCGCTGGGACCTGCACCTTGCCTCAGTTCCAGGCGCTGCAGGAAAGCAACAAAGAGGCCGCCGCTCTTCGAGAGCTGGGCCTCTCAGACGCCGAGATCCAATTCTGGAAGAGCCATGCCTTGGCAGATAAGGTAAATGAGGGGGCAGGGAGTCCTTCACTGTGTTCACTTCACTGCCTAGTAAGGGCACTGCAATCGGCTGGTGGAAGCCAGTTCGTTTTGCCATGGCCTGATAATGACCAGCTTGCTGTAACGCAAACCGGGCCTTTTCATTGGTGGCACCAGTGCAGTGGTCTGCCTTCCATGCTGAAATACGTGAGGCCCAGGTGTCAGGCTTCAGGGAATCGGCTTCCTCACCTTGGCAGTAGATAAGCAGAAAAAAGGAAAAGGAGTCTTCTTACCATTTAGAAACTTTAATGATCACACTGAGAGAACAAAGAACCCATCTCCAAGGAATGGCAATGCTCCCAATGAAGAATTCCACCCCCTTACATCCCTAGTCACCCATGTCACTTTTACATCTTGTAACCTGAACTTGTGTGGGACACAGGTGGCGCTGTGGTCTAAACCACTGATCCTAGGGCTTGCCGATCAGAAGGTCGGCAGTTCGAATCCCCGCGATGGGTGAGCTCCTGTTGCTCATTCCTAGCTCCTGCCAATCTAGCAGTTTGAAAGCACGTCAAAGTGCAAGTAGATAAATAGGTACCGCTCCGGTGGGAAGGTAAACGGCGTTTCCATGCGCTGCTCTGGTTTCGCCAGAAGTGGCTTAGTCATGCTGGCCACATGACCCGGAAGCTGTGGGCTGGCTCCCTCGGCCAGTAAAGCGAGATGAGCGCCGCAACCCCAGAGTCGTCCGCGACTGGACCTAATGCTCAGGGGTCCCTTTACCCTTTACCTTTAACCTGAACTTGTACCCTTTGTGCTTTCTTTTCTGCCGCAGACTCAGCCATTCTTGATCTTGGGGAGAGCAGATATTCATTTGCTTTCCAGAGACAGTAAATCTGTTAACTGTGTGTGTGTGTGTGTGTGTGTGTGTTCTCCTAGCTGTTCCTCATCCAATATTTCCCAGCATCTGCCTTCTGACTATGTCCCTCTGCAAACCACTGTTCCAAATCTATACTGTCCTCCTGCTCCTGGGAAGATTCGGGATCCTGATCAGGAGGAGGGGGAGGCTCCCACCATTCCTCCTCAGTGCAGCCCTTCTCAGCACCAAGGGAGGGATCTCCTATGAGCTGGAGGAAGTTGAAGGGGTGGGGAACAAGGGGCAGGCACCTGACCCCTGTCTGTGACTTTCTTCCAGAGTCCCGGCCTCGGGGCAGCCCCTGAGGCGATACAAGAGAGGATCGGGGCTATCAAGGAGAAGATGGCCGAGCGCCGACGCATCCTTTCACTGCCCCAGCGCTTTGCGGGCAGCAAGCAGCTGAGCAGGCGAGAGATGGAGATCGAGAGCTCCCTCTTCCAGGGCACAGACCGCCATGCCTTCCTGAGGGTTCTGTACCACCAAGGTGCATGGCTGGGGGGGCCCTGGAGTCCTTGTGGGTGGGCATGGTAGGCAACTGGGGGAGGTGGCGGGGTGCTTCATTGTCTAACTTTCCTCGTAACATGGCCTTCTGCAAATGTCTGTCACTGAGGGCTCTGTTGTTTCCCTTCTGGCCCAGATGAGGCTACACAGGAAGACCCCTTGTCACACCTCAGCACAACTCTCAGCTGCCAGCCAGAGGGGCTTCCCTTGCCTCCCCAGAGTGACCCAGATTCGCCGTGCCCCACGCCACCCAGCAGCCCCCCAAAGTCTCAGGATTCAGATCCCCAGCCAACCCCAGCGTCCGTGATGGTGACAGAGCCAGTGGAGTTTATCCCAGAGGAGGATATCCGCAAAAACCGCCTCTCGGAGGAAGAGATCCGCCAGATTCCCCGGTTTTCCTCCTACAGCCCTGGAGAGCCAAGCGAGGTGAGTCTCTTCTTCCCTCCCTGCCCCTGGAGCTCAGGAGCCTCCCTGCTTGCAAATGGAGGAGCAGCAAGGACGTTCTCTCCCACCACTTGGCGGTGGGGGAAACGGGGCGAAAAGCTTATTGGGGAGCCGTGTCAGGTTCCCGGCGCCAAGAGGATCCGTTCATGTTCCAAAACCCTCAAGATCAGGGGCAGATGTCCTAGGAAACTAATGAAGCTTAACCTTCAGGGCCTCAAATACCGGAAGGACCTCAGAAGTAACTTGAGTCCACCTTGCTTACAAAAATCGGGTCCAGTTCACCCGAGTTGAGTCACATGGCTCCAGTCAATGAATTTCAGCAGTCTCCCTTTCGACAAACTCAAAGTTTGAGAGTCGGTAACAGAGAGGTTGTCAAGGGGGTCAGCTGGCCATTCTGCAGAAGAGCGCTTCCATTCCTTTTGCAGCTCGTCTCCAGAAATGACCTTCCCAGGAAGCCCTCCAGACATGAAGAGGTTGCTCGAAAAACCAGGGGCGGGGGGCGGGGGGAGAGATCACAGAATTGTAGAGTTGGAAGGAATCCCAATGGTCACTTAGAGAAGGATCTGAAATATGTTCCCCAAAGCTTGAATCTGTTTTATTCTGGATTGTTTAATTTATACCGTATTGGCCCAAATATAAGCCGCACCCGAATATAAGCCACACCTTTAAAAATCGGGGGAGGGGGAGAGAGAATACCCAAATATAAGCCACTCCCTTAAAATTCTGCAGGCACTCACACCCGTTCCATTTTACCGTATGTCTATTTCAGCAGCAAAATCGTAAAAGCCAAGTTTTGTAAGGTTGCAAATTTAAGCCACACTTTTAACTTTTCACAGTCGGAATTTGTGGGGGAAATGAGGCTTATATTCAGGCCCATACAGTATGTTGTTTTAATGTGTTGACACCCACTTAGATTTTTTTCCCCCTTTAAAATATAAAGTGGTATAGAAATGGAATTAATAATAACCATCATCTCCTCCTCTTCTTTGGTGAAAACAAAATAAAAAATAATAAAATCCTTCCAGTAGCACCTTAGAGACCAACTAAGTTTGTTCTTTGGTGATCACTCGTAGCCGAGTAAGATTGTCTTCCATAAACACAGTTTTAACAGTGAGTCTGTAAGTGACTGTGGAGGCCAATTCTGGATCCACACATCCTTCCACAGTGGGGACATAGGTTTCCGGGTGGGAGTTGATCATGGTGAGGGTTTGCCAAGCGTGCCTTCCTCTTAGCACGTTTCTCCCTTTCGTCCTGAGTTCGAGCGTATTCAAAGTCCATGACACCTTTGGTAAAGGCTGTTCTCCAATTGGAACGGTCATAGGCCAGTGTTTCCCAGTTACATTTTTTTTAGATTTGCCTTGAGAGAGTCTTTGAACCTCTTTGTTGACCACCAGCATTACGCTTTCCATTTTTAAGTTTGGAATAGAGTAGTTGCTTTGGAAGACGATCATCAGGCATCCGCACAACATGACCAGTCCAACGAAGTTGATGTTGAAGAATCATTGCTTCGACACTGGTTATCTTTGCTTCTTCCATGAACTAGACATTCTATGGTGGTGACGGCCACCTAGATTTAAGGTGCCATTTGGCGATTTGCTTATATATCTGAGTTTCTAACACTGCATTATGTGTTTTGGTGCTGAGCAGGTGCTGTACTTGAAGAACCTCAGCCGCCGCGTCAACATGAAGGAGCTGCTGTCCTTGTTTGCAAGGTTCCAGGAGGAGGGAGGCCCCCAGATTCAATTCCGCCTGCTGAGCGGCCGCATGAGAGGCCAAGCTTTCCTCACCTTTCCCAGTGAGTGTCCAGCCCTCCACGTCCCCCAGAGCCAAACGCTGGCCTTCCGGTTGGGATGTGGGCAGGGAATACAGTTGGGATGTGGGTGGGGAGTACAGAGGCTCCAGTGGTCTCTGCATTCCTCTCCAGGAGCTGAACCGCCAGGGCTGATCCTGTGTCACTTTTTGGTCTCAGGTATCTCAACGGCACAGGCAGCCCTGCAGCTGGCAAACGGCTTCATCCTGCTGGGGAAGCCCGTGGTTATTGAGTACGGGAGGAAGAAGACGCCTTGACTCCGAGCCTTCATCCTGGAGTCTCCCCTGCGCTGCAGCAAAGTGGAAACAGCCAGAGGGGTTTCACGTGGATGTGCGGGCAACTGAATAGTCCAGGCCAGAAAGAATTGTAACTTGCTGCCAGGGGCAGAGACCTGGGACCGTGTGACGGACAGCTGAGCTAGACCAGAGTGCCTCTGAATTCCACCAGAGGCCGGGAGTCTCTGTTTGGCTACCAAGACAGCTAGCCAGAGGGGGTGCATGCATGGAGAATTTAGGGAAGGAGAATAAAAAAAGCAATTTCCAAGAGAGTGGGCAGGTAAGTTTGAGGGAGAGAGTTGGTTCTGGTCTGTGTGTAGCATCCACTCCGAGAAAAGTATCTACAGCTAGAGAAAGGATTCTCTGAGTTTAGACTGAAAGACAATGTGTACTGTTTTGGGGGAATATTCAGACAGGTGTTAACTGGGGGGGGGGGGCTGAGTTTGAGCCAGGAGAGGTAGGAGCTGTGAGGATACAGTCTGCTTGGGTCTCATTTCAGTGATCTCTAGGAAGAGAAGAATCCCAAACCAGTTAAGAAAGGCATGGCGATCCCCTGGGTCTGTTATACTGCTAGAAGTATCTCAGGATTGGGATTCATAAAAGGTTGGGTAACTGACAGAAAGTGCCACATTGTTTAAGAACTAAAGAATTCACCTATGCAGCAATTAAGCTAAGGAACTGAAGTGAAATTACTGGAAAGAAGCTGAGTATTTACCATCTAATCTAGAAACCTGTAACATCTAACTGAATAGCAGTTACTTAAAAGAAGCTGTGCATTTCCTACTGCCAGAGAACTGCCACCTGGAACGGAGGGTCCGTTAGCTTACAGAGACCCCCAAAGCCTTTTGAGCAGCAGGACCTCTTCCAGCGCACAGAGCAGCCACACCTCCAGTGGGGAGGAAGGGGAAGGGGCCAGCTGGGAGAGGAGAGGGCTAGGGGATGCTGCTGAGAGCCCCAGCTCCTCACCTCGTCCTGCTGGTCCGGAGGGTAGCACGCCATTTCCGGCGCCCCAATTGCGCAGAGGGGAGAAACGCAAGGAGGGTAGGAAGAGATTTGGGGTGCTGAAGTTCTTATGCTGGGGAAGGAGCTGGAAGGGGCCACTCCCGGATTCTGCCAGCGACTGAGACAGACATGCTTTTGTAGCTCTGCACTGTAAATAGTTTTGCACAATAAAACTGCCAAAAGACTGTTTGGGCTCTTGCTTCGTTACTCGTAAGCACCATCACGTGAACCTTACACCTTGTTGTTGTCGTTCAGTCGTTCAGTCATGTCTGACTCTTCGTGACCCCATGGACCAGAACACGCCAGGCACTCCTGTCTTTCACTGCCTCCCACAGTTTGGTCAGACTCATGCCAGTCGCTTCGAGAACACTGTCCAACCATCTCATCCTCTGTCGTCCCCTTCTCCTTGTGCCCTCCATCTTTCCCAACATCAGGGTCTTTTCTAGGGAGTCTTCTCTTCTCATGAGGTGGCCAAAGTACTGGAGCCTCAACTTCAGGATCTGTCCTTCCAGTGAGCACTCAGGGCTGATTTCCTTCAGAATGGATAGGTTTGATCTTCTTGCAGTCCATGGGACTCTCAAGAGTCTCCTCCAGCACCATAATTCAAAAGCATCAATTCTTCGGCGATCAGCCTTCTTTATGGTCCAGCTCTCACTTCCGTACATTACTACTGGGAAAACCATAGCTTTAACTATATGGACCTTTGTCGGCAAGGTGATGTCTTTGCTTTTTAAGATGCTGTCTAGGTTTGTCATTGCTTTTCTCCCAAGAAGCAGGCGTCTTCTAATTTCGTGACTGCTGTCACCATCTGCAGTGATCATGGAGCCCAAGAAAGTGAAATCTCTCACTGCCTCCATTTCTTCCCCTTCTATTTGCCAGGAGGTGATGGGACCAGTGGCCACGATATTAGTTTTTTTGATGTTGAGCTTCAGACCATCAGAACCTTACACCTACCTTGTTTAGAAGCCTGTAACATCCACTTGATTTAGCGTAATTATTAATATTAACTGTTTCCCGAAGGAACATAATCGCCTGATGTGTCCTTTGTTTTATCAACTTTGTCCTGTAAAATAAATCTTTCTTATTTCTTCAACTTCTGCCTGAGTCTCCAAGGATCTAAGGTAAGGTCAAGGTTGGTAAAGGACCCCTGGATGGTTCAGTCCAGTCAAAGGCTACTATGGGTTTGCGGCGATCATCTCGCTTTCAGTCTGAGGGAGCCTGCGTTTGTCCGCAGACACCTTTCAAGGTCGTGTGGCCAGCATGACTAAACCGCTTCTGGTACCCCAGACCTTCTGATCGGCAAACTCAAGAGGCTCAGTGGTTTAGGCCACAGCACCACCTGTGTCCCAAGGATCCCACTACCTCCAAGGAGCTAAGTTTACCCTCATACGAAAACCATCAGATAACTCGTGGTGGTTAATACAGTGTATACAGAGCGGGTTTGCCGCAGAGCACAACAGGGAAGGCCATCAAAGAGTACTCACTAATGGTTCCTCGCCATCCTGGAAAAATGGGAGAAGAAGTGTTCCACAGGGTTTGATCCTGCGCGTGTTACACTTAGATACCCATCTTGACCAAAGGATACTCTGCCATTTTAACAGTCTTAATGTGGTTACCACATAAGCACAGACCTGCAACACTTCAGATGAAGCATCCAGACCTCCATTGCCAAATTTTAAGTCCAGAAATCTAGGCTGAGCTATTGTGACTCGGCAACTGGAGCAAGGGAGGCAAAAAGTACCATATCCGCAAAGAGTGTGCGAGTACTGGGGCTGGAGATGCCTTATCCCAAGTTACATAGTACTATAAGATTAGCTATCTTGTCAACTGATCCAGATTTGTTACTGGAGAAGATGTCATTATTAGCAAAAGCATGCTTTGCAAAAATGTGCCTTGGGAGAAATCTGCACTACAATGCTGACAGATTTTCAGGAGCTCCTTTCTTTTACTGTGAAGCGGCAATTTGGATAACTAAATTTAAGACTGCAGAAATGAGACAAGAGAAAACTGAAAGGTGTGCCCCATGCCTAATGGGTTTCTCACCCCTACATGCTCCCTCACCCCACCCCATGCACCCCACTTTTTCTTCTCTCTGCACTCCCCTGCAAATCCACAGCAGTGACCAAAGGAGAACTGACCGCTGGGAGGAGTGCAGAGAAGAGAAACACCATGGTGCATCTGCAGCAACACAACCGGACGCCATCACCTTCCCCGGCTGCAACAAAACATGTCTCTACTGCATTGGTCTCTGCAGCCGCAGCAGGCGCCACAAACTTCCAACAGTTTGACTTCACGCACTTCTCCATTGTTTTCCGAGACTGGCAGGTGCCAATCAATCAATAATGCCAAAGTAGGCTTCCGCGCTTTTTACAGCTATAAACATTTATGCATCATTAAACCAGAAGCATATAGACATTTATGCAACATTAAACCACAAGCATCCCTAATTAAAACACAGGATGAAACAATCCCAGTTAATCATCCAGATATAAAGATCCACAATAATTTAAATATACAATAAAGCAACCCCCTATAAACCTTAGCATCTTAACCTAGACAGCATCTTAAAAAGCAGAGACATCACCTTGCCGACAAAGGTCCGTATAGTTAAAGCTATGGTTTTCCCAGTAGTAATGTATGGAAGTGAGAGCTGGACCATAAAGAAGACTGATCGCCGAAGAATTGATGCTTTTGAATTATGGTGCTGGAGGAGACTCTTGAGAGTCCCATGGACTGCAAAAAGATCAAACTTATCCATCCTTAAAGAAATCAGCCCTGAGTGCTCACTGGAAGGGCAGATCCTGAAGTTGAGGCTCCAATACTTTGGCCACCTCATGAGAAGAGAAGACTCCCTGGAAAAGACCCTGATGTTGGGCACAAGGAGAAGGGGACGACAGAGGATGAGATGGTTGGACAGTGTTCTCGAAGCGACTGGCATGAGTTTGGCCAAACTGCGGGAGGCAGTGGAGGATAGGGGTGCCTGGCGTGCTCTGGTCCATGGGGTCACGAAGAGTCGGACACGACTGAATGACTGAACAACAACATAAACCTTAGCATGTAAGCGCCCACAATTATAACAACACAAGAAAGCAATTCTGCTAAAACATAGCATGCATACTCAAAATCCACAATACATCAATTTCATTAAAATATAAGTAGCCGTAACTGAAATAAGTAATTAGACGATCCCATTAAAAAAAGAAAAAGGCACACGCGGCAGGCAGGTTGCCACCTTCCCCCTTGCCAGGGATCCTCTGCCTTTGGAAGCCGCGATTCAGGAGGAAGTGGGGAAGCTTCACCGGTTGAATCTCTGCCAATCGTGTCCCGCTAAGAACAAAGGTTGCCAGGCTGGTGGCAGCTAATGAGTTAATGATCGGCTGCCGTGCTAAGAATGAATGAATGAATGAAAATCTGCCCTCCTCCGCCTCCTGCTTTCCTTGTTTAAATCCCTTCTCTCCCTCTGGAGCCCAAACCAGGCAGGTTACACCTCTCACTTTCCTGGTTGCAGTTACAGGTAGGTAGCCGTGTTGGTCTGCCTAGTCGAAACAAAATAAAATAAAAAATTCCTTCCGGCGGGGAAGGTCAACCCCAAAGGGTTAAAAGCGAAGAGATACTGGCTTCCTAGAGAGGCAATGAGGAAGGAGAGTCCTCCCAGCTCCCTGGGATGGTCCTGAGATGGGTTTTTGAATTTCCTTTTGCTGCAAAAAAAAACAACAAGAAGAGAGGAGAGCAAGATCCAGCCTGGAAAAGGTATTGGGTGGAGGGATTTACAAGATCGAGGTTTAATAAGATCCCCCATCACCACTTTCCTCTGTCTCTCCGCTTTGGCTGGTTGCAAAGGCTGCCTGGTGACCTCAGGAGGGTCGAATTCTGCTCTTCTTTTGGGAGGGAAGACCTTTTGCGAACGTTAATTCGTTCTCTTTTCTTCTGTGTGTGTAAAGAGTAAACTCCTGCTCAAGTTGCCTATCTGGAGATGTCTCCTTCTGATATGTTGTTGTTGTTGTTGTTGTTGTTGTTGTTGTTGTTGTTGTTGTTGTTCAGTCGTTCAGTCGTGTCCGACTCTTCGTGACCCCATGGACCAGAGCACGCCAGGCACGCCTATCCTTCACTGCCTCTCGCAGTTTGGCCAAACTCATGTTAGTAGCTTCGAGAACACTGTCCAACCATCTCATCCTCTGTCGTCCCCTTCTCCTTGTGCCCTCCATCTTTCCCAACATCAGGGTCTTTTCCAGGGAGTCTTCTCTTCTCATGAGGTGGCCAAAGTACTGGAGCCTCAACTTCAGGATCTGTCCTTCCAGTGAGCACTCAGGGCTGATTTCTTTAAGGATGGATAAGTTTGATCTTTTTGCAGTCCATGGGACTCTCAAGAGTCTCCTCCAGCACCATAATTCAAAAGCATCAATTCTTCAGCAATCAGTCTTCTTTATGGTCCAGCTCTCACTTCCATATCCTTCTGATATAGAAATGCACAACGCACACAGCAAAATCACTGGGGTGTGTTGGATGGTGGTGGTCTCTCTCCAAGAGAAGCTGCCTTATACAGGGCATAGAATTACAGAATTGTAGAGCTGGAAGGGGTCCCCGGGGTCATCTAGTCCAACCCCCTGTGATGCATCCCTGACAGATGGCCCTCCAACCTCGGCTTAAAATCCTCCCAAGGAAGGAGAGTCCACAACCTCCCTTTGGAGTCTGTTCCACTGTCGAACGGCTGTTACAGTCAGAAAGTTTTCCCCGATGTTTAGTCAGAATCTCCTTTCTTGCAACTTGAACCCATTGATTCGGGTCCTACCCTCCACAGCAGGAGAAAACAAGCTTGCTCCATCTTCCATGGGACAGCCCTTCAGATATTTGAAGATGGCTATCCTATCTCCTCTCAGTCTCCTCTTTTCCAGGCTAAACATACCCAGCTCCTTCAACCGTTCCTCATAAGGCTTAGTTTCCAGACCCTTGATCATCTTGGTTGCCCTCCTCTGCACACCTTCCAGCTTGTCAATATCCTTCTTAAATTGTGGTGCCCAGAACTGGACACAGTATTCCAGGTGTGGTCTGACCAAGGCAGAATAGAGTGGTACTATGACTTCCCTTGATCTGGACACTAGACTTCTGTTGATGCAGCCTAGAATAGCATTAGCTTTTTTGCTGCTGCATCACATGTTAAGCTTGTGGTCCACCAAGACCCCTAGATCCTTTTCACATGTACTGCTAGTAAGCCAGGTGTCCCCCATCCTATATTTGTGCATCTGGTTCTTCCTGCCTAAGTGCAGAACCTTACATTTGTCCCTATTGAAATTCTTTTTTTTTTTTTAGCTTGGGCCCAGTTCTCCAATCTGTTAATCTCATTGTGAATTCTGATTCTGTCTTCTGCTGCATTAGCTACCCCTCCCAGTTGGTTGTCAGTCCTTTATTTGTGCTCATTCTCTCTCTCTCTTTTATTTTTTTTTAATATGATTTTTATTGTTTTTATATAAAAAATTTCACATTTATCTTTCCTTTCATTTAACATTTTGGCCTTTTAGGGCCGTGACTTCCCTCAAACCCTCCACATGATTTTCTAATATCTATTACTTTATACTATACTTCTTAACTCAATCATTGCTTTAAATCATCATATCCAACTTAATCACTATAATTTCATATTTACAACGACATTTCTTCGATAATCTACAAAGCTTCTTGCAGTCCTATCAACGTATTTGATTGAATACCATTGTCTTTTAAATAATTCGTAAATTTAGTCCAGTCTTTGATGAATTTCTGGTCCCGCTGTTCTCGGATTCTTCCCGTCATTTTATCCAATTCCGCATACTCCAGTAATTTCACTGTCCATTCTTCCTTTGTCGGTGTTTCTTCTTGTTTCCATTTTTGTGCTATTAAGATTCTCGCCGCAGTCACTGCATATTGGAAAAGTTTAAAGTCTTGTTTTTTAATGTCTGTACCAGTAATGCCCAGTAAGAAGGCTTCTGGTTTTTTAGCAAATGTATATTTCAACATTTTCTTCATTTCATTATAAATCATATCCCAGAAGCCTTTCACCTTCTTACATTCCCACCACATATGATAAAGGGTACCTTCCTTTTCCTTACATGTGCTCATTCTCATTACCTTTCTCTCTTTTTCCTCAGCCGGAAGCTCTCGTGCCTCCATAGATCACCGGAATCTATTCTGGAATTTTCCGCTCGGTTTTTGTTCCGTCTTCCGTGAACGCTCTCAAATATGAAAAGGGGGGATCAGACCCCCACAGGACCAACATCGGGAGAGGCGGCATCTCCAGGAGCGGCGAGATCCCCTCACGTCCTCCAAGCTGGGAACATCCGAGAATTCCTGAGACGGATGCCGGGGGATCAGATCAAGCAAGAGCCAAGCGAGAGCTCCCTTGAGCTCTGGGAAGTCCAGTGGCAGGAGTTCCTGAAGACGGTGGAGTCTCCTCATCCGGACTGGGGCATCCCAGCCTTTCCAGAGAAGTCCTCGCCGTGGGACGACGCCAAGGGCTTCCTGGCCTCCTTCGAGCAGGTGGCCCAAGCCTGCCGGTGGCCCCGGGAGGAGTGGGTGGCCCGACTCCTGCCGGCCCTCAGTGGGGAAGCCGAGCGGGCCTTCCGCAGGCTGCAGGCCCGAGACAGAGAGGATTATGGGAAAGTGAAGGCGGCCATCTTGCGAGGGGACGCCATGAGCCGGGAGAAGATCCGCCAGCATTTCCGGCGCTTCTGCTACCAGGAGGCCGAGGGGCCGAGAGGGGCCTACGTCCGGCTCCAGGAACTCTGCTGCCAGTGGCTGAAATTCGAAAGGCACTCCAAGGAGCAGATCCTGGAGCTGCTGATCCTGGAGCAGCTCTTGACCATCCTGCCAGCCCACATCCAGAGCTGGGTGAGGGAGTGTGGGCCAGAGACCTGCTCCCAGGCGGTGGCCCTGGCCGAGGACTTCCTGTTGAGGCAGGAAGTGGCTCAGAGCCAAGAAAGCCAGGTGAGGCCATATGGCCACATTTTCCTACTTTTTTTAAAAAAATAATAAGTTTTACTAGGGTTTATAAAGAGAAATACAAAGCTTAGTATGAAATACATTTTTTTAATCCAAACTAAAGCGTTAATCTAAATAAGATAAAAACATAGAGAGAAGAGGGGGTGGGAAAGAGAGAGAAAGAGACAGAAAAGGTATTAAAAGAGAGAGAAAGAAAATAAAGTTCAAAGAATCAGCTGTACAGTTGGAAGGGACCCTGAGGATTCCTAGTCCAACCCTCCTGCAATGCAGGAATATGCAGCGGTCCCATATGGGGAATCATTTTTTAAAAATCATTTTACAAATACAAAATACACACAAACGAAAAGTAAAAAACAACAACATATCTATATAAAGAGATTCATCGAATCTTGGGATTTCCCCCATCCCCTCCATGGGGTCTCATTTTAAACACCTACAACTGCATATTCATCCATACTCCAGTTTATATATCAAACCATATTATCCATAGTAATTTTTACACTACAAGTGGACTCAGAATCCTGCTCTTGTTTCCATCTGCTTACAGGGGTCTCCTAAGCAGCTTATGAATTTTTCCCATTCTTTTGTAAAGTTTTTATCCTCTTGGTTTCTGAGTTTTCCAGTCAGTTTTACCATCTCAGCATAGTCTATCATCTTAGTTTGCTATTCCTCCCTTGTAGGGACTTTGTTTTCTTTCCATCTCTGGGCTAGTAGCATTCAGGCTGCTGTTATTCCATACATAAAGAGGCTTTTCTGCTCCTTTGGTATGTTGGTACCTGTAATTCCTAATAAAAAAGCTTCTGGTTTCTTAACAAAAGTTATTTTAAGCATTCATTTCATTATATATCATCTCCCAGAATGCTTTTACTACCTTACACGTCCATCACATATGATAAAAGGTACCTTCTTTTTCTTTACATTTCCAGCAGATATTTGAACTTGTCCTATACATTTTTCCTAACTTAGTAGGAGTCAAATACCACCGGTACATCATTCTCATAAAAAAAAAATTACCATAATTTTTATTGAGTTTTTCCACAATTATAACTTATACAGAAATATACAAAAATATAACTTCAACATCAAAAATTCGGCAACGAGGCTGTGAAACATTTGGAAAAGAATGGGAAAAATTTATGACATACTTGAATAAGTTGTATGGAATATGAAAAAAAAACCTCAAAACTCATAGTTAAATATATAATTCCTCATAAAATTTTCTTTCAGTGTACAACATGCCCGTATGGGGGATCAAATCAGCAACCTTGGAATTATCAGTACTTTGCTCTAACCAACTGAGCTATCCAGAAACTAAAGAACTTCCAATTCTTCATCTGCCTGCTGTATATAGGCAATATTCACTTCACCACTCCTATAGAACACCTTACAACACCACCTTCTATAAACAAACGTTATCTTCAGTCCTCAAATCCAAATGTCATTATTTCATTTTCACACAAAAGGTCTGGGATCTCTGTCCATCCTTCTTACCTCCCAACCTCCGGTTCCCTCCAGATACTTTTGAGCTCTAAGTCCCATGGCCAATGCTCAGGGAACGATGGGAATTGCAGTCCAAGAACAACAGGATGAGGACTGCAGGTCCCCCACCATCCCTGAGATATATGGATTTATCTCGTATATGAATTTGCTGATGAGAACTGAGGGACTTGCTCAGACCAAAATCTTCTTCTGAGCAGATCTCAGCTGCGCCTTGACCAGGTTCCTCTCTGCTCTTTCAGGTGACGCTTGAAGAGGTGGCTGGTAGTTCCTCCGAGGAAGGCCGGGGTCCGTCCCTGAACAAGCAGAGGCTTCTCTGCATTGACACCAAGCAGGAAGATGATGACAAAGCTGGCTTGCTGGGTATGGGGAGGAAACAAGAGCCTTTTGTGCATGAGTTTCTCTTATTTGTTTATTTTTATTTTTATTAGTTGTAGTATCAGTCTCTTCAGCCCCAGCAGGCGCTGCAACCTTACAACAGTTTGACTTCAACCCCAAAGGCCCACTCCTCCATTGATTCCCAGATGTCGAAACCAAAATTATTATTATTATTATTATTATTATTATTATTATTATTATTATTATTATTATCAGTTTAAGCATATTAGTGGCTAGAGAGTCAGACTGACTGACCTGTAATGAAAGGGATCACCTTGTCAAATATACAGTCATACCTTGGAAGTCGAATCCATTCCGGAAGTCCATTCGACTTCCAAAACGTTCAGAAGCCAAAGCACGGCTTCTGATTAGCTGCAGGAAACTCCTGAAGCCAATCGGAAGCTGCACCGGGTGTCCGGCTTCCGAAAATCATTCGAAAACTGGAACACTCACTTCCGGTTTTTGATCGTTTAGGAGCCAAAACATAATACGAGTTCCAAGGCGTTCGGCAACCAAGGTACGACTGTATAAAGTTGCACCCGAGGTCTTTGAAAAGAATGTGCTTTTTCCCCCTCTATCAAATAACCGCGTTCCCCCTCTGTCTCCAATTCTTGTTTCTCTCAAAGCTCTGGGTGTATTTAGGATTCTTTCCTCCTTTCTCCAGCAGCCAAAGGTTGGGTCGCCATCTGCAACGGGGAAGAATACGCAGCGGAAGACTCCGAGGCGGAGTGTCCGCACGGGACACCGGTGTGGAAAACTGAGGAGAGCTTTTCTGAGTGTTGTGCGCAAGAAAACCCCTCAGCGTGCCTGGGAAGAGCAGAGGGCCATCAGGAAAAGCTGGTGGCAGAGGAAGTCGATGGATCGGGTTGCCTGACCCCCACGGAAACCCCGTCTGCGGTCCCGGTAGGAATCGACACCAACCGGAAGCGGAGCGTCTATGGTTCTTATGGCCGGAACGCCATCCTCCCGGCGAGAACTCGGATGGGGGTGAAGCCGGTGAAATGCCAAGTCTGCGGGAAGTACTTCCTCTGCAGCGCAAAACTCCTCGTCCATCAAAGGACCCACGCCGGGGAGAAGCCCTACAAGCGCCTGTATTTCTGTGGCACCGGCGAACCCGGCCAACCCCCCGCCCTCCACAAGATGGTTCCCCCCCGCATCCGCGGCCAGCGGTGGGAAGGGAAGGAAGTTGTGGCTTTGCTGAGCAGCATCAAAGCCAGCCCCGCCCTAGCCCTCCTGATGAGCAGCAGCTCCCAGAGGGGACACCAGCACTGGGAGAGGATCAGGGACCAGCTCCAGGCCCAGGGCTTCGTCAGGAACATCGACCAGCTCCGATCGAAGTG
This sequence comes from Lacerta viridis, assembly GCA_900245905.1. Taxonomy (NCBI): domain Eukaryota; kingdom Metazoa; phylum Chordata; class Lepidosauria; order Squamata; family Lacertidae; genus Lacerta; species Lacerta viridis. Next base: position 82,272 of record OFHU01003594.1, read on the forward strand.
GAAGCAGCTGAAGACGGACTTCTTTGCAGCCGGGCGGCCTGCCGCTGAAGGGAGGGAGAAGCCTGCGGTCATCCCCCCGTATTTCAACCGGATGCGGGCCGTGTGGGACGCGGCGGGGCGCCCCCCCTTCAAGGACCGTCACCTGCCAGGTAAGTGGTGTGGGAATGTTAAGGGATGTGGGGGAGGATATATTGTTTAAGATATCCTGTCCCAACTTGTGTTTACAAGTTCTATAATATCTGCAGAGTTAACATTCCCTTTTTAGCACACACACAGCGGATAGCTTGCACAGACTCGCTAGAGTCATTAGAAATATTATCCTGGTGTCTTCCCCTTTTAATCCCTCTTTTAATAAGACACTACACAGTCTTCAGTAAAGTATAAAACGTTTACTCACAAGAAATCATCTGTTCACACAAAGGATCCCAGAGGCAGACTTAAAAGTTACTAAACAGTATACATGTGGTGACTATCTCCTTATGGGAGAAAGTCCCCCTTTTCTTCTCTTGGCCTAGAGCCAAGGGTGCATCTTAGTAATGCTGCTGTTAAGATGGCAATGAGAGAGAGAAGACTGAAGAGACAAAATGGAGGCCCGGCCTGTGGTTCTTCAAGGAGAGGCCGCACCCATCTCAAGTTACATACAAGGAAGTTTTGTCTCAGTCCAGAGAAGGCAGGAAGTTCTGGCTGGAGGACTGAGACAACCTTTATGTCTGTCTACTCTAGCAAAAGTTGTGTTTGACTGCTCCTGTCCTTTTTACATCCCACAAGTGGAAGCTTTATGTCAGGGGAGGGTGCCAGCAGCAGGCGTCAGTGACGTTAACTCTTGATTCAAAGAAACAACCAGCTCCAAAGGCCAGGCCTAGTGAGCGCAGCAACACAGATCCCGGTGGATCTTGCCCCAATGAGGCAGTTGTGAGAGCCAAAGGTCCCACCTCCCTACAGCTCTCCTCCTCTCCCAAATAAAATAACAGCGTGTTCGTGTGTGTGTGGTCTCTGTGCGCCTTGGTGGTGAACGTGGCTCGTGTCCTTTCTTCTGCCAAGGGCAGAAGCTGTAGAGGCTGGGTTTTTAAGTATTATTATATTTAAGGTGTGTGTGTGTGTGTGTGTGTGTGTCTCATATGAAAGACGGTGACCGCCCTTGCTCTTCGCTGTCTGGCAGAGCCCTGTGGAAAAGGCACTCTGCACATGCTTGCTGCTACTCCTCCCCTGCTCCTCCTCCCCCTCCGCTTCGCCTCTCCTGGTATGTCCCGTGTAGGACCACCCCTGTCTCTGCTCTGCCCTCTTCATACCTCTCCTGGTTCTGGGAGACCAGCAGGGAGCGGAGTAATAATATAATAATAATTTGCTATTTATACCCAGCCCATCTGGCCGGGTTTCCCCATGCACTCTGAGCGGCTTCCAACAGAGTATTAAAAGCACCCTAAAACATCAGACATTAAAAACTTCCCTAAACAGGGCTGCCTTCAGATGTCTTCTAAAAGTCAGGTAGTTGTTTATTTCCTTGACCTCTGGTTGGAGGGCGTTCCATAGGGCAGGAACCACTACCGAGAAGGCCCTCTGCCTGGTCCCCTGTAACCTCAGGGAGCTTGTCATAGCAGGAGGAGGAGACACCCATGACCAGCAGTCGGCAACGAAGACCATTTTACTACCCCATGAGTTGTCCCCGAACCGAGCCGCCTGCTTGGCGAGTCCCCCGTCTGCTGCACTAAACCAGCACAGTGTGTCACGGGAAATTGCCAAGCGGTGCTGGAAATTGCTTCTGCGCATGCCCAGACGCCAAAAATTTCTTCTGCGCAGGTGCGATTTCCGGTGTCTGGGCATGCGCAGAAATGATTTCCAGCACCACAGACATGCACAGACGCAATTTTCGGCGCTGTGCCGGTCCGGCCCATGGACGATCTCCGCAGGACTGATCCGGCCCATGGCCAGTAAGCCTTGCTGACCCCTGCCCATGACTCCTCACCAGCCTCTTGGCCTTCCTCATCCCACCCTCCAGCTTCAGCTTCTGCCTCTGATTCTGGGCTTCTCTCTGCCACATCCTCCCCCCAGTCTTCTCTCTCTGACCACCCATCGTCATCCCACCACCACACCCTGGCTCTGAGCCTCCTTCCCTTGGGGGTTCTCTGGCTGGTGCCTCCCGCCACTCCTCAGCATCCAGCCAGTCCATTACACTTAGCTGGCTGGCGATGATCATGATGAGCTTCTGCAGTCCAATATGCACATTTGTTTAACAACTTGCCCAGTCGTTGTAGGTGACCAGGAAGATCTTCCAGGTGAGCGAGCTTCGCCTTGGAGGAGAAGGTTGCTCCATCCCTCCTCTGCCAGACTGCTTGTTTCCCCAAATGTTAATTACAATTGAGTTTGCCCATCCGCTGGGTAATGTTGAGCATCGATTCCACCAGTATGTTAATAGTGACTGAGCATGCCCAGTGGGCACAGAATGTTGAGTGTCCGTTGGCAAAGAGGCGGAATGGAGTACGGAAGGAGGGCGTGGCTGGCTGAACACCACAAGCAGAGCACTCCATTCCGGTGGCAACGTTTCCTCGTGGTTCCCCGCTTGGCTCTTCATAATGGGGGTCGTGGCAAGGGCCCAGCCCCGTGTATCCCAGTGAGGAGACCGCGAGAGGTCATGGTCCGCCCGCAGTGAAACGGCCTTCTGCCTCTATCCCCTTTCAGCTTCTTACCGAGCCCAGAGGCGTGAGCTGGAGAGATGTGAGGAAGATGACGAGGACGACATGGAGGTACAAGGCCCCTCCTGCTAACGGACGAGGGGGGCACCCGGAATCGAGGAAAAACAAGCCTTCTGTGAGGTCCTATGAACCAGTAGCCAAGCGCCACAACCAGGAGGGGCACCGTTGGGAACTCAAGTGGCCCATGTAAGAATAACGGAGCATTGTTCATTTGTCTAGTCTGTTTTTAGCACTTAATGTTGCTTCGCTGGTAAGGCTGACAACAACCCTGAGGGGTAGGCCAGTAGTTATTGTTATTCATATAATTTGGACCTTTTTTATTCCTTAATGTGCTTAACATTACATAGCAGACATCAACCCTGAGAGGCCAGTAAATTGTAACTCTTATTTTATTTTATTACTAGTGGTTTCAGCCCGTTTCTCTCACGGAAACCTTCCCCTCAGCTTCTGCCGCTTTTTCTCTTCTTTCCCTCTTCCTTTTTTTTTTAATAGGCGTCCCTATTCAGCTTCCGGAGCGTCAGCGCTCTGCGGGGCGGGCTGTTCTGCGCCACTCCCGGGCCGCTAGTCCTCGGGGCCCCGAGTCAGACGGCGGCTGCAGCAGCTGTGGCAGCGTGGCCTCCCTTCTCGGCCTCCCCTCGTCCTCTGGAGCGCCGGCGTTCTGATTCAACCGCCCCGCTTCAACTGCCGCCGCTGCTCCCGGCCCGATGTCTCTCCATCCAATCCCTGTGTCCGTGGGGCACATGCGCAGTAGCGCAAACCCAGAGACACAGGGACTGGACGCAGAGACACTTGGGTTTTATATATATAGATTTTATTTTATTTTATTTTATTTTGCCCCCCCTTTTTTTTACCAAACTTGTCAGCTTGACAACATCCATGTGAGGCAGGACAGTAATTCGGAGCTATAATTTAGAGCTTTAAAAAACTACCTAATAGCCTTAATGATATTTAATTAGTCATCCTGACAACAGTCATGAGAGATAAGCCAATAAGTATCGTTACTTTTTTCCAGGGAACTTTGGGAATTGTAGCTCTGTGAGGGGAATAGGGGGTCTCCCCTTACGACTCTCCGCACCTGTAAGGAAACTGCAGCTCCCAGAATCCCTTGGGGGAAGCCATGTTACTGTTTAAAGTGGTACCATCGTGTGTGTGGTTGTGAACATTACCTTGATGACTGCTAAAGTCTTGCAGAACGGATTTTATCTTAACCCTCTTCTTTCCTGTCGTCTCGGTTATTCATTTCTCTTTCCCTCGCCTCAACAGTTGACCAGTTGGTGGTCCTTGAAACCAGGGGTCTCAAGATGCAGGTGACTTCGTCTCCTGAGAAGGTGGGGAGAGACCAACGAAGTGCCCCCCCTCCTTCTGTCCCTCATGAAACAGACTACAGCCACCTCCGTCCCTGGCAGAGACCATCGCTGAGAAGGAAGATGACCTGATCTCTCCCACGCCAGGCTCTCTCCTCAAATGGCTCATTCCAAGGCACCGGCCCTCTTGGTTTTCCCATTTGACTATCAATTCCACATTTCATTAACGAGAAGAGGGGGAGGAATTAAAAATCGGTGGTTTTGAATAAGCTCTCGTGCTCTTGTTTCTTCCGTTTGTTTGAAACTAAAATTGTATCCAAGTTCGGGTTGCCGTATTTCTAGAAGTGAAATTCAAGACACAAAAATTCTTGAGCTTTTTTTGGGGATGGAAGAAACTCAAAGTTCTTGACCTTTTTATATCTAGGAAACTTCTTCAGCTTTTTTTTAGACAATCAACCTTGAAATCGCCGGTTCTCCCACCGGATGGCAACCTTAATCCGAGTTGACGAGAAAGAACTTGTGGTTCTATCCCTTTCACAAATTGTTCATGTTCAGGGCAGCTTCAGAAAGGTTCGCATTCCTTAACTCGACTTCATTATCAGGTTCGCAGGCTGGCTCTGCCTCAAGATCTGGGGCAGGGAACTTCGGACAGCAACTTAGGCCACATCCCCACCATACATTTAAGGTGCCATGGTGCCACTTCCATCGCCATGGCTTCCCCACAAGGAATCATGGGAGCTGTAGTTTGTTACGGGTTCTGAGAGCTGTCTGGAGAACCCTGTTCCCCTCACAGAGCTACAGTTCCCAGTTTTCCCTGAAAAGAGAGGGTTGGTTGTTAAAACACTCTGGGAATTGTAGCACAGGGGGTCTCCTCACAACTCTCAGCAGATCCCAGAATTCTTTGTGGGGAATCCATGACTGTTAAAAGTGGCGACACAGTGCTTTAACCGCAGAGTAGGAATGCAGCCAAAGTACGAGACGAGTGCGGAAGGAAAATGGCAGGATAAATTAAACAGGGTGGGAACAATACTTTTGAGAGACGTAGCCTAAAATAATTATTATTCTAATATAAAAGGGGCAGATGGGGCTCGTCCATTTGGGAAGATACCCATCTAGGAGAATAAAATTATTATTGTTGTTATTATTATTATTATTATTATTATTATTATTATTATTATTATTTATTTGTACCCTGCCCATCTGGCTGAGTTTCCCCAGCACTCTGGGTGGCTCCCAATCGAGTTAAAAACAATACAGCATTAAATATTAAAAACTTCCCTAAACAGGGCTGCCTTCAGATGTCTTTTAAAAATAGGATAGCTGCTTATTTCCTTGACATCTGATGGAAGGGCGTTCCACAGGGCGGGCACCACTACCGAGAAGGCCCTCTGCCTGGTTCCCTTGGAACCTCACTTCTTGCAATGAGGGAGCTGGCAGAAGGCCCTCGGTGCTGGATCTCAGTGTCCGGACAGAACGATGGGGATGGAGACGCTCCTTCAGGCCAGGCCATTTAGGGCTTTAAAGGTCAGCACCAACACTTTGAATTGTGCTCAGAAACGTACTGGGAGCCAATGTAGATCTCTCAGGACCGGTGTTATGTGGTCCCGGCGGCCCTCCCAGTCACCAGTCTAGCTGCCGCATTCTGGATTAATTGCAGTTTCCGGGTCACCTTCAAAGGTAGCCCCACGTAGAGCGCATTGCAGTAGTCCAAGCGGGAGATAACCAGAGCATGCACCACTCTGGTGAGACAGTCTGCGTACCAGATGGAGCTGGTAGACAGCCGCCCTGGACACAGAATTAACGTGCGCCTCCATGGACAGCTGTGAGTCCAAAATGACTCCCAGGCTGCGCACCTGGTCCTTCAGGGGCACAGTTACCCCATTTCAGGAGCCAGTGTGGTGTAGTGGTTAAGAGCGGTAGACTCATAATCTGGGGAACCGGGTTCGCGTCTCCGCTCCTCCACATGCAGCTGCTGGGTGACCTTGGGCTAGTCACACTTCTTTGAAGTCTCTCAGCCCCACTCACCTCACAGAGTGTTTGTTGTGGGGGAGGAAGGGAAAGGAGAATGTGAGCCGCTTTGAGACTCCTTCGGGTAGTGATAAAGTGGGATATCAAATCCAATTTCTTCTTCTTCTTCTCCCGCTGCCTTGTGGGTTATCTTCAGGAGAAGAAAAGGCTAACCAGTAAACAGGTGCCAAACATCTTGCTCTGCTTTCCTTTGGACCACATCAACGAGGCCGGGTGGGGGGTCTTGAGACGTCTGGGCAGCCCAGGACCTCCAGGCACACTGGCTAGGCTTGTGCAACACGGAGCTGCTAACCAGTGGTTTGACTTCACCCCTGGAGGCGCACTCCATTGTCTATTGAGACGGACGGATGCCAACAATGATATAAAAGGGAGAGGGAAAGCCTACTCCAATTAGAGCCCTTGGATTAGCTAATTCTACATAAAACGAGGAGGCAGAAAACATAGGGTATCAGTCCTGATTTGCTGCCATGAAGCTTACGCGGTGGTTAGACTTGGCTGCAGCTCTGGCCATCTAGTCCGACCCCCTGCAATGCAGATATCTTTTTGCCCAACGTGGGGCTGGGACCCACAACCCCGAGATTAAGAGTCTCGTGCTTTACCGACTGAGCAATCCCGGAGGCAAAAAAAAAGAGCACACTTTAGTGGTTCCACTGGAGCTCGAACCCAAGACGTTCTGTGTGTAAAGCAGACATGATAGGCATTATACTATGGAACGCTTGAGGGCGTTGGGCATGTTTAGCCTGGAGAAGAGGAGACAGGGAGGAGGTACGATAGCCATCTTCAAAGATCTCAAGGGCTGTCACATGGAATATGGCGGAAGCTTGTTTCTCCTGCTCTGGAGGGAAGGACTCGAACCCATGGCTTCAAATTACAAGAAAGGAGATTCTGACTCAGCACCAGGAAGAACTTTCTGACAGTAAGAGCTGTTCAGCAGTGGAATGGTCTCCCTCGGGAGGTTGTGGACTCTCCTTCCTTGGAGGTTTACAAGCAGAGGTTGGAGGGCCACCTGTTATGGATGCTTTAGCTGATATTCCCACATTGCAGGGGGTTGGACTGGATGACCCTTGGTCCCTTCCAACTCTACAATTCTGCGATTCCCCACTGAATGCACGTTATCTCCAGTGCTTACTGAAGCTTCATTCTGATTCATTTCTAGTGCAGTTATACAGCAAAGAGCACTTCTTCTGCCTTCACTCGGATTTGCTTGCAGGTTTCTTCCCATTTTCCTATTCATTGTCCCACATTGCCCCCGTCACTTTCCAAAACGTGAAAAATCCTAGTTTTCTTTTTTCTTTCTTTCAGTGGATGTGTTGCTCTAGTGCAGGCAGAACATAACTAACAACACACAATATATACCAGTATTAAAAATGTTAACTAACACACTTTTTTTTGTTTAAGAAAACAACAACTGATAAAAGTAAAACTGTTTTAATATTTTTTAAATCGAATTTGCATACTATATAATTATATTATTTGCTTTATTGGTTTTTTTTGTTTGCTTGTTTATTAATGACCTAGGTCCCAGGGCAACTCACAACATTAAAGCTATGACTAGATGACCCTTAGGGATCCCTTCCAGTTCTTGTTGTTTAGTCATTTAGTCGTGTCCGACTCTTTGTGACCCCATGGACCAGAGCACGCCAGGCACTCCTGTCTTCCACTGCCTCCGCAGTTTGGTCAGACTCATGCCAGTCGCTTCGAGAACACTGTCCAACCATCTCATCCTCTGTCGTCCCCTTCTCCTTGTGCCCTCCATCTTTCCCAACATCAGGGTCTTTTCCAGGGAGTCTTCTCTTCTCATGAGGTGGCCAAAGTACTGGAGCCTCAGCTTCAGGATCTGTCCTTCCAGTGAGCACTCAGGGCTGATTTCTTTAAGAATGGATAGGTTTGATCTTCTTGCAGTCCATGGGACTCTCAAGAGTCTCCTCCAGCACCATAATTCAAAAGCATCAATTCTTCGGCGATCAGCCTTCTTTATGGTCCAGCTCTCACTTCCATACATTACTACTGGGAAAACCATAGCTTTAACTATACGGACCTTTGTTGGCAAGGTGATGTCTCTGCTTTTTAAGATGCTGTCTAGGTTTGTCATTGCTTTCCTCCCAAGAAGCAGGCATCTTTTAATTTCATGACTGCTGTCACCATCTGCAGTGATCATGGAACCCAAGAAAGTAAATCTCTCACTGCCTCCATTTCTTCCCCTTCTATTTGCCAGGAGGTGATGGGACCAGTGGCCATGATCTTAGTTTTTTTGATGTTGAGCTTCAGACCATATTTTGCGCTCTCTTCTTTCACCCTCATTAAAAGGTTCTTTAATTCCTCCTCACTTTCTGCCAACAAGGTTGTAGAAAGTTCCAGTTCTACAGTTCTGTAAATCGATTCTATTAAAAAAAACAACTAGGTGCACTCTTCCTCATGCCCCCAAAACTATAAGGCACCGGGCTTTTTTTTATTCACACCAAGGACTTTTGACATTTTTTTATCCAAATCGGAGATGTCCTACTTTTGCTTTGTTTTTGTTTTTTAAAATAAAATAAAAAATTCCTTCCAGTAGCACCTTAGAGACCAACTAAGTTTGTTCTTGGTATGAGCTTTTGTGTGCATGCACACTTCTTCAGATACACTGAAACAGACCCTTAAATATAGTGAGGGAGTGGGGAGGGGTATTACTCAGAAGGGTGGTGGGAATGGGTGATCAGCTGATAGGTGTGGAAAACCTGTTGACGACTCAATTAGTCTTGCAGGGAAAGGCAAGGGGTGAGATGGCTAAAGATAGCTTTGTCATGTATAATGAGATAAGAATCCAATGTCTTTGTTCAGACCAGGTTTCTCCATGGTTTTAAGTTTGGTGATTAGTTGCAATTCAGCCACTTCTCTTTCCAGTCTATTTCTGAAATTCCTTTGTATTAAGACAGCTACTTTGAGATCTTTTATAGAATGTCCTGGGAGATTGAAGTGTTCTCCTACTGGTTTCTCTGTCTTGTGATTCCTGATATCAGATTTATGTCCATTTATCCTTTGGCATAGGGTTTGGCCTGTTTGTCCACTATAGAGAGCTGAAGGGCACTGCTTTTTATGACAGCGATGCCCCGAAAGGGTTAAGCTGAAGGATTTTTCCCTCCTGCTTCCTAGAGAGGACAAGAGAGAGGGATGGAAAGGGATTTTCCTGTAGTGGGGGAAAGGGGGGGTGGGCTGGCTGCATTGCCTTGCCTTGCCTTGCATCTGCAGGAAGACTGGAGAAAGAGGCAGGAGCTGCAGAAAGGCCCGGCCAAGGAGGTGAATCCTTGCAGGGGGCTGCTGGGGGGAGGCAGGCAAAGAACTGGGAAGGGAGCATTGGGGGTCATCTGGAAGGGAAGGGGGGCAAAGCAGCTGGAGGGGTAGAAAATGTGGAGGGGAGAGAGAGAAGCTCGTTCAGATCCCACCACCACCACAAACAGGATTATATCCCCACTCAGCCCCTTCCAGATCCAGCCAAGAGCTTTGCACGTGTGCAAGGTTGGGGGGCTGGTTCAATTGGGGGTAATGGGAGGGGGGCACTGCCCCACCAGCTCAGCCGCAGGAAGCTGGTGGCTATATGAATGAATTTATTTTTTACGGTCACAGACCAACTTACTAAATCAATAATACAAAAGTAATACATTAAAATTTGCACAACTAAAACCATACACGTATATATACGTATACAGCAACATTTAAAATACATAGATTAGAACTGGGGCATTAAAATGTGGCCTAAAAATTGCCACTTAGGGTCCTATTCATAGCAATAACACCGCTTGTTCTCTGAGCTTTACGGCTGCTGCACAGTATTTAGCTACGTTCAGGGTAATCTCAGGGTCCATATCTTCTACGAGGCATTTAAGGCATAGGAATTCATTTAAAGGATTTTGTATGACCGGGGAAATTAAAAACCTGGCGTATGGGTGCCTATATCAGACCCTCCAAGTGTCCCGGATTTAGAGAAGCCGTCCCATTTCCTGATTTGATCCCGGAATGTCCCGCTTTCTATTTTCATTGGAGAAATGTGGGGGGGGGGGCCTACGCTATATAGGAAAGACAGCTCTGTAAAAGGGAAGCTTTTAATGTTCGATTGTGTTTTTCATATTTTGTCGGGAGCCGCCCAGAGCGGCTGGGGCAGCCCAGTCAGATGGGTAGCCTATAAACAATGAAATTATTGTTATTATATTTTGAGTCATCCCAGTTCATAGAATCGTAGAGTTGGAAGGGACCACGAGGGTCTTCCAGGCCAACCCCCTGCAATGCAGGGATCCTTTGCCCAACGTGGGGCTCGAACCCATAACTTTGAGATTAAGAGTCTCGTTTGCCCAGTATTGTTTACACTGGCTGGCAGTGGCTTTCCTGGGGTTTCGGGCGGAGGGTCTAAAATCTGGGGACAATCAAAGAAACATTTGAACATTTTATTTGTCTTGTTGAGAGTTTGCTTGCCTCAAATCAGCCCTAATGTAAACAAGATTACCCAGCGAAAGCAAGCTCACACCTCTCAGTGAGTTTGTACACGTACTTAAGGTGCATATGTAAGAGGCTCGTTTGGAATTATATTTTGGGATGTTCTTACACAGCTGCATTGTTTTATACTTTCCGTACGTCCCATGATCATGTTATAAAATAGTTGTGTTGCGTGTTTTAAATCAAGCACTGCTAAGAGTTGTTACTCCAATGTGCTTCTTATCAATAATAATAATAATAATAATAAATCCTGGTGTGGCATGAGCAAATTTTTATTCTCAAAATGTGTCCCTGAGAAACAAAGTTTGAGAACCACTGCCATGAGGGATTAGAACTCGAGACCTTCTGAGTGCAAGGCAGATTTCTACCACTGAATTACAGCCTTTCCTTGTCAGACTAGCCCCTCCCTCTCTTCCTCCCTCCCTCTCTTCCTCCCTCCCTCTCTTTCTTTCTTTCTTTCTTTCTTTCTTTCTTTCTTTTTTTCTTTTTAGTGTGTCCCATCCACTTCCAGGCAGTATTAATGCAGTAACAATATGGAGGCATGGCAGCTTGTAGCTTGTACACAAAGTTGCACAAGCCCCATTCTCTCCTGCAGCTGACCACAATCTTCCCTTATAGTCAGATTTCTCAGAAAGAAAGAAAAGAAAAATGGGGAGAGATCATTTATTCAAGCCCTACAAGAGGCTCTGTCAATTTCTTTCTCTCTGTTTTTCAGGCCCAAAGTGTGGCGCCCCCGCCTTGCTCACTGTGGGTTTTTTCCTGGAATTTTCCACAGCACACATCTGCCCAGGGATGAAGATGGAGGAGGAATATCCTGCAGCCTGGGGAGAAAGAGAGGAGCCAGAGGGAACAAGGAAAGCCGCTCGTGCCCTCTTGCATGCTGGTGGCAGCAAACCCAGGATGAATTTGAAGGCGCGGAGTGAACTCCCCAAAGCAAGGCATTCGGGGAACGACGAGGGGTTCCTTGAAAGGGGGACCCCACATCGCGTGAAGGAGGAATCGGAAGAAGGATTGGCCCATTGCTGGGAAGCCCAGTGGCAGGAGTTTTTGAGGACAGTGGAGTCCCCTCACTCGGAATGGGGGGTCCCCCAGTTGCCGGAGGAGCCCACCCCCTGGGACGACGCCAAGGGCTTCCTGGCTTCCTTCGAGCAAGTGGCCGAAGCCTGCCGGTGGCCCAAGGTGGAGTGGGCGGCCCGACTCCTGCCGGCCCTCAGGGGAGAAGCCGAGTGGGCCTTTGAGAGGCTGGACGCCGGAGACAGAGAGGATTATGGGAAAGTGAAGGCGGCCATCTTGAGAGGGGACGCCTTGAGGAGGGAGAAGCTGCGCCAACACTTCAGGCACTTCTGCTACCAGGAGGCCGAGGGGCCACGAGGGGCCTACAGCCATCTCCAGGAGCTCTGCCAAGGGTGGCTGAAGGTGGAGAGGCACTCGAAGGAGCAGATCCTGGAGCTGCTGATCCTGGAGCAGTTCCTGGCCATCCTGCCAGCGGAGATCCAGAGCTGGGTCAGGGATCGGGGCCCGGAGACCTGCTCCCAGGCGGTGGCCCTGGCAGAAGGTTTCCTGTTGAGGCAGCGGGAGACTCGGGTCAGTCTGGAAAGCCAGGTGGGACCACTAAGCTGTGGTTAGTGTTAATGTCGGTGGCCTGGCCTAGTCCGGCTTGTGGGCTTCCCGTTGGGGCATCTCCTTGGCCACTGTGAGAACAGGACTAGGCAGGCCTTTGGCCTGATCCAGGCTCCTTAGATCCCCTTACAGTCCTGCACGCTAGCAGCCAACCTGACTGCCAGCCCTTACTCGGGGGAAAACCTTATGTAGTTACCATCCACACAGAAGAAGGAAGGTATCAGGAAATCATACAGAACTGTAGAGTTGGAAGGGACCCCCAAGGGTCATCTAGTCCAACCCCTTGCAATGCAGGAATCTCAGCTAAAGCATCCATGACAGACGGCCATCCAACCTCTGCTTAAAAACCTCCAAGGTAGGAGGGAGACTGTTCCACTGTCCAAACAGCTCTTACTGTCAGAAAGCTCTTCCTAATGTTTAGTCGAAATCTCCTTTCTTGGAGCTTGAAGCCATGGGTTCGAGTCCTACCTTCTGGAGCAGAAGAGAAGCATGCTGCCTCTTCCATGTGACAGCCCTTGAGATATTTGAAGATGGCTCTCGGCCTCCTCTTTTCCAGGCTAAGCATACCCATCTCCTTCAACCGTTTCTCGTAAGGTTTGGTCAGTGTACCTGACTATTGAACACAAAGTTGGTGGTTCGAGCCCACCCAAGGATGGCTGCGGGCAGGATTCCTGTATTGCAGGGGGTTGGACTAGATGGCCCTTGGTGTCCCTTCCAGCTCTAACATTCTATGGTTCTACGGTGGGCAGGTGGGCCGCAGAGGAACCTCTGGTTTTGCAGTAGTACAGAAGTGGGGAAAACCAGTGCCAGGAAGAACTGAGCGTGCTCAGTGGGCGCAGAATGCTGACTGGCAGTAGGGCAGGGAACCTGGGGACGGGATGGAACGGTATGGCTGGAAAAGGGCCTGGCTGGCATCCTGAACGGCGACATTTTGTTGCACAGTCCGTCTTGCACCTAAACAAGGCCTTGAGTCCTGATTCCTCCCCTCTGCATGGCAATGAGGTTGCTAAGGGCAGGATGGAGGACGCAAGCAAACCTTTGCTTCTCATACTTTCCCTGATGCAAGAGAGATGCTCTGCTTGTTGCAGGTGGTCTTTGAGGAGAAGGAGGTGGCGGCGGCGGCAGCTGCTGCTGCAGGTTCCTCCATGTCTGGCCAGGCGCCGCCTGAGGTTGGGGAGAAGCAGCCGCATGCAGCAGCCAAGGAGGAAGAGGACAAGGAGGACCTGCTGGGTAAGGAGAGGAGGGTTTTCCACGTGTGCCTTGGATAGTTTGACATTCCTTGCTGGGCTGACCTCCGGAAGCTACTCTCCGCTTTTCTATCTCCAGAGCCTATGGTCCCATCTGCATTATACATTTAAAGCAGTGTCCTTTCATTTTAAATTCATGATTTCCCCCCCTGCATCGTTGGAGCTGCAGTTTGCTAAGAGACAGTTGTTAGAAGGCCTCTCTTCCAATTCCCAGAGTGGTTTGACCATCCACCCTCTTTGAATTTTAACAGGGAGAAATGTAAAGTACTACACTTGGGCAAAAAAAAATGAAAGGCACAAATACAGGATGGGTGACACCTGGCTTGAGAGCAGTACATGTGAAAAGGATCTAGGAGTCTTGGTAGACCATAAACTTGACATGAGTCAACAGTGTGATGCAGCAGCTAAAAAAGCCAATGCAATTCTGGGCTGCATCAATAGGAGTATAGCATCTAGATCAAGGGAAGTAATAGTACCACTGTATTCCGCTCTGGTCAGACCTCACCTGGAATACTGTGTCCAGTTCTGGGCACCACAGTTCAAGAAGGATACTGACAAGCTGGAACGTGTCCAGAGGAGGGCAACCAAAATGGTCAAAGGCCTGGAAACAATGCCTTATGAGGAACGGCTTAGGGAGCTGGGTATGTTTAGCCTGGAGAAGAGAAGGTTAAGGGGTGATATGATAGCCATGTTCAAATATATAAAAGGATGTCATATAGAGGAGGGAGAAAGGTTGTTTTCTGCTGCTCCAGAGAAGCGGACACGGAGCAATGGATTCAAACTACAAGAAAGAAGATTCCACCTAAACATTAGGAAGAACTTCCTGACAGTAAGAGCTGTTCGGCAGTGGAATTTGCTGCCAAGGAGTGTGGTGGAGTCTCCTTCTTTGGAGGTCTTTAAGCGGAGGCTTGACAGCCATCTGTCAGGAATGCTTTGATGGTGTTTCCTGCTTGGCAGGGGGTTGGACTGGATGGCCCTTGTGGTCTCTTCCAACTCCATGATTCTATGATTCTTCACAAGGAACTCTGGGAATTTTCAGACTGAAATTGTACGCAAAAATTATGTACACAACAACTGCAGCCCCATGTTTGGTTAGCCCAGAAATGGAAAACGAGTGAGGTCCCAACCAAAGAAGAGTGGCAACTTAAGTTGACAGAATATGCACAGCTTGCAGACTTAACATATAGAATAAGAGAACAAGAAGAACATACGTTTAGAGAAGATTGGAAAACGTTTATTGAATATATGGGAAATAACTGTGTGCAGCTGAAAACGCTGGCAGCATTAAGATAAATTCAACAGTGTAAACAAGTTTTGATGGATGCAATAATGGAATACTGAATGGTATAGTTTTTGTAAAATATGCAGGGATTTATGATATGTAAAATGAACCATGGAAAGAGAAGAAGGGAAGTCATTGATATCTTAAGGATGTAAAATGAGTATTTTTAATTGTAAAAACAGAAAACTTAATAAAATTATACACACACACTAAAAAGGAACTCTGGGAATTGTAACTCTCTGAGGGGAAGAGACGGTTGCCTCACGACTCTCTCAGCACCCTTAACTGACTACAGCTCCCAGAATCCTTTGGGGGAAGCTGTGGCTGTTTAAAGTGGCATCCTGGTGGAGATGTTGTGGGGTGCGATCCTCCGCTGCTCTGCAGCCCGAATGAACCCATTCGTTTCTATGTCTCCAATCTGAAAAGAACCTAGGCCACATTCAAAGTGGGTTTTTTAGTTGAGATTCCTGCATTGCATGCAGGGGGTTGGACTAGATGACCCTTTGGTTCCCTTCCAACTCTACAGATCTATGATATATATAAAAAATTCTGTTTTACAATTTAAAGTTCTCATTTTGACATCTTTTGAGATATTAATGTCTTCCCTCCGCCTCTTTCCATGGCTCATTCTGCATATGATAAATCCCTGCATATTTTACAAAATTCCATTACTGTATTGCCTCCATCAAAACTTGTTTACACTGTTGAATTTATCTGAAATGCTGCCAGCGTTTTCAGCTGTACACAGTTATTTCCCATATTTTCAACAAACGTATGTTCTTTTTGTTCTTATTCTATATGTTCAGTCGGCAAGCTGCACATATCCCATCACTTTAAATTGCCATTCTTCTTTAGTTTGGGACCTCATTCGTTTTCCATTTTTGGGATAACAAAACACAGGCTGCAGTAGAGGCATACATAAATAACCTTTTTTTTTACACCTAGGAATTTCAGTCTGAATTATTCCCAACAGAAAGGACTCTGGTTTTGGGGGGGGGGGGAAGTACTTTTTTAAAAAAAAAATCGATTCATTATGTATCATTTCTCAATACTCTTTTACAGGTGAAGCTCGAAAAATTAGAATATCGTGAAAAAGTCCATTTATGTAAGCAATTGTTTTCATTAGCTACTGGAGTTTAATATATGAGATAGACTCATGACATGCAAAGCGAGATATGTCAAGCCTTTGCTTGTTATAATTGTGATGATTATGGCGCGCAGCTGATGAAAACCCCAAAGTTGAAATTGTTAATTTGGGGTTCTCATCAGCTGTACGCCATAATCATCACAATTATAACAAATAAAGGCTTGACATATCTCGCTTTGCATGTCATGAGTCTATCTCATATATTAGTTTCACCTTTTAAGTTGAATTACTGAAAGAAACGAACCTTTCCACGATATTCTAATTTTTCGAGTTTCACCTGTAACTTTTTGCAAGTCCACCACATATGAAAGAACATTCCTGTTCTATGAGTATTAGGTCTGTGCTTGATTCATTCCTGGTTTTAAATGATTCATTCATGGCTTTTATCAGGTTTCTTTCTTCATTTCAGATGGTGGTGTGTGGGAGAGCGGTGATGAAGGTGAACCTCGCAGGACGTCCTCAGAAGCAGGCCAGCAGGAGGCACTGAAAGAGAACTTCTGGAATCAAGACAGATCGAAGAGGCCAGAGGGAATCCATGTGGAGAAGGGAGGAGATAAAGCCATTCCTTGCCAGGACGGAGACTTCCGTGAAATCGTAGTTCAAGAAGAAGAACAAGCAGAGAAGAGGAGGAACAAGTGCCTCAGTGCACATTGGAGAATCCACACAGGGGAGAAAACCAACAAAAATTTGAAGTTTGGGAAGAGCTTCAGCCAGCACAGAAGCGTCGCAGAATATCAGATGCTCCACTCAGGGGTGAAGCCGTATAAATGCTTGGAATGTGGAAAGAGCTTCAGTCAGAGCACACATCTCACGTCACATCAACGAATCCACACAGGGGAGAGGCCATACAGCTGTTCGCACTGCAGCAAAAGCTTCAACCAGAGCACCAGCCTCATTCAACACCAGAGAATTCACACCGGCGAGAAACCGTACAAATGCGCAGAGTGTGAAAAGAGCTTCCGCCATAGCACGAGCCTTACGTCGCATCAGAGAATCCATACCGGGGAGAAACCGTACAAGTGTTCCGACTGTGGGAAGGGGTTTTGTAACCAGTCCGGCCTTATTAACCACAAGACAATTCACACAGGGGAGAGGCCGTATAAATGCTTGGAGTGCGGGAAATGTTTCAGTCAGAGTACGCACCTTACGTCACATCAGAGAATCCACACGGGAGAGAGACCGTATAAATGTTCGGACTGCAGCAAGACCTTTTGCGACCAGTCAGGCCTTGTTAAACATCAGAGGATTCACACGGGGCAGAAGCCATATAAATGCTTAGCGTGTGGAAAGAGCTTCAGCCAGAGCACAAATCTTATTCGGCATCAGAGAATTCACACGGGAGGTGAAGCCCCCATATTAACTTCCCCGTACTCTTAAGAGTAGCAGATGAGGTCCTGCTCCAACCATCTTTGGTTTTGGACACCAGAACAGCTGAGTCTCTTGTATGGTTGCTCCCTTTGCGGGACTCCTGCTTTAATGCTCGTGACTCATTTGTGGTTTTATACTCGGTTAGTTGGATGGTTTTTAACTGCATGTTTCCATTAATTAGTTTGTAATGACCTGGATTGTTGTGTGGAGGGCCTTCTTGGTAGTGGCTCCCTCCCTGTGGTACGTCCTCCCTTCAAATGTCAAGGAGATAACTTTTACACAACTTTTAGAAGACATTCGAAAGCAACCCTGTATCGGGAGGTTTTTAATAGATCAATGTTTTTATTATGTTTTTAGATATGCTGTAAGCTGCCCAGAGTGGTTGGGGAAACCCAGCCAGTTGTGTGGGGTATGAATAATAAAATTAATATTATTTCATGTTGGCTGCCTAGGGCAAGGTTTGCCAACACAGTGTCCATGGGTGCCTGGATGCCCATCAGAACCCCTGAGCCTCTTGGGCTTTCCATTCAAAAGGTTGGCAGTTCGAATCCCTGCTAAGGAATGAGCTCCCGTTGCTCTGTCCCAGCTCCTGCCAACCTAGCAGTTCGAAAGCACGCCAGTGCAAGTAGATAAATAGGTACCTTGCGGTGGGAAGGTAAACGGCATTTCCATGCGCTCTGGTTTCCGTCACAGTGTCCCATTGTGCCAGAAGCGGTTTAGTCATGCTGGCCACATGACCCGGAAAGCTGTCTGTGGACAAACGCCGGCTCCCTTGACCTGAAAGTGAGATGAGCGCCGCAACCCATAGTCACCTTTGACTGGACTTAACCGTCCAGGAGTCCTTCACCTTTTACCTCTATGGCACCTGTGAAAGGTCTCACCAAATATCCCCTCAAAAATCCTCAATGTAGGAGAGACTATTTGTTCTTCCCGCTCAGTTGCTGTTTGTACTGTCTCAGCCTCTCCTACGTTGAACATGCCCACTTCAAACATGTCCACATTTAATTGGATACTGTGTCCAGTTCTGGGCACCACAGTTCAAGAAGGATACTGACAAGCTGGAACGTGTCCAGAAGAGGGCAACCAAAATGGTCAAAGGCCTGGAAACAATGCCTTATGAGGAACGGCTTAGGGAGCTGGGTATGTTTAGCCTGGAGAAGAGAAGGTTAAGGGGTGATATGATAGCCATGTTCAAATATATAAAAGGATGTCATATAGAGGAGGGAGAAAGGTTGTTTTCTGCTGCTCCAGAGAAGCAGACACGGAGCAATGGATTCAAACTACAAGAAAGAAGATTCCACCTAAACATTAGGAAGAACTTCCTGACAGTGAGAGCTGTTCGGCAGTGGAATTTGCTGCCAAGGAGTGTGGTGGAGTCTCCTTCTTTGGAGGTCTTTAAGCAGAGGCTTGACAGCCATCTGTCAGGAATGCTTTGATGGTGTTTCCTGCTTGGCAGGGGGTTGGACTGGATGGCCCTTGTGGTCTCTTCCAACTCTGATTCTATGATTCTATGACACCTCCCCTCCTTCCTGCTCTGAACAGAGAAGTGCAAAGGGTTTCTCTCCATGAGTGAGCACTGTGAACGGCTGATGTAGGTACCTCCTCCCCCCCACCATTAATTGGGGGAGGTCCTGTCTTTTTTCTCTCTTGCATGTGGTAGCCACTTTGTGTTATTCACCCTCCCCCCAAACAATGCCCTGTCCAATGCAAGTGTTGTGTCTGTAAGCCAATGAATTTTAAAGGGCCTCCAACGTGGGCATCCTATCCACATTTGATGGATGGATGGATGGATGGATGGATCCATGTCAAGTTTTGAGCACGCTCATTAATAGCTCTCGTCTTTCGTGGATTTTTTTAAAGCATAAAAAAATCACATTTTAAACTATGCATTTTAGGCACCTACTTCCTCTAAAATTCTCATTTTTTCTGGTGTGCTTTCCCATACCCGTTCACTCTAAAATATGCATTTAGTACCCTTCAAAACAAACCAAAACTGCATTTTAAAAAATCAGAGGCATCCATAGCTGTGCTATGGACAAACTAAGTTTGTTCTTGGTATGAGCATACGAAAGCTCATACCAAGGTACTACTGGAAGGGATTTTTTTTATTTTTTATTTTGTTTCGACTATGGCAGACCAACACGGCTACCTACCTGTTCAATTATCTGTTCTTGGATCTTTCCTTTTATCCATACAAGGATTGATGAATTAGGTCAGATCACTTAAAAAGTGTGGTTTGAACTAATTTCTTCTCTCCAGTGTGGTGTAGTGGTTAAGAGTGGTAGACTCGTAATCTGGGGAACCGGGTTCGCATCTCTGCTCCTCCACATGCAGCTGCTGGGTGACCTTGGGCTAGTCACACTTCTCTGAAGTCTCTCAGCCCCACTCACCTCACAGAGTGTTTGTTGTGGGGGAGGAAGGGAAAGGAGAATGTTAGCCGCTTTGAGACTCCTTCGGGTAGTGAAAAGCGGAATATCAAATCCAAACTCTTCTTCTTCTCTTCTCCTCTTCCAAAACCCCATTGGACACATTGAGTGTCCTCCTTCAGAGTAAACATGCACACGATTAGACAGTGCATAGGATGAGGGTGAGATTGTGTGACTTTGCCATTAGCGTTTGGTGTTAGTCCTTGTTTCCAAATACGTGTACCGGTACTTTCTTTCCCTGTTATATTTTTATTAGGTTTCCAGTTGTAAAGAGTAATAGAGATGCAGCTTAGAGATTAAATCACAGCTGTACACAAAGCAGTGTTAATTCTCAAAAGGTAACCAGATTTGTTGAACAAAAAGTATCTTTCTTTGCTTTTCAAATCCCACTATATTCAGATCACCCCAAGAGCACCTGGATTTCCACTCACACTCAGCCATGAAGCCTTTCCAGCCAAGTTGTTCATTCCCATTGGATCCGAAAAACATCCTCTTCACAATACAAAAAGAGACTCTGCAGAGGGGCCAGAATAATAGGTTTGTTCATACTGCATTGCTCTTACATCAGGGCAGCCCCTGGCACTGATTGGCTGAGCTGGTTCATGAGCATTCCGAGTTCTGACTACTAAGGGAATGAAGTTGTCAGAAGATTTGCTGCCTGTCCAGACACTGTGTGCATGCACACGAAAGCTCATACCAAGAACAAACTCAGTTGGTCTCTAAGGTGCTACTGGAAAGAATCAGGCAGACCAACACGGCTACCCACCTGTAACTGTCCAGACACTGTGAGGGAAGGGCAAACTATCAGTTTGGTTGGGATTTTTTTTTTTTAAAGAATCTCACACGAGCGCTGATGCAGGAGTAGCTTTTTGGCACACGTGAAAGAGGGGGAACAGTTCTCACTGTGTAAAAAAATTGAGGAGAGAGCACAGGCGGTTTAGCTGAGGGGAGGCTCCAGATTAGGGAACAGACTGAGAATCAAGAACCAGGTGTTGGACTATATGGAACTGGCCGAAATGACTGGACGGGTCCGAGAACAGAAGGAAGAGACGGTGGAGGAAGATTGGAGTAAATTTAAAGATAATTTTAAAAAATATTGTAATATTTGAAAATTGGAAACATTTTGGAAGTAAATTGAGGCTAAGGTTTAAAAGGAAAATAGTAAACTTGGAAATTAAGGTAATAAAAATAGATGATGTTAAAAAGGTTAATTTTGAGGATTTTTAAAGTTTAATAATGAAGTTGGAAAACTGCTAAAGATGTAATATAATGAAATTCAACAAAGGGATTTGAGGAAGCCATGTAAACATGTGAGGAAGGTTAGGAAAGTTAAATTTTTTGTGTTATAAATTGTGATGAGGTATATTAACTCTGTTAATGTAAGTATATTGTAATCCTTTTTTTTTAATTTATTGAAATTGAATAAAAATATTTTTAAAAAAGAGAGAATCAAGAACCAGGAAGGACTTGAGGGAAAGATCAGAGGGGCACAGGCAGGGGAGGCCCGGCCAGATGGGTGGGGTATAAATAAATAAAAATACTATTAAAAAGTGAGAACGGAGAGACCTATTAGAGAGGAGACACTGGAGAAGCCACAAAGCTCTTGGGTTTGGAGGGCCTCTGTATGGTGGTAGGAGAAATGAAGTTGTGGTTCTCATTAAACTGATCAGGAGGCTATTATAAGCTAAAGAAAGTAGACAGTGCCCCAAAAACTGGGATCTATGGGCATTGTGGAAAGGAGGAATCAGAGATGGGGGGCATAGCCCAGTGGCGAGGACCACCTGCTTGTCATGCAGGAGGTTTATCCCTGGCAACTCCAAGTAAGGCTTGGAAATATTGGTTTGAAATCCTGGAGAGCTGCCGGCAGTCAGTCTAGACTGGGGACGGGTATCCGGCCTATTGCCCCTAGTTACACGAGATGCACACAGAAGTCTGTGGTCCAAAGCAGTGCATCAAAAACTACTCACATGTGGCCTCCAAGCACAACACCTACTTAAAATGGGTCTTCCCAAGGCAAAAATCCTTATTGACCAGCGCCTGAAGGATATTGAACTGCAGAATAATCTGGCCTCTATCAAGAAATTTAGTGCTTGGTACGCTTATCTGCCCCCCTCCCACTTTGAATCTCGGGCACCATACTTGTCCAACCTAACCATCCCAAAATTTAGGCGGGCCTTTACACTGGCCAGACTAAATATGTTACCCTCAGCTGTTCTTGAAGGTAGATACCAAAAAATTCCAATCGAGATCCGGCTATGCCCCTGTGGATCCGGCTATGTAGAGACCGTGTCACACGTACTCTTGTCCTTGTTGTTGTTACAACAAAATCAAAAATTCTTTCCAGTAGCACCTTAGAGACCAACTGAGTTTGTTCTTGGTATGAGCTTTCGTGTGCATGCACACTTCTTCAGATACACTGTCGTTGTTGTTCAGTCGTGTCCGACTCTTCGTGACCCCATGGACCAGAGCACGCCAGGCACGCCTATCCTCCACTGCCTCCCGCAGTTTGGCCAAACTCATGCCAGTCGCTTCGAGAACACTGTCCAACCATCTCATCCTCTGTCGTCCCCTTCTCCTTGTGCCCTCCATCTTTCCCAACATCAGGGTCTTTTCTAGGGAGTCTTCTCTTCTCATGAGGTGGCCAAAGTACTGGAGCCTCAACTTCAGGATCTGTCCTTCCAGTGAGCACTCAGGGCTGATTTCTTTAAGAATGGATAGGTTTGATCTTCTTGCAGTCCATGGGACTCTCAAGAGTCTCCTCCAGCACCAGAATTCAAAAGCATCAATTCTTCGGCGATCAGCCTTCTTTATGGTCCAGCTCTCACTTCCGTACATTACTACTGGGAAAACCATAGCTTTAACTATACGGACCTATAAAGATCTGAGGGATGAGACCATCACGCCGCTCCTATCTGCCATCCCGGGCCGCTCTTGTGAAGCCAAATTGTTTTCACTTCTAGCCGACCAGAACAGCTCAATAACAGAGGAGGTTGCCAGATTTATCGAGGGAGCAATGAGATTGAGAGCTGCTATCTGAACGACAACAGTGTAGTCATCTGGATTCCCAGCATAGGATTTTATTATTATTAATATTTTACTATTGATGCTAAGTTCCAAGGAAGGAGATTATTATTAATTTATTTTATCTGGTTATTATTACCTTGCTCCAGGTCCTGACCATCCTCCCGAGGCCATAATTACAATCTTTCAATTTGGCTAGACACTATACTCAACCGGCCTGGAACAACTTACTAGAGAAAAGGTCGCCGCCCATGGGACAGAGGGACCTTGAGGAAATGATAATTTAGCTATTACCTTGAGTTTTAATAGGTTATAAGGTTTTATTGGTAACCATATTTGTTGTATTTTCGTTGGTGTCTGTCCTTTAGATGCTATGGCTACACAAAGTTTGATTTGATTTGACTAGGGACAGGGTAGTTGTGGCCCTGCAGAAGTCGCTGGACTCTTGCATCCGCTATCCCTGAGCATTGGTCATGCTGGCAAAGGGCTCATCGTAATCACAGTTCCGTTTCTAAGTGCTCACAGACCTACTGTTCAATTATCTAAACAAAATAAAAAATAAATTCCTTCCAGTAGCAGCTCAAAGACCAACTAAGTCGGCAGTGGAATTTGCTGCCAAGGAGTGTGGTGGAGTCTCCTTCTTTGGAGGTCTTTAAGCGGAGTGAGAGATTTCACTTTCTTGGGCTCCATGATCACTGCAGATGGTGACAGCAGTCACGAAATTAGAAGACGCCTGCTTCTTGGGAGAAAAGCAATGACAAACCTAGACAGCATCTTAAAAAGCAGAGACATCACCTTGCCGACAAAGGTCCGTATAGTTAAAGCTATGGTTTTCCCAGTAGTGATGTACGGAAGTGAGAGCTGGACCATAAAGAAGGCTGATCGCCGAAGAATTGATGCTTTTGAATTATGGTGCTGGAGGAGACTCTTGAGAGTCCCATGGACTGCAAGAAGATCAAACCTATCCATTCTCAAGGAAATCAGCCCTGAGTGCTCACTGGAAGGACAGATCCTGAAGTTGAGGCTCCAGTACTTTGGCCACCTCATGAGAAGAGAAGACTCCCTGGAAAAGACCCTGATGTTGGGAAAGATGGAGGGCACAAGGAGAAGGGGACGACAGAGGATGAGATGGTTGGACAGTGTTCTCGAAGCTACTAACATGAGTTTGGCCAAACTGCGGGAGGCAGTGAAGGATAGGCGTGCCTGGCGTGCTCTGGTCCATGGGGTCACGAAGAGTCGGACACGACTGAACGACTGAACAACGGAGGCTTGACAGCCATCTGTCAGGAATGCTTTGATGGTGTTTCCTGCTTGGCAGGGGTTGGACTGGATGGCCCTTGTGGTCTCTTCCAACTCTATGATTCTATGAGCTTTCCCTCGGCCAATAAAGTGAGATGAGCACCGCAACCCCAGAGTCGTCCGCGACTGGACCTAACAGTCAGGGGTACCTTCACCTTTACGTCTCGAAGTACCAGAGTTCCCTTTAAAAAAGCAAAAATAGCCAGTAGTGAGAGGGGCACACCTCACCCCCACCTGCCCAAATATGAACCACCCCAATAACACTGAAGGTGGTGCTGTTACCCAATCGCTGAAAATGAATTTTCACGTTTGCCTGCCACAGGGCTTAATCTTCTTTCCTTGAAATTAGGAACATAGGAAGCTGTGGCTGTTCTGCATATAATTGCACATCACGTCAAGCAGAAAGCAAAAGATAATTCAGCATTATCTTTAATATCTAAAACCACCACCACCATAATCACACAGATCTCTATAGAGACAAAGGGTATTTTATTTACCTTATTTAAAATATCATACACATCTCAATTCTCGCGCTGAAAGCAGTTTAGGTTACAAACTTGATAAAACCTTTTTAAAAACAGGGTTTTTTGTTTTTAGAAAAAAGTACATTTTTAAAAACTATTTGAAAAACACAATCAAAAGTTTCGACAATAGGAAAGCATTTAAACAACAACAACAAACTTTCAATAAAATTTGAATCTCCGAAAAGTCTGAACAGCGTTACAGGTTGACTTGATGGGTGCAGAGTTTTTCCAAAAATGAGGTTTGCAAAGAACTGCTCCTGACCTCAAAAACTCCAAGTCCAGATAAGCCCACTTGGGGCAAACCAGTTGTCGGAGATCAAATTCTTTGCCGTTCGGCAAATTTCAAGCTTGATGAGAAACAGCTCCCTCAAAAGAACATCTACTGCGGTTGCCAAAATAAACATGAACTGACGATCAAATAGTGAACTTAGAATAATCATGTCAGGATCCGACTAAGCCCCACTACAATCGTTAGCCTGGGGAAAAGCAAAACACACGCACACAAATCCCAATCCTGCTCTCCCATTTCCTCCACAGTCAAGATGCAAACACCGCCTATGACCATCTTAGGGTAGAAAAATAATAATAAAGTGATCTGTAACCAAGAGGGCTGGTGAAGGAGGGGCAGATCATGCCATACCCCCCCCACCCACCTTCTGCATTTCCATGCTGGTGTGGAGAAAGGTGTTTTGTCCGTCTGCAACTAGGATGGAAGCCAAGCAGCTAACAGAAGGCAGGGACGTGCCGTTCCTCCTCCGCCAGCCTGCTTGCTCGCCTGCACAGAGCTGGCGCTCACCTATGGCGACCAGGCACATTATATGTTAAACCCATCTGCCCTCTTGAACACACGTTAATGCCGAGGTCTGAAATCAAGACGTGTCTCTGAAAACTATGGGTGAGCGTTCTTGGTTGGGGGCACATTTTACGGCTCAAGATAGCTCCCCCGCCCCCTGCGCAGCTACCATACTCGGGGAGATAATCTTTTTAAGGCAGAGAAATTCTGAGCCGTTCTTCGGTGTCGCAAACAGGAATCCCCTAAGGTGCCGGCGAGGGTTGGAAGTCAAACATGGCCCTCCAAACCCCCGGACCTCTGCCTGTGCTGCCTCGTCACTGACCCCCACTTCGTACTCCCCTGGAGAAGTTTTGCCTGGCTGGGGTGTGTTCCTGCACTATGCTTCTTGCAGGCCTGGCGTAAGATAAGAAGGGCATGGAAACCCGGCCTACTGTACAAAAGTATACCCCACCCCTCCAAAAAAAAAGCATTTGTGGCTCCACCCCTTTTGCCCCTGGACCCACCCACCACTGGAACATGGCCCCGCTCAAGAGGTTCTCAGAAGGGAATACAAAGATGGGATGCCATACCTGTGCCAGGGGCTCAGGAGGACTGGCGTTTGCGATGGCATCGTGGGGTGGGGGGGCCTACAGTTCGGGAAGATCTCAACTGCGGAATAGCTTCTCCCCCCCACCCTCTGCCGCCTCCACACCACCGAAGAAGTTATAGAAGCTTCAGAGAAAA
The DNA here is from genome assembly GCA_900245905.1 of Lacerta viridis. NCBI lineage: Eukaryota > Metazoa > Chordata > Lepidosauria > Squamata > Lacertidae > Lacerta > Lacerta viridis. The sequence continues at coordinate 108,211 of OFHU01003594.1, forward strand.
GGGAGGTTAAGAATTCAGCCTCTCGGAAAGGCGAACTCGCAACGCAGAGAAGCCTCGAGGGCCTTGTCTAGATCCAGGGAGGTAATAGTACCACTATATTCTGCTCTGGTCAGACCTCACCTGGAATACTGTGTCCAGTTCTGGGCACCACAGTTCAAGAAGGATACTGACAAGCTGGAACGTGTCCAGAAGAGGGCAACCAAAATGGTCAAAGGCCTGGAAACGATGCCTTATGAGGAACGGCTTAGGGAGCTGGGTATGTTTAGCCTGGAGAAGAGAAGGTTAAGGGGTGATATGATAGCCATGTTCAAATATATAAAAGGATGTCATATAGAGGAGGGAGAAAGGTTGTTTTCTGCTGCTCCAGAGAAGCGGACACGGGCAATGGATTCAAACTACAAGAAAGAAGATTCCACCTAAACATTAGGAAGAACTTCCTGACAGTGAGAGCTGTTCGGCAGTGGAATTTGCTACCAAGGAGTGTGGTGGAGTCTCCTTCTTTGGAGGTCTTTAAGCAGAGGCTTGACAGCCATCTGTCAGGAATGCTTTGATGGTGTTTCCTGCTTGGCAGGGGGTTGGACTGGATGGCCCTTGTGGTCTCTTCCAACTCTAGGATTCTATGATTCTATGCAGCTCCTAGGCCGCCTTGCCCCACCAACCTCCGTCCCAATTCCTCGCAACGCACCTGGCAAAACAGTCTCAGTGTTGCCCCTTGCAGGACTCAGCAGGGAGAATAGTAGAATTAGATTAGGATCTGCCTGCGTTGGCTCTGGCGCCACCTGCTGTTGGGCTCCCTGCCTCCCACCCTACCAATGGGCAACAGGGACCATTGCCCTCTTTTTCAAGGCGGCCACTGTGAGTGACTGCAAAACACACACACATGGTGTGCATCTTCACAAGCAAAGCTGCCAATCGCCTATCTACCGTATTTTTCGCTCCATAGGGCGCACCGGACCATAGGGCGCACCTCGTTTTTAGAGGAGGAAACAAGAAAAAAAATATTTTTCTGGTTTTCCTCCTCTAAAAGCCCTGTTTTTTTGAGGATCAGCTAAAAGTTTTGCAGCTTTTTTTGCAAAGGGAAAAGCCCTGGTTTTTTTGAGGATCAGCTAAAAGTTTTGCAGCTTTTTTTGCAAAGGGAAAAGCCCTGTTTTTTTGAGGATCAGCTAAAAGTTTTGCAGTTTTTTTGCAAAGGGGGAAAAGCAAAGCTCCTTTTGCAAAGGGGGAAAAGCAAAGAGGAAAAGCTCTGTTTTTATGGGGTTCAACTCACATTTCTGCAGCTTCTAAAGGAAAGGGAGCCTTTTCTACAGTTTCCAGACAGATAATCTAATCAGCCAGTCACATGTCGCTGGGGAAACAAACAACCTCCCTCTGCAGCACATTCAACAAAGGAGGGCGGCAAGAGGGCGGGGCTGAAAGGGAGCCAGGGACTCTTATCTCTCTCCCGATCTCTTGCTGATCAGCTGCTGAGCGGGGTCCTTTCAACACCCCCTTTTCTCTTTGTAAAATAAAAAGCATGATCCTCTTTTGGCCCCTGGGCAATTCAGCTCCAGGGACCACCATTTGCTCCATAAGACACACAGATATTTCCCCTTACTTTTTAGGAGGAAAAAGTGTGTCTTATGGAGCGAAAAATACGGTATATATAAAAAACCAAAAAGGTGAGGTAGAGAGATGGTGATTGGTCCAAGGTCACCCAGTGAGCTTTGAAGGGGACCTTTCTCCCAGATCCCAATGCAGTGCTCTAACCACTACAAGAGGGCGGGGCTGAAAGGGAGCCGGGGACTCTTATCTCTCTCCCGATCTCTTGCTGATCAGCTGCTGAGCGGGGTCCTTTCAACACCCCCTTTTCTCTTTGTAAAATAAAAAGCATGATCTTCTTTTGGCCCCTCGGCATCCCTCCCTCTGCTCTCAAACCTGGCAGCCCTACAGCTAGCTGAAAAACAGAATGCTAAAGGATATAAAACCGCGCCCCCTGCCCACCTGTCTGCATCTCCACTGAAGGAGCATTTACAGTGCTGCCGTTTATAAAGAATGTGGCTTTTAATCCATGCTGGAAGGGGGGAAACACCTGGTCGCCAGGAAGCAAGCTCAAATCACCGCAGGCGACCAGACACGAGGCTAATTGCTAGGACGCTCAGAAGTCTCATAAGATGCTGCCTCCAGCTGAAGTTTCTCCCCACATTCGAAAACATTGATAGTGTCGCTCAGCGTGTAAATTTTCTGATGTGTTGCGCAAGACGACGGCTGGCTGAAGTTTTGGCTGTATTCCGGGCATTTATGGGGTTTCTCCTCGACGTGGATTCTCTGAGGGTGAATAAGGCCCGACTGCTCAGAGAAGCCTATGTTTTTGTATGTTCTCTCGCCCATGTGGATTCTCTGATGGGAAGTAAGGTAAGTGCTCCGACTGAAGCTGTTCCCGCACTCCAGGCATTTGTGCGGCTTCTCCCCTGTGTGGATCCGCTGGTGCGAATTCAGGATCGCCTTTTGGCTGAAGCTCTTGCCGCACTCCAGGCACACGTAGGGCTTCTCCCCCGTGTGGATTCTCCGATGTTTGATAAGGGTGGACAGGTCGCAGAAGCTCTTCCCGCAGTAGGAGCAGCTGTACGGCTTCTCTCCGGTGTGGATTCTCTGGTGCGACGCGAGGAGGTCGCTCCGGATAAAGCTCTTCCCGCACTCCTGGCATTTGTACGGCTTCTCCCCCGTGTGGATTCTCAGGTGTATTTTAAGGCTCGACTTGTAGCTGAAGAACTTCCCGCAGACGTTGCACTTGTACTTCCTCTTCTCAATGGGCTTCTCTTCCGAGATGGAGGCGTTGTGGAACCCGCCACCGGGGCAAGGAATGGGGGGCTTCTTCCACTTCTCGGCCTGGTGGTTTCTCGTTCTCCGCCTCGGCCCGCCTTGGCTCCCAAAGTTTTCCTCCAGCTTCTGCTGCTCAACTCTTTGCAACTGGAGCCCAAGCATTTCCCCGCTGTTCTCGCCCTGTCGGGTGTCACCTGCCGGAAGAGAGAGAGGCCTGTTGAAGAGGAGACTGAGAGGTGATAAGATATCTACAAATACCTTAAGGCCTGTCACATGGAAGATGGAGCCAGATTGTTTTCCGCTGCTCCAGAGTGTGGGACCCGAACCAATGGATTCAAAGTACAAGAACAACTGAAATCAAAAAGTTTTGAAGATATAAGACAGTTTGTTACAGATTGGTTGTGATACCCTCAAGTAAATGATGTACAGTCATACCTCAGGTTACAGCCGCTTCAGGTTGCATGATTTCTGCTTGCGCACCTCGCCGAACCCAGAATTAACGGAATGGGTTACTTCTGGGTTTCGGCGCATGTGCAGAAGCAGTAAATTGCACTTTGCGCACGCACAGAAACGCCGAATTGTGTCACGCGCATGCGCAGACACAACAGCGCAGGTTGCAAACACTGCGGGTTGCAAACATGCCTCCCGCACGGGTTGCGTTCACAACCCGAGTGTCCACTGTATTTAGAATAGATAAGAAAAATGGATTTAGTACAGAAATCTCAAGGTTTGAGAAGGAATTATTGGGAAATATCTGGTGCCCATTTTATGAAGTTACTTTATAAAATGTATAAATTGCTGCTAGAGTGGCATACTAAGTCGAAGAAGTCATATTAATAATGATAAAATGGACACCAGATATTGGGCATAATATTCAATTTTCATCTTGGGGGAAATGATGGAGGGAAGACTTAAAATTTACAGCGTGCTGTGCGTTGAAGGAAAATTATATGAAAATGATGTACCGGTGGTATTTAGCACCAGTAAAACTAGGGGGGAAATGTATAGAACTGCTTTCCAATGTTAGCTCGAAATGTATGTGGTGGACGTTGCAAGATAACAAAAGCATTCTGGGAAATGATTTACAGTGAGTTGAAAAAATGTTTAAAATAATATTTGAGGAAAAAGCATGAGGAAGTGTGCATGCACACGAAAGCTCATACCAAGAACAAACTTAGTTGGTCTCTAAGGTGCTACTGGAAAGAAATTTTTATTTTGTTTTGACTATGGCAGACCAACACGGCTACCCACCTGTAAGAGGATTTTTTGTTAGGCATTTTAGGTACAGAGATTCTGAGGAAGCAGAAACAACTATTCATGTACGTGACGACAGCAGCGAGGATACTCCTGGCCCAAAGATGGAAAGAAGACAAAGTTCCAACCAGAGAGGAATGGCTGGTGAAGATGGTGGATGATGCCGAAATGGCAAAACTGACTGGGGAAATCCGAAACCAGGAAGAGAAGAATTTCAAGAAGGAATGGGGAAAAAAATTATAATATATTTAAGAGAACACTGTAAACAATTAAGGACTTTGTCAGGATTTGAGTAATGTTTGTATTGTACGAAAAACTATGGAAAAATTAATATATATTTTTAACGAAAACAAAGTACAAGAAAGGAAATTCCAATCAAACATTAGGCAGAACTTTCTGACGGTAAGAGCTATTCAACAGTGGAAAAGACTCCCTCAGAAGATGGTGGGCTCTCCTTTTAAGCAGAGGTTGGGTGGCCGTATGCTGGGGATTCTTTAGTTGCGATTACTGCACTGCAGCGGGTCAGACTAGATGACTCTTGGGGACCCTCTACAATTCTATGATTCTTTGAGGGCAGAAAGGGAGAGAAGCAGTCTCTGAATATGCTGTTTGTACCAGCTGGTTTAGGAGGAGAGAGCAGCAAATCCGCCTGCACATCTGCCTAGCAGCCTTCCTGACTGAAGGCCCATGAGTTGGAAGGGGAGAGAAGCACCTGCTGCGGCTTACGGAGAGGCAGTGTGGTGCATTGGTTAGAGTAGTTGAACCAGGGCCTGGGAGATCAGGGCGCAAATCCCCCGTCGGCCATGAAACACACTGAGTTACCGCCTCTCAATCTAACCTACCTCACAGAGTTGTTGTGAGGATTAAATGAGAGACACGCAGGCCACCTTGGGCAGTTTTTTTGGAGAGAAGGTTAGAGTATAAATGCGGTTAAGTAAATTAAAACAAAAATTACCACACTCTTTTCTTTCTTTTTGCGTTTCTGTTTGCTCTGTTGCCACAATGGATGGGTTGACATAAAGTTGCTCAAAAAAAGGCACAGAAAGAGAGTCTGTTGGTGCAGAGCGGGGCCCTCTTTGCGTGAGAGAGAGGAGGTTTTCGGACAGGAGATGGTGGGGACAGATGCTCTCTACCCCTGAGCTACAGCCGCCTCTCTCCTCGCCTCCTCCATGCTGCTGGCTTATGCCTTTCCGTTGCCTGCTACTCTCCCTCCCTATCTATCTATCTGCAAACACACACATCCTGGCCTGGAGGCTTCGCTCAACCGCAGCCTGCCTGCGCCGTCAAACTCCGGCTTTGGTCAGAAGAGGAAGCACACTGTTTGGGCCAAGCATGCGAGCACAAAAACCCATCGCTTTCCCTATGTTTTTGCAACAGGGACAGAGAACCGGAGGCATTTGGATTCGCAGCTCCCACCAAAACCCCATCCAGTATCGACAACAGCCAGGGATTGAGTTACAGGTAGGTAGCCATGTTGGTCTGCCATTGTCAAAACAAAATTAAAAATTAAAAAAATCCTTCCAGTAGCACCTTAGAGACCAACTAAGTTTGTTCATGAGCTTTGTGTGGTGCACAGCACCTTGGCTGACAATGAAGGTAACTCAGTCCTCCAGGCTTAACTTCCTGTTTACCTGGACTGAGTTACAGGAACCAGAAGTAGGTGTGGTCTTACCTGGGAACCAGATCCCAAAGAAGACTCTTTTGCCTCCTTTGAACAAGCAGGATGCTCTCTCTCAGCTTGCAGCTGAGAGAAGCAGAGGTGAAGCCTGTTCCCCTATGGAATCAGCTTCACCACATGTAAATAGATTTATCTAAGTTTGTCTGCCTCTTTGAGCCTGTCTGATGTAAGTAAACTCTTTATATCTAATAATCAGTACTGTTGTGTCTTTGTTTTAAGAGGGAAGAAGGGGAATATACCAGGAATATATATTTCTTATAGAGGCTTTAGCAAGCCTATGCAACCGTTTTCTGCTGTGTTTTAGAAGGGAATGTAACTCTGCAAGCTTTCGTGTGCATGGACACTTCTTCAGATAGCTAGGGATTGGGCAGGGGTGGAACTCTGGTAATCTTTCATAGAATCACAGAATCTTAAGAGTCGGAAGGGGCCCAAGGGTCATCTAGTCCAACCCCTTTCGCAATGTGGAGCCCAGTGCGAGGCCAAAATTTGGCGCCCCAAAATGGTTCTTCTCGATTATGCATCTTCTCTGTTTTGTACCCCCTCAGCTCGGCATCCCGTGCGGGGGAACCACCCGCAGCACCCTAAATCCAGCGCTGGAGTGTGGATTGAGCCATAACCAAGGAAGCAGGTATGCTAGGGTCCTTTCGCGATAATTCACAGCCATGTCCCCTCACAGCCCCCCACCCCCTTTTGCTTTTACAGTCGTACCTTGGTTTTCGAACAGCTTAGCTCTCGAACGTTTTGGCTCCCAGACGCCGCAAACCCGGAAGTGAGTGTTCCGGTTTGCGAACTATTTTTGGAAGCCGAAATTCCGATGGGGCGTCTGCAGCTTCCAATTGGCTGCAGGAGCTTCCTACAGCCAATCAGTAGTTGCACGTTGGTTTTCAACATTTTGGAAGTCAAACGGACTTCCAGAACAGATTCCATTCAACTTCCAAGGTAATAACAATAGAAATTTTTGTTTCCCCCCCTGTAAAATTACCGTATTTTTCGCTCCATAAGACACACTTTTTCCTCCTAAAAAGTAAGGGGAAATATCTGTGCGTCTTATGGAGCAAATGGTGGTCCCTGGAGCTGAATTGCCCAGGGGCCAAAAGAGGATCATGCTTTTTATTTTACAAAGAGAAAAGGGGGTGTTGAAAGGACCCCGCTCAGCAGCTGATCAGCAAGAGATCGGGAGAGAGATAAGAGTCCCGGCTCCCTTTCAGCCCCGCCCTCCTTTGTTGAATGTGCTGCAGAGGGAGGTTGTTTGTTTCCCCAGCGACATGTGACTGGCTGATTAGATTATCTGTCTGGAAACTGTAGAAAAGGCTCCCTTTCCTTTAGAAGCTGCAGAAATGTGAGTTGAACCCCATAAAACAGAGCTTTTCCTCTTTGCTTTTCCCCCTTTGCAAAAGGAGCTTTGTTTTTCCCCCTTTGCAAAAAAAAACAACTACAAAACTTAGCTGATTCTCAAAAAAACAGGGCTTTTAGAGGAGGAAAATCAGAAAAATACGGTAAACACTAATCTTACAATGACTTCGTGGGCTGCCTTTCAGACAGATCTACCCTTTTCTCCCCATGTATATGGTCTGCTCCAATATTTACGTCGCAAAAATTAGGGTGCGCCTTAGAGTTGATGGCGCATTAGATTCGACAGCAAGCTTGAAAAACACCGCTGGCATAGCAAATACTTTTCCGGTTTCAAGGTTTTGAAAACTGAGGTGTGCCTGAATACGGTACTTCTTTCCTGTGAGCCGGCATTCCACACTCACCGTGGGCACTGATGTTGACGGCATCCATCTCCTGCTTCACCACCAAGCACAGCTGCCTCTTTCCAGAATCAGGCGCCGCTGGCTCCGCCTCGGCCAGTGGAACGGCCGCCGCCGCCAAGGGAACCCCTGCCGTTGCCACCTGAAACAGTAGGGAGGACCAGAACATGAAGCAGCACCAAGGGGCAGGAGTGGCAGGAAAACAGCAAAGGAGGGAAGAGCCTGGCACCAACTCAGCCCCAAACTACAGTATGGTGTAGTGGTTAGAACACTGCATTGGGATCTGGGAGAAAGCTCCTCTTCAAAGCTCACTGGGTGACCTTGGACCAATCACCATCTCTCTGCCTCACCTTTTTGTTTTTTTATATATACCGTATTTTTCGCTCCATAAGATGCACTTTTTTCTTACTAAAAAGTAAGGGGAAATATCTGTGCTTCTTATGGAGCAAATGGTGGTCCCTGGAGCTGAATTGCCCTGGGGCCAAAAGAGGATCATGCTTTTTATTTTACAAAGAGAAAAGGGGTGTTGAAAGGACCCCTCAGCAGCTGATCAGCAAGAGATCGGGAGAGAGATAAGAGTCCCGGCTCCCTTTCAGCCCCGCCCTCCTTTGTTGAATGTGCTGCAGAGGGAGGTTGTTTGTTTCCCCAGCTACATGTGACTGGCTGATTAGATTATCTGTCTGGAAACTGTAGAAAAGGCTCCCTTTCCTTTAGAAGCTGCAGAAATGTGAGTTGAACCCCATAAAAACGGGGCTTTTCCTCTTTGCTTTTCCCCCTTTGCAAAAAAAGCTGCAAAACTTTTAGCTGATCCTCAAAAAAACAGGGTTTTTCCCTTTGCAAAAAAAGCTGCAAAACTTTTAGCTGATCCTCAAAAAACCAGGGCTTTTCCCTTTGCAAAAAAAGCTGCAAAACTTTTAGCTGATCCTCAAAAAAACAGGGCTTTTCCCTTTGCAAAAAAGCTGCAAAACTTTTAGCTGATCCTCAAAAAAACAGGGCTTTTAGAGGAGGAAAACCAGAAAGTTTCCTCCTCTAAAAACGAGGTGCGCCCTATGGTCCGGTGCCCCCTATGGAGCGAAAAATACGGTATATAAAAAGTTTTTACTGAAATTTGTAAATCACAACCCGAAGGGGGGAATTTTACACACAAACAGAATGAAACAGCAAAAACCACACATAATGCAAGATCTAGCAGGAAACAGCAAAACAGTATTTTGCTTGCAAGTAGGCATTTGCTTAAAGCTAAGACTTGCCAAATGGGGAAAAAGAACCTGAACGGATGAAAGAATGAAGAGTTAACATCATTGCTCCCCAATCTACACCCTGCAATAATAAAGAGGAGGAATCATACAGTCGTGGGATTCTTAGTCAGAAAATAAAATATGGTGATACTATAGAACACACACACAAGCTCTTGCAGTACATCCTCCAGCTACTTTAAACTTGGGGGAACCCGAACCTTCCCAACCAGGCCCTTCCTATTGCGAAAACAACACTTTGAGGAGAGAAGAGACAGGGCCTTCTCGGTTGCTGGCCCAATTTCCTGTTGAATGCCTTTTCCTTTCTAATACTGGCAGGCTTTTAGCTTCGCAGGTAAAGAGAGCAGTGTGGTATAACGGTGAGAGTGTTGGACAAAGACAAAAGGCCAGGGCGGTGTAGTGGTTAGTGTGCCCGACTAGGACCTGGGGGAGCAGGGTTCGAATCCCCACTCAGCCATGAGGCTCACTGAGTGACCTTGGGCCAGCCGTCACCCGTCTCTCAGCCTAACCTACCTCACAGGGCTGCTGTGAGGATGGAGTGGGGAGGGGAGAATGATGTTTTGTATGCTGCCTTGAGGTCACTGGAGGAAAATGTGGGAAAAACGTGTAATTATAATAAATCCAAAAGTAAAAAAAAGGTGCATTGAGCAGGTCCGCTGGATTCCATCTTCCATCTGAGCGAGGCTCTGCTTAGAACAGGAATGGGGAAACCAGTAGATGATGATAATGGTGATGGTAATGATTATTATTATTATTATTCCCTGTCAATAATAATAATAATAATAATAATAATAATAATAATACCCTGTCCATCTGGCTGGGATCTCCAGATATTGCTAGATTTGTAGCCAGAGGCAAACAAACTGAGGAGCAGGGTGGATATGAATTAAATCAAACATGATTTAAATCACTAGCTAGTAAGGCTCAGGGTGGATTTAAATTTTAAAAAATCCGATTTAAATAAAAAAAAATCAGATTTTTTTAAATTTAATCAGATTTTTTAAATTTAAATCCACCCTGAGCCTTACTGACTAGTGATTTAAATTGTGTGATTTAAATCAGTTTGATTTGAAATCAAATCCACCCTGCAGAGGAGGCTTAGCTTCTACACAGATCCCTTTCTATCCCTTTATCCACACAAGCAAGGGATGTGATCGGAATTCAAGCACACGCCCCAGTCTGGCGAAGAGACTCAGAAGTGCGAAGCAGAGCTGGCGAGGGCCAGGCAGAGACGTCCGGAGGGCCGGAGGGCATCCGGCGCGTCGGCGGGCCGCATTCGGCGCCCCGGGCGGCAGGAGGGCAGAGGAAGCGGGATCTCTCTCACCTGTTGCTCCCATCTCAAAGACTCCCGTTGCATCCAGAGGAAGTCCTCGGCCAGGGCCACCGCCTGGGTGCAGGATGCGGGCCCCCGTTCCCTGACCCAGCCCTGAATCTCCGGCGGGAGGACGGTCAGGAACTGCTCCAGGATCAGCAGCTCCAGGATCTGCTCCTTGGAGTGCCTCTCCACCTTCAGCCACCGCCGGCAGAGCTCCTGCAGCCGGTTGTACACCCCTCGTGGCCCCTCGGCCTCCTGGTAGCGGAAGTGCCGGAAGTACTGGCGGTTCTTCTCCCGGCTGATGGCGTCCCCTTGCAAGATGGCCGCCTTCACCTTCCCATAATCCTTCCTGTCCCTGCCCTCCAGCCTGCCAAAGGCGTGCTTGGCTTCTCCACTGAGGGCCGGCAGCAGCCGGGTCACCCACTCCTCGCGTGGCCAGCGGCAGGCTTCGGCCACTTGCTCGAAGGAGGCCAGGAAGGCCTTGGCGTCGTCCCAGGGGGTGGGCTCCTCGGGCGGCTGCGAGGCCTCCACCGTCTTCAGGAACTCCTGCCACTGGGCTTCCCACTGCTGAAGGAGGCCATCGCGCGACTCCTGCTTGATCTCTTCCCCCGGTTTCCTCTGGAGGAATTCCCGGATGCTCTTTTCCTGGAGGATCCGCGGCGCCTGCTCGCCGGACATTTCCCTCGCACTCGCTCCCGAAGGCGGCAAACCTCCTCAATGCACCTGGGTGTTTGCCCCGGCTCCTCCTTTCCTCGCCCCCACGTTACCGGACTCGGATTATCCGGGGCGCACAGCGTCCGCCGTTCCACGTCGGCAAAAGGGGAGCACTGGTCCTCCGCAAAACGTGGCGCTTTTCCTGAGGGAGACAGAGAGCAGATTTTGAGAAAGTGGGAAGCGATCACAGAGGCCCTGAAGACATGTCCAGCCTTCACCTAGATCAGTTTTAGAAACCCAGATATATTAAGCTAATCACAAAATGCCACCTGAAACCTAGGTTATGGTCGCCGCAGCAGAATGTCTAGGCACCAGTTTTTCCCCAAGGAAATTTCTTCTTCTTAATTTAGGGTTGCCATGAGTTTGGCCAAACTGCGGGAGGCAGTGGAGGATAGGGGTGCCTGGCGTGCTCTGGTCCATGGGGTCACGAAGAGTCGGACACAACTGAACGACTGAACAACAAAATATTTCAAAAACTGAAAATCCAGATAGAAAAGTTGTTGATGATTTTTTGTGCAAAATTTGAAGTTTTTGAGCTATTTTTAAGGAAATTTGCCCAAAAAATTAACATGGGCAGCCAGATGCACGGGTTTTTCCCGGACGTTTTTGCCGATTTGCGGAAATTCCGCCCAGACGCTGTTTCCAAGTCCCGGATATGGCCGAGGAAATCCCAAACATACGGCAGCCCTACTTAATTTCATTTCTATTCTGCTTTCTATTTTAAAGGGAAAGCCTAAAAGCGGTTGACGACACCTTGAAGCATCAAATAAAACATTCCGGAACAAATTCAAGCTTCAAAATATTTCAGATCCTGCTCTAAGTGACGTTTTGCTTTTCCAATATTTATTTACCCACTTAGTTTTATAGAGCTGCCCCATGGCAGAAGGACTCTAGGAAGCCAGGGTGGTGTAGTGGACAGAGTTTTGGACCAGGACCTGGGAGATCAGGGTTCAAATCCCCACTCAGTCATGAAGCTCACTGGGTGACCTTGGAGTCAGTCACAGCCTCTTAATCTACCTCACAAGGGTCGTTGTAAGGATTAACTGAGGAGGGGGGTGAACCATGTACTCTTTGGAGACCAGCTTAAGAAAGCTGGAGTGGCCAGCCAGAGGGAGATGTCAGTAGCCAACTTGGCATCTAGAGATCTCCACGCAGTTGCAATAGGGACCTGTGCCAGTCGCAAAACGCGCCTGGCGCCTGGTTAATTTCTAACAGTGGCCTAGATGTAACAGAATGGAAAATTCATCTCTACTTAATACCAGTATTCACGTCAGAGAGCTACAATTCTCAAATTTCCTTAGGAATAGGGACTGATGGTTAAAGCACTCTGGTAATCGCGGCTCTGTGAGGGGAATGGGGGTCTCCTAGCAACTGAGAATCCTCAGCGAGCTACAGTTCCCAGCTTTCTTTGGAGGAAGCCATGACGGTTTCTAGTGACACCGTACTGCTTCAAAAGCAGAGTGCAAGATGCAGCCTCAGGGTGTGTGACCTGCAGCTGCCATTGGCTCCAACCCCTTGAGCCACCATTTTGTATCTGGCTTTACTAGAAACTCCCGGTTACTGGTGAAACAAAAATAAAGCAGATTTCCCCCAAAACTTTAAGACTACCCAGCCCACTTTTACGGTCACATTTACACCATAAATTTAAATCGCTCCTATACCACTTTAACTTAGGGTTGCCAGGTCTGCTTCCAAAAAATAGCGGACAAGCGGGGGGGGGGGTTAAATTAAATTATATATTTTCTTACAAACATTTTAACACGTATTAAAATACCATTTCATCATAAAGCTTTTGAATAAAAAAAATGTCCACTATTTTGTGGGGGGGAAATTGTGAACATAATGTGAAAAAAGTGGACTGTCCACTCAAATAGTGGACACCTGGTAACCCTACTTTAACTGTCACCGACTCCCCCCGAATAATCATGGGAACTGTAGTTTTTGCTAGCCACAGTCCCGCCACCCTCAGCAAACTGGGTGCTGCTGAGAGTTTTTAGGAGACCCTCTATTCCCCTCACAGAGCTACAATTCCCCGAAGATAGATTCATGGTGAATCCACCCTGGGAATTGTAGCTTGGGGTGGGTGGGGACAGTCCGCTTTACGAACTACAGTTCCCCCTTCCCCCCCCCCAAAAAATGGGGGGAAGCCATGACTGTTTAAAGCGGTATCAAGGCGCTTTAAATGTATGGTATGAGTTTGGCCTAAAGGATTTTAAAAAGATATTTTATGTATGCAACGAAGGCAGCGAGAATGCTTCTAGGCCAGAGATGGAAGGAAGGAGAAATACCAACAAAAGAAGAATGGCAGACTAAAGCGACTGGAGTACACAAGAGATGGCGAAATTGATGGGGAAGATCAGAAACCAGGAAGATCAAGTTACAGGTGGGTAGCCGTGTTGGTCTACCAGTCAAAACAAAATAAAAAATTCTTTCCATCCAGTAGCACCTTAGAGACCAACTAAGTTTGTTCTTGGTATGAGCTTTCGTGTGCATGCAGGAAGATCAAGTATTCTTAAAAGACTGGAGTAAATAGTTTACTTAAAAGACCATTGTAAACAGTTAAAATCATAGTCAGGGATATTGAACAGATGCTTAAAAGAAAAAGATGCAGAGAATTTTATCTTGAATATGGAACCCATGGAGGGAGGGAAGGAGGTCTGAAGGTTCAATAGAACCTTTTATTTTAATGTCTGAAATGGTTAAAGTTAAAATGTACAAAATTTCGTAAAACCAATAAAAAATGTTATAAAAAGGGGGGAGCTGCGGGGTGATGGCACCCGAATTTGGACCAGGAAGCCCAAGATCCACAGCCACGTCTGCACACCAAGAACGACAGAAAAAGAACAGAGCGTTTTTAAAAGCAGAGGAGGAAGTGGTTAGGAGAGAACACACATTATCTCTCCGGAAAAAGAAAATTCCCTCGGAAAACTCAGCCGCAGATGTGAGCTCAGACCACATCCCCTTGCACTGAAACAAAAGCAGCCCATCTCATTTACTTGATGGTCGAGTTGCCATATTTCAAAAAGCGAAAATCAGGACACAAAATCTACACTGCTAGACATGGGGTGCCATACCCGTCCCCCAGGTTTTCCCTGGAAGTTTTTGCAAATTTTTGGAAATTCCGCCCAGACGCGATTTCCAGCAGGTGAATCCTGGCTACATCTTGGAGATTGCAGATATATGGCAGCCCTACTTTATGGACAAACATCTGGGGACGTGGGTGGGGAGGGGGAGACCCCCACAGGCTTGGGGTGGGGTGATGGACCTGAGGTTTGCAAACCTTTTTTTAATTTAAAAAAAAGCTTTAGAGAATAAAAGGCTGACCCCTAAAAAGAGCCAAGGAGAATAGTGCATGATCAGTGGTCTTAGAATTTAGCTTACACAGTCCTTGCTTTCCCCTGACCTCAACAGCAACCCTGCAGAAAAACAATGACTGGCCCATAGAGACCAGCAAGCTTTATGGCCAGAGTTGGAATTTTGAGCTCAGAGTCCGTCCGTCCGTCCCCAGCTATTCAATTGCCAATAGGGCTGATTTTAAACATTAATTAATTTAATCATTTCACTGCCCTTCTGCTGCTTATTTTTCTCGTAACCCTGCACTTGGGTAGCAGGATTAATTCCTCAAACGGTTCATAGAATCATAGTTGGAAGAGACCACAAGGGCCATCCAGTCCAACCCCCTTTTTTCGTTTTTCGTTTGCATTTTGTTGCAAACAGGTTTTGCCTCCCCAAAAGCTCCTTTGGTCCGGACGTCACTCAAAACAACTCAGTGATATAAATCATATATGTTTGTGTTGGGCTGAAGCCGAGGGTGGGGCAGACTTGATGTTTCTCAGGCCCACCACCAACCAGAACCGGGTGCGAAAAACACTCAGTTAGAGCAGGGTGCCCCTGAGCATATTCTGAACCCAGAGATTCTCTTTTTTTCCCCCTGTCGGTACCAGAACAGAGCTAAACTCGTAGTCTTTTCACATACACTTTAAAAAGTCCACTAATGGTTTAGCCTTCTTCGTTTTGACAGCCTTTAAGACAATTCCTTTTAGACAGTTGGGCGATCAGCACCGCTGCCAATCTACAGCTGATCACCCAGAGATCTTATCTGTAGAAAAATACACTGTTCTCTTCCAAGAAACTGTGTTTTCTTCTTTAAATAAAACAAAAATGTACTTTCCTTCTTTCGAGAAGGTGTGGGGTACGTGTATAAACTTGTGTGCATCAGGCAATTCAGGAATTTCTGTGAGCGCGACAAAATGCCCATTTCACAGATGGGAAAAATTGCAGTGGTCTGTATTCTCTCTCACACATGTGCGCAAAACAACATCAAAACACAGGAACAAATAAAACCTAGACAAAAGAAGCAGGTAACACAAACCCAAAAAGTAAGATAACCCACCCACCTTCGCCAAAAACACTCAGTAACAAATTGGGAGGGGCAAGAAACATCGGTGGGAGTCAAAGAAGGGGCCTGAGGGCACTGTGGTGTCATGTTGGGGACCCCAGTAATAAATCACAATTTTACCATGCCTTTTTGCAAAGTGCCTTGCATTAATTTATATACATATATTAAATGTTACTGGAAGGAATTTTTTATTTTTTATTTTGTTTTGTTTATATTAAATCTATTTACATATACTCACACACCATCTCTAAATGAAATATGTGCTTTTGTAAAAGCAAAGGGGAGCCCGAGAAATGCCTCTTCCAAGACACTGTGCCATCTTTGGCTTTTACGCATAGGTTTTGCTTTTAAAAAATTAACTTTTTGTAGAGGGGGATGGAATTGTTAATTATTTTTTATTACTGTATAAGCAATCGACGAGGAACGGGGTTGAGCCCTTTAGAAAGTTGGAAGGCTGCAGTCTTTCTCGGGAGCCCCAAGGCACGTTAAGAGACACAGAATCACAGAACAATGGTAGAGTTGGAAAGGGACACCAAGGGTCATCCAGTCCAACCCCCTGCAATGCAGGAATCTCGGCTAAAGCATCCGTGACAGGCGGCCATCCAACCTCTGCTTAAAAACCTCCAAGGAAGGAGAGCCGACCACCTCCAGAGGGAGACAGTTCCACTTTTCTGTGTGTATATGTGTATATGTGCATGTGTATATGTGTGTATAGCACATGTGGCCAACTCCCAAGAGGCTGTGATCTACTCACAGAGTTAAAAACTGGCAGTGATCTACCCCCTTTTTGGGGGTTCAGGTCAAAGTTGTTGAGCTTTTTTTAGGAAGGAGGAAGGCCCATTTGGGGGGGGGTTCGGGTCAAAGTTGTTGAGTTTTTTCAGGGAGGAGGTAAAATGTTGAGCTTTTTTTAGGGGAGCCACAGTTCTTCACCTTCTTTGAGGTGAGCCAGTGATCTACCGCAGACGTCCAGTGATCTACTGGTAGATCACAATCTACCTGTTGCACATGCCTGGTGTATGGATACAAACTTTTTTTAGATGGTCCTTTTTAACAGAGCATCTCAGTTAAAAGCGTCAGACCAGGGCAGGCTTCAATTCCCCAAACCCAACACAGCCACGAAACCCTTTGGCTGTGTCTCAGCAACTCAACCCTCTCCCACCCCCGACCTACCTCGCAGGGTTGTAGTGGGGGATCAAACCACGGGGGTGTTGAAATAACCACACACACACACACACACACACCCCGACTTGAGCTCCTTAGAAAACAAAAGCAGGCTATGAAGCGGCTATCCTGGCCGGGTCTACTCGGAAGCAAGCCCTCCTGGCTTCAACGGGGCTGTCTCTCCCAAACTGAGTGGGATTAGGGCTGCACCCTAAACGAGCTCAACATGCACAGATGCAATTGAACTCCTCCCTTCTTGCAAAGAGCCTCTGCTCGGGAGGATCTGAACCCAGGATGCTCTGGAGGATCTGAACCCAGGATCCTGCTCCTCTTCCTTATGACTAGAGGAGGAAGGGAGCGATCTCTCTCTCTCTCTCTCCTCCGGAGCGAAGAGAGCGACTCGATCCCCCCCCCCAGATCTCTTTTGCTTCCCCCTCCCACCCCTTTCTCCTCCTCCTCCCCTTTGGGTGCAACTTACCCAGACTCCCCTCCGGAAGGGACCTGCTCCCCCCCACTCCGGAGACCCCCCAGATCTGCAGCCACTCCCGGAGGCGAAGGAAGGAGAAGGGAGGGAAAGTGGCTTCAGAAGACTCCGTTTGCAGGGGGAGGAGATACAGCAGGAAGAGGCCAGTCTAACTCTCTGGGGCTCCTTTCTAGGAATCTACTCTCTCTCTCTCTCTCTTTGGCAAAGCAAAGAGTGGATGCGAGCCCAGATATTATTACCGCGTTAGTATTAGTCTTGCAATGGGTTTGAGGCGTCTTCCTTTTTTTCCTTGCTCTTCTCAACCCCTATCCTAATTCTGGGTTCCATCCTGCTTGTGCATACAGTTTGCAAGTCCAGGAATTATGGTTATTTATTTATTTGCAATGCATGGGGGACGTCTCTTTTTCTTTTTTTTATTCCCAACCCCTGTCCATATTTTGCGTTCCACCCTGCTTATGCATTTGTTATTACTTATTTATTCCTGACAGTAAGAGCTGTTGGACAGTGGAATTTGCTGCCAAGGAGTGTGGTGGAGTCTCCTTCTTTGGAGGTCTTTAAGCAGAGGCTTGACAGCCATCTGTCAGGAATGCTTTGATGGTGTTTCCTGCTTGGCAGGGGGTTGGACTGGATGGCCCTTGGGTCTCTTCCAACTCTATGATTCTATGATTTGCAATGCATTGAGGGACTCTTTTTATTTCTTTGTTTGTTTCTTCCCAACCCCTGTCCTTATTCTGGTTTCCATTGTGCATTCTTTCTATCTGAAGAAGTGTGCATGCACAGAAAGCTCATACAGAACAAACAGTTGGTCTCTAAGGTGCTACTGGAAAGAATTTTTGATTTTGTTTTGACTATGGCAGACCAACACGGCTACCCACCTTAACTGGATCATTGTGCATTGTTTGCAAGTCCAGATACTACTATTATCTCTTTGCAATGCTTCGGGAGGGGGGTGTCTCTTTTTCTTTCTTCTTAAATTCCCAACCCTGATCCTTATTTAGGGTTTGTTTGTTTTAAAATTGGTTGGTTTCCCCACAAAGGAAAGGTGGCTAGTATCGGCTTTGGGGCTCGCAAGGGCTCCTGTGAACTGTAAAGGTAAAGGGACCCCTGACCATTAGGTCCAGTCGCAGACGACTCTGGGGTTGTGGCGCTCATCTCGCTTTACTGGCCGAAGGAGCCAATGTACAGCTTCCGAGTCATGTGGCCAGAATGACTAAGCCACTTCTGGCGAACCAGAGCAGCGCACGGAGACGTCGTTTACCTTCCTGCCGGAGCTGTACCTATTTTTCTACTTGCACTTTGACGTGCACTCGAACTGCTAGGTGGGCAGGAGCTGGAATGAACAACGGGAGCTCACCCCGTTGCAGGGATTCGAACCGCCAACCTTCTGATCAGCAAGCCCTAGGCTCAGTGGTTTAAACCACAGCGCTCCCGCATCCCTCTCTGGGAACTGTAGTTCACAATAACAACAAACCTGATGTTTCCTAGAGCAGGCATAGGCAAACTCGGCCCTCCAGATGTTTTGGGACTACCCGTTAGCTAGGGATGATGGTAGTTGTAGTCCCAAAACATCTGGAGGGCCGAGTTTGCCTATGCCTGCCCTAGAGAAAGGAGGTGCTGCAAGTTTGTGGAAGAAGGAAGAGTCTTGTGAACCTTTGAAGGGTTAACGTGCAATCCTGTACACGTCTACCATGGGCCCAGCCAGGATTTTAAATTACTTTCTTTCGACCCCAAGTGCTCAGAAAAAAATCTGTTGAAATCCTTCTACATTTTCTTCTTTTAGTTAAGGATTTTTATTTATTTGCTTGATTTGGGGGGGGCAGCTGTCCCCCTTGCCCCCCTAGCTACACCCATGATGTTTACTCAGAAGAAAACTACACCACAAAACCCACCCTTTTAAAGCACATGACTTCCCCCCAAATAATCATGGGAAATGTAGTTTCTCACCTGCAGAGCTACACTTCACAGTACCCTTAATTAACTACTTCCCAGGATCCCTTAGGAGAACCTGCACATTGTAGTATATAGCGCTGGCTTTGCACAAACAAAGAAGTTGGTCTGTAACCTCCTTTGGGTTTTGCGAGGGCTTCTGGGAACCGTAGTTCACGCCAGGGTGGGGAGTCATTATTGTGAACATGAGAAGCGCCTGCTGGATCTACCGGTAATTCAAGAATGATTAAAGTTCAAGGCCGTCATCCATCGCTGGTGCCTGAAGTGAAATCTGGGAGCATGATAACTCGCAAGACACCATATTTCTCCCTAGTGGCCAGCTCCGGTTTGCCAACCTCTCTCCGATCCCGGTCCAGAAGCCTGCAAGATTTGCATTAAATCCCGAGGCGAAGGAAAATGGATAGAAGAGGGATAGGGTGAAACATTTAAAATATAACTTAGGACGGCTTACCATGGTACCCTGAAGACAGTGTGTTAAGAATTTATGATTTTGAACTAGTGAAGAGATATGTGATTGATTATCAGCAGCAGTTTAAGTAAAATAAGATTTAAGATTTAATTTAAGAAGTATTATGTTGTATTATGAAGTAAGTTTAATATTAAGAAGTTATATTTGGATGTTTTGATGATAATAGATTAATTCAGAGATGGGAAGTTATTAAAGTAAAATAGAATTGAAAGCAAAGGAGAGAAAACGGGGGAAGCCCCCCAAGAAGATTCGAAATAAGATTTTTTTTTTAATAAGTGAAGGGATGTTGGTATTCCAATTTAGTTGTATTTCTGTGTATGTTTGTTTTTATTGTTGTATTTGTGTTGTTGTATTGTTTTTCTGTTTGTGTGGAAAACCAATAAAATCTTTAAAAAAAAAAAAAGATTTGCATTAAACACATGTTATGTGTGTTGAAAGCCAGATGTGAGCAAATGGGTTTGACGGCTTCAGTTGGGTATATTCACTGTTAGGTAAACAGAGCAGGCAAGCACCTCACTGTTAGGCAAACACAGATAATATATGGCCAAGAGATCTAAATCACTACAGTATCAGATTGCTCAGTAAATGTGTATTTGTGCATTAGGCTCCCATCCAGAGTTGTTTTTAGGGAGATTTGATGCAGGCATTGCTACTTATTATTATTATTATTATTATTGAGCATCCACACTCATTAAAAAGCCCCGAGCTGGGTGGGTAAATGTTCTTCGGGGACTTACTTCTTCACCAAGCACTTACTTGAACTATGGAACTCCCTGCCACAGGAGGCAGAGAAACCACCAACTTGGATGGCTTTCAAAGAGAAGGGAAAGGCTCTCAATGGCTCCTAGCTTCAGTGGCCATGTTCCACCTCCACTGTCAGAGGCCTCTAAATACACAGGGTTGCTGAGAGGATAAAATGGGGAAGCAGGAGAATTATGCATGCCACCTGAGGGCCCTTGGAGGAAAGGTCGCATAACAAATGAAACATACGGAACTGGAAAGTGGGACGTCAGGCTGGATTCTCTCCTGCAGCCTAATCCCAAACAGAGACCCTGCTCCACAGAGGATAATCTCCCTTGCCCATTTTGCTGCTGGTGTTTGCTATTCTCCTGAACAGTTCCAGTGTTGCCTTTCTCCCCACAAAAAAAATAATAATACTCATTTTAGCACTGCTGGCGTGTCGCCCCTAGCAACCCTTCAGAGGGTTTTCTCAGGGACAGGAAATCAGATACCCAACTATGTCTAAGGAGAGGCCTTTTATCCACCTCCCCCCCTCCTTTTGGATTCTTTCCCTCGTGAAAAGAAGATCCTGTCTGAAACCCTGGAAGTACTACAGAAACCCATAAGCAGGAATCTAGCATGCCAGGGAGACAGCTCCCTGTGCCCCAAATGGCTTTTTAAAAATGGACGTTTTCCCCTGTTATAAGGCCCAAGGACACAATTTCCCAGACATGATTCTGCTCTTCACCTGTGCTTGACAAGGACGCCGGGAGAGGAACTCTGAGGGGCTGAGTCCGACCCTGAGGCGGAGAATGTTTTTTCCTTTGGCGAGGGGACCTCAGGGCCTCGCGGCGTGCAGCGTACTGCGGCAAGACAAGTTCACCACAAACATGGACCTGATTTTCATGACAAATATGGCAACTTGATTTTACTTGGTGGGGCTCTGTTTTGTGTCTCTATTTGGAGCTATGTTGTAACACAAACGGGGATAGAGTGGAATTTGTCTCCTGTTGGTCGAATTACCCCAAAAGAATGGACAGAGCAGTAGAGATGCTGGGTTAAATCCTCTTCTGAAAAGTTGGGAACAGCCATGGGTTCGCTGAAGCTTTTATTGGAATATACTAGTACTATGCCTGTAGAGGGCACAATTATCTGTGATGTAATAAATACATTTAAACTTTAAAAATAAGTAAAAGATTCCAAAACATAGCCAGTATTCAGCCCCCGAAAGCAGCATCCTGGCAGAAATTGCCAGGAAAATCCGGACGTATGGCAGCCCATGTGGGCAGTTTAGATTTGGGCAAATTTCATTTAAAAATAGCTCAAAAACTCCCCCCTCTCTTTAAATGTTCAACAACTCTGCCCCCCCAACACTTTTTGAAATAGGTAAAGGGACCCCTGACCATTAGGTCCAGTTGCAACGACTCTGGGGTTGCGGCGCTCATCTCGCTTTACTGGCCAAGGGAGCCGGTGTACAGCTTTGGGTCATGTGGCCAGCATGACTAAGCCGCTTCTGGCGAACCAGAGCAGCGCACGGAAACGCCGTTTACCTTTCCGCCGGAGCGGTACCTATTTATCTACTTGCACTTTCGTGCTTTCGAACTGCTAGGTTGACAGGAGCTGGGACCGAGCAACAGGAGCTCATCCCGTCACGGGGATTCGAGCCACCGAACTTCTGATCACCAAGCCCTAGGCTCCATGGTTTAACCCACAGCACCACCCGCGTCCCACTTTTTGAAATCCTAATTTAATTGACCCTAATTTAATTGAGACTGAAATGAGAATGCCCGTGTGTCTCGGCAGCCCTGGCTGAAGAGCAGATGAGAAGGCCTTGCCTGGGTGATGCTAGAGGGCTCAGGGTTTCATTGTTAGGACAATATGTAATGTAGTAGTAGTAGTAGTAGTAGTAGTAGTAGTAATATCTCTGGCGGCTCCCAATGGATTAAAATTATTATAAAACATGAAACATTAAAACTTCCCTAAACAGGGCTGCCTTCTTCCCATGTAAGAAGCATTTCCCTTCTTTGTGAAAGAGGCATTCTCTCCTTCCTCTCTCTCTCTCTCTCTCTCTCTCTCTCTCTCTCTCTCTCTCGTGTGTGAGAGAGAGAAAAAGAGGGGATGCCCTTCTCTGGATGTGCATATGGGGGGGGGGCTGCCTCTTAAGGTGCACGTGTGAGAGGAGAACATGCCTGTTCTAGGGTATTAATGTGCATGAGTAAAAGAGGAATGCCTCTTCTAAGGCAGTATTGTCGCACGCATGCCCCCTGTGGTGGAATAATGCCTGCTGATGATTCAGGTTCATCATGGGCTAACCTATCACTCCCATGTTAGGTAGGTGTTCCCTGGGAGGCGGAGCTAGTTGGCATTCTAAAAGGAGGGGGAACAACCTTGAAAGGCAGTTGGGGGTTTGGCAGTTGGGGGTGGAGGGTTAGAGAGAGAGAAAAGGAGAGGTTAGGCTTTGGGGAATGCGAGGAAAGGTCATTACCATTGCTAAAGGGATGCAGGAAATATTATAACAAAGCTGAATTACATGAGAAGAAGATTTGTACCAGTAATAACCCGAGACATCCATGTTTTCAAGTTACCTAATAAAGTTAAATGTGCTTAAACGTTCGCTGACTGTGGCAGTGTATCAGTACCTTAAGAGGTGTGACTAAGAGGAGAGAACAAAGCTTTCCTGTGGAAGAGGAAACTGTTTGCTTATTCTCCTGTCATACAGAGGGCTGGACAGTGAAGCCAAGTGTGCCACTTATTTGCCTAAAGGGAAGGCAAACTGCAGTAGTTGGGAACCCTGGTAGGGAGATCCCATAGGTGGCAAGAGGTTTTCAAACGTAGAGCCCTGAGGTACCCCAGAGACAACTCCCATATGAACACTGAAGGATTCATCCTAGTTGTCAGTGAAACCTAGGGAGAGTCACTGTTGGGGAAGTATTGAAAGGGGAGGGAATAGGATCCCTCACACCCCCATCTCAGAGCAGTGCAAGATTCCAGGGGTTCCTCGTGCTTATCTAGGCTTCGCTTTCCTTTGGAATGAGGGACAGACTGTGGCGCCTTTGAGAAATATGTTTTATTTACACATACATGAAACCTGAGCTTACAGTGGAGGGGTTCACAGCATTAACACCCCAAGAGGGTCTGGGTTCACGTTTTTGGAATGCAGAACGCAGGAAAGCCTTCGGTTATAAGGTACACCTTATCACACATCAGAGAGTCCACACCGGAGAAAAGCCGTACAAACGTTCGGTGTATGCAAAAACCTTCCTGGGATGGACTGGCACACAAGAGTATCCACATGGGAGAGGCCTTTCAAGTGCCTGGGTTGTGGGGAAAGCTTCCTTAACAGCTGAGACCTCATTGCTCATTAAAGAATGCACGCAGAGAGAAACAGATAAATTTGAGTAGGTGGGAAAAATGTGTGGACATGCGTTCCCTGATCTTAGGGATTTTAGACTAATTTATACAGAAACAGTTGTATGAAATCGCTATCCTTTCGTTCTTGCATTTCTTGAGAATTGAGAAAACGACATTATCAGCCCGCTGCACTCCGGACAACTCGTGGTGTAGTGGTTGTCTCCCTGCTTATTTAACTTATATGCAGAATTCATCATGCGAAAGGCTGGACTGGATGAATCCCAAGCCGGAATTAAGATTGCCGGAAGAAATATCAACAACCTCAGATATGCTGATGACACAACCTTGATGGCAGAAAGTGAGGAGGAATTAAAGAACCTTTTAATGAGGGTGAAAGAGGAGAGCGCAAAATATGGTCTGAAGCTCAACATAAAAAAACTAAGATCATGGCCACTGGTCCCATCACCTCCTGGCAAATAGAAGGGGAAGAAATGGAGGCAGTGAGAGATTTTACTTTCTTGGGCTCCATGATCACTGCAGATGGTGACAGCAGTCACGAAATTAAAAGACGCCTGCTTCTTGGGAGGAAAGCAATGACAAACCTAGACAGCATCTTAAAAAGCAGAGACATCACCTTGCCGACAAAGGTCCGTATAGTTAAAGCTATGGTTTTCCCAGTAGTGATGTATGGAAGTGAGAGCTGGACCATAAAGAAGACTGATCGCCGAAGAATTTATGCTTTTGAATTATGGTGCTGGAGGAGACAGTCAGTCAAATAACACACTGATGTAAATAGAAGGTCTTCATCATTAGTCAGTTCCTGTTCCCACAGGGGTGGGAGATGGGGGCTGTGATTCACTGCAGGCTCCTCCTTGAATGATGGGCTTCTGACTAACAATCTCCCCATACACAACACAGATGTCTTGTTCCTTGGGGGCACCAACAGTGGGCTGCAATGTGGCTTTCCAATCTCCTCTGCCAGGAATAGGCATATCTATATCCTCCTCTGAGCCTTCTTCCTCAGGATACCCAGTTCTGATACGGACGGTGGGCTTTTGTAGGACACCTTGCTCATACACAATGCAGATGTCTTGTCCCTTAGCAGCATCAACAACAGCCTGGGCTGGAGGTTCACTGGGGACACTGGAGTCTAGTTTGCTGTGAACGGGACCCTCCACTGAGTGGGTTTCCTACAAACACGCCTTCCTCTCACCGGTGTTGGGGAACTGCCAGATGTTTTCCTCACCTACAACACACACATCCTGCTCCTTAGCATCACCAGGAATTGTCTGCACTGTGATTTCCCAGGGGTATCCGCAACCTTCTCCACGAGGAAGGGGTACATCCTCCTCCTCCTCGACTGGGTGGGCTTTCTTCTGACCCTTACTTCTCTTATGGATGATGGGCTTTGTCCTGATGGGTTCCCCATAGACAATGCCCAGGTCTGGCTCCTTGCAAGTATCAAGCATCATCATCCTGGCTGTGGCATCAACAACGGTCTGGGCTGGAGGTTCAATGGGGACACTGGAGTCTAGTTTGCTGGGAACGGGACCCTCCACTGAGTGGGTTTCCTGCAAACAGGCCTTTCTTTTGCCGGTGTTGGGGAACTGCCAGATGTTTTCCTCCCCCACAACGCACACATCCTGCTCCTTAGCATCACCAGGAATTGTCTGCACTGTGATTTCCCAGGGGTATCCGCAACCTCCTCCACGAGGAAGGGGTACATCCTCCTCCTCCTCGACTGGGTGGGCTTTCTTCTGACCCTTACTTCTCTTATGGATGATGGGCTTTGTCCTGATGGGTTCCCCATAGACAATGCCCAGGTCTGGCTCCTTGCAAGTATCAAGCATCATCATCCTGGCTGTGGCATCAACAACGGTCTGGGCTGGAGGTTCAATGGGGACACTGGAGTCTAGTTTGCTGGGAACGGGAGCCTCCACTGAGTGGGTTTCCTGCAAACATGCCTTTCTTTTGCCGGTGTTGGGGAACTGCCAGATGTTTTCCTCACCTACAACGCACACATCCTGCTCCTTAGCATCACCAGAAATTGTCTGCACTGTGATTTCCCAGGGGTATCGTCCTCCACAAGGAAGGGGTACATCCTCCTCCTCCTCCTTGACTGGGCGGGCTCTCTTATGGATGATGGGCTTTGTCCTGATGGGTTCCCCATAGACAATGCCCAGGTCTGGCTCCTTGCAAGTATCAAGCATCTTCGTCCCGGCTGTGGCCCAACTGGGCTCCTTGCAACCTTTCTTTGCCTGTTTGGGAAAGCAGATTGTTTGAAATAAGGAATCTTGAGAAAGAGGAAATACAGATAAGCAGCTCCTCCTCCAGAGGGTACTTTTGAGTGCCGCATATGTACCCTGGATTTCTGACACTCCCCGTGTTATTGTTTTTTTTATGAAAATAGCTCACAATATAATATTTCCTTCATGATCCTCACCTACACAAGGGAATAGGAACCTTGGCCACTTAGTTTAGTACTGTCTGGATTGAACCTGCAACCTTCTGCAATGCAGGGCCGAGGCCGTTTAGGGCTTTAAAGGTCAGCACCAACACTTTGAATTGTGCTCGGAAACGTACTGGGAGCCAATGTAGATCTCTCAGGACCGGTGTTATGTGGTCCCGGCGGCCACTCCCAGTCACCAGTCTAGCTGCCGCATTCTGGATTAATTGCAGTTTCCGGGTCACCTTCAAAGGTAGCCCCACGTAGAGCGCATTGCAGTAGTCCAAGCGGGAGATAACTAGACTTATAAACACATTGACTTATATAAATGGGTGCATGTATTTTAAATCTTTCACCCTCCCCTGTTGGAGAAGGTTGCTCATAACAGCCATGCTCCTTTGTCGCCCCCCGATTTATTTGTTTCTTAAAAGGCCCAGAGCAATAATGATGCAGCGGTTTGTAAATCTGGGCTTCCTTGCCATTCCTGTCCCGATTCCAGCCTGCGAGCTTTCTGGATTAGCTATAAATCCAGGGGAGATAATCGAAACCATTAAAATGGACTCGGGACGTGCGCAAATGGAAAGCTCAGATCCGCGCCCACGGTTTGCTGAGTGATTCTCACCCTCTCTATCTTAACCACCAACTAAAAAAATGAAAAAGGAAACCGGCCAACGTTACCGTTCCCAGATGTGCCATCCTAGAGAAGGGAACTTTCGGACGCAGCGTCAACAAACTCCAAAGAGGCTGATTGGCCAAGGTCCTGATGTCACTCTGGAAGCTCCGCCTTAACTCTGGAGGGCAGGAAACTACCTGTGTGAAAAGATAACAAGAGATTTCTAAAGAGTGCAAAACAGTTGCAGCGCCAATACTGGTTTGAATTGTTAATATTAGAAAATCCACAAATGTTATGTGTTTCGTTGCTTCAATGCCTTTTATTACCTGGTGGGATTATGTCTTCATTTGATAGAATTAATATTTCAGGGCTGTCTGGCAAAGGCCAATAACAACTAATAAAACAGGTTAAATAAAACATAGAAATATTAACTGCATTGTAGACAGCAGCAATAAACACTAAAAACAGCGGTAAACACTGAGAACAGCGTGGAACAGAAGCCTTTGCTTGTTTACTCATAAGTAACTTCATCCTATGCCCTTTTAAAATGTGGTTTGGGGGGTTATTGGATTGTTGGTTTTATTTTGATTATATGTTTTGGGGTTTTATATTTTGATTTTTACTGTGAACCGCCCTGAGACCTCCAGGTATAGGGTGGTGTTATAAGAATTATAAGGTGCCAAATATAAACGTTCATAAATGTTCGAGGCAAACACTTACGTAAGTATATAAACCACGTGTCTGAAATAGTACAGGAGAGAAATCCTGAAGCCATTTTGACTCCCCCAAACTATTTTGACTCTCCCACATTGACCTCAAATATTTCTCTGCAAGGGAATGGGAAAGTCTTCCCATTGTCTTTTTGCTTGCAAATCCAGTCTTAAGGGCATATTTGTGTATGAATGGGGTGGGTCTGTGACCTGGATTCAGGAATTAAAGTATTTACCATCACAAAAGAACGGCCAGGCTGCCCAGCTAATGCAATCAGTGATCACTGACTATCTTGGCAGGCAGGATTTCTGCATGTATGAAAAGTGTAACGCTGGTGGTCAACAAGGCAAATCTTTAAAAGTTGAAATTGTTAATTTGGGGTTCTCATCAGCTGTACGCCATAATCATCACAATTATAACAAATAAAGGCTTGACATATCTTGCTTTGCATGTCATGAGTCTATCTCATATATTAGTTTCACCTTTTAAGTTGAATTACTGAAAGAAACGAACCTTTCCACAATATTCTAATTTTTCGAGTTTCACCTGTATATATAAATAAAATAATAATAATAATAAATTTTAATTTAATTTCAATATTTTTAATAATAATAATAATAGGCTCCAGCCCACCCCTTCAGACAGGCAGTAGTGAATTCACAGACTTTCCTTCTTCCTCTCAAGCCACTTCACTGTGCCGCTTGGGCAGGGGTAGGCAACCTAAGGCCCATGGGCCGGATGCGGCCCAATTGCCTTCAAAATCTGGCCTGCGGATGGTCTGGGAATCAGTGTGTTTTTACACGAATAGAATGTGTCCTTTTATTTAAAATGCATCTCTGGGTTATTTGTGGGGCCTGCCTGGTGTTTTTACATGAGTAGAATGTGTGCTTTTATTTAAAATGCATCTCTGGGTTATTTGTGGGGAATAGTTCATTTCCCCCCCCCCAAAAATATAGTCTGGCCCACCACATGGTCTGAGGGACGGTGGGCTGGCCCACGGCTGAAAAAGGTTGCTGACCCCTGCACTTGGGTGTTTGCTCGGCTAAAGGGGGCCAGGTGTCTATGTGGTAAGCGCAAAGGCTGCTGTGAATTGGATTTCACAGAAAAACAAACTGTGCCAGGGAGAAAGGTTGATCTGAAAAGAGAAATTAAACAGCAGAGACAGACAGGTCCTCTTTTTCCCTCTTGCACTTGGATTTATAGCTTTCTTGTTTTGTTTTTCAAAAAAATTGTGGCTCGGTTTCACATATTGTCAACATAGTAAGATCAACTTTTGTGGTTTACTTAGAAAAATATTGTTTGACCCCGATAATATGTTAGCTTGACCATGGGCTAGTCCAGCATTCTGTTTTCCACAGTGGCTAAATCGGATAGCTCTAGAAACACCAATTGCTGGTCATAAGAGAACCAGAATTTGTGGGGATGTTGAGGAAGGTAGTAGAGGATGTATGAATTAAATATTATCCCTCCTCACTCACGCTGGTGAGAAAGCCATCAGAGCACATTCCCTTGCAGCTTGCTGGAAATAAGTTGATGATTTGTTAGAATCCTTTAAATTCAGCAATGCAGTCTTGCTTGTTCCTGGTAAGTTTTGTAATAAGAAAAAAATCTGCCCTTATTCCCTTATGGGGTACACAAGACCCTTGCAAAGTCCTTTGCAGGTTCTCCATTGGTAGGAGTAAAAAAAACAGAGGCCAACCAGAGAAGATTGAGAAGCAAAGCAGCTAGTAAGCTTGATCTTTATTGAAGCTGTTGCAACAGCGGTGATTTTCAGGGAAAAGACCCAGAACAATGCAGGCATGCTCTTATAAAGACATTTCAAAATCCCTCCTGGAGTCTAGCCCACCCCCAGAAACATCAATCACAGAAGAGGTGTAACCCAAGCTCATCACCCAGATGCCCACACAAAAAGGCGTTATCTGATGCCTCTTCTCAGTAGCCTGGCCATTCCTTTGAGATGGTAATCTTCTTTAATTCCTGGAACAATTAAATCCCTCACCCCTCCTTCCTTGCAGAGACCCATTTGGTAAACATTTGGTCATTTTGAAATTTTTATAAGAGGCATGCTCTTATAAAATTTCAAAATCCCTCCTGGAGTCTAGCCCACCCCCAGAAACATCATCCAATCAACGGAAGAGATGTAACCCAAGACCACCACCCCCCAGATACATCAGAGCTACATCACAAAATTGGGGAGGGTCAGAGGAGGTAACTTGGGAATTTTCCACACCTGTGCCATCTCTCCTTGACCCCTCCCAGACACACATTTCTGCAAAACAAAAGGTTTCCTCCCTGGCCGGTAGGGCTAATGGCTGTCCTTGTTGTAAGAATTTCAAGGTCTTTCTATATATATTATTATTAATTTTCCAAGCAAACAGGCCACATGTCTGAGGCAGACAGGCCTCACACCATTTTGACTCTCAAAATGACCAAATGTTTACCAAATGGGTCTCTGCAAGGAAGGAGGGGTGAGGGATTTAATTGTTCCAGGAATTAAAGAAGATTACCATCTCAAAGGAATGGCCAGGCTACTGAGAAGAGGCATCAGATAACGCCTTTTTGTGTGGTGTAGGTGTGATGCATCTGGGTGATGAGCTTGGGTTACACTGTGATTGGATTACGTTTCTGGGGGTGGGCTAGACTCCAGGAGGGATTTTGAAATGTCTTTATAAGAGCATGCCTGCATTGTTCTGGGTCTTTTCCCTGAAAATCACCTCTGTTGCAACAGCTTCAATAAAGATCAAGCTTACTAGCTGCTTTGCTTCTCAATCTTCTCTGGTTGGCCTCTGTTTTTTTACTCCTACCAATGGAGAACCTGCAAAGGACTTTGCAAGGGCTCTTGTGTACCCCATAAGGGAATAAGGGCAGATTTTTTCTTTGTGAGGGAAATGGCCCATCCTCAGGCAGAGACTTCTCACCTCCTCCCTGCAGATGAAAACACTTGGCCAGCTAGGAGTCAAAATGGAGTGAGGCCTGTCTTTCTGTGCTGTTTTCAGACATGTGGCCTTATTTGTTTGGTAAATTAATAATTATATATATATGAAAGACCTTGAAATTCTTACAACATTTCCCCTTAGTATTTCCCTCTTAAAATAATAACAACACAGCAGTAAAGTTTACTTACCTTGTGGCTTCTATCTGTAAGGATGAGTCATGTGCTGCTGGATAAGAGCCAGGAGAGGAGGTCCAACAGAGAAGTCCAAAAGGAGAAAATGGGAAAAGGGAGAGATGGCCATGTGCTCAGCCCTTTTAAAGGGCCACACCCACCTACCTGGTCACACACAAGGGGAGGGGGCTCCAGAACAGGTATGGCAGGAAGTCCTCCCTTGTCTGGAGCCACATTCCCCTGTGGGTCTACTCTAGGCAACAGGAAAATGTTGTACTTGACTGCTTCAGTGGTGATACATCCCATGCGCCCCTTTCGCAGGCAATACAACATACACTTATATACACAAATTTTATTCAACCACCCAGAGTCCAAGCTTGACACGTAGGTTCTGGAAACCCTCCTTTGTCTGCAGTCATCTCCTTGGTACGGCAATAAGACAGTTGCACAAGTCCCTCTTGAACAAAGTGGTACTTCACCCCATGCGCTTTGTCCTTGCGTGGAATTTCTCACTCTGGGACAGCTTTAGGCAACTCTTGTTTGCCCTCCATCAGACTGACAGTTCCTTTCTCACCAACCCTGATCTCATTTTTTGACAGAATTACAAGCCTGGTAGATGAAGGGAACGCTGTGGATGTAGCCTATCTTGATTTCAGCAAGGCCTTTGACAAGGTGCCCCATGATATTCTTGTAAAGAAGCTGGTAAAATGCGGCTAGACAATGCTACCATTCAGTGGATTTGTAACTGGCTGACTGACCGAACCCAAAGGGTGCTCATCAATGGCTCCCCCCTTTAAAAAAAACCGTTTCAAAACCGCCTGCAGATGAGGGCTTACTCCAGATTCCTGGCGAGCCATTGGGTGGGATGTAAGGCAGTGCTCTTTTAAAAGCGGGCAGGCCTCTTGTTGCGCCTTTGACTGAACTGGCAGGCAGAAATCCACCTGGTGCAGCTCAACCTTCCTTTCCCAGCATGGAGGTGTAATGATGGGCAGAAAGGGACCTGAGATATAAGGAAGGCAGAAAGAGAGAGAGAGAGAAAGTTTCCACTACCCACCCCCAATAGGTGGGTGGAGAAATCTGTTCCAAATCGGCCAGCGTTTAAACGAGGGCTCACTCCGGATTCCTAGACAGGCCAGTGTGGGTGGCATGTGAGGCCAAGCCTCCTGATGTCAGGGGCTAATCCGTCCCCTTCCTGCTTTGCTCTCTCCTCCCTCCCTCCTTCCCCTCGTGCGTGGGAAACTGGAGTCCGGATTTCCCAGGAGCTGCAGGAGTGAAGTTTGGCATCTGGGCTGGGCTGCAGGAGGGGTGAGCGAGACAAGGCCGGGGTGATCTTATTTTTTTGGGGGGGGGGAGGTAGGGAGTGAGGTCAGCTTCTTTTCCTCTTCTCCCCTCCTCCCTTTCCTCCCTTCTTCTGCCCATCCTATCATTTTATTCCTCCCTCCCCACCGTTTCCCCTCCCATCCCTCCAAATGCACTGTTGTTGTTGTTGTTTGTTTGTTTGCAAAAGAAAAGCAGAGGCGTGGATAATCCGCGCGTGGCATGCCTAGCCGCGCAAAGATCCGCGCTCGCGGAGACGAGAGCAGGCGGGGGGGGGGGAAGAAGGTGGGGTCTTCCGATCCCGTCCCGTGACGCTCGCCTGCCGGCTGGGGGAAGCCCAGCGCTGGCTCGCGCCCTCCGGGCATGCGCGCAAGGGGAGGGGGTCCTTTTCGGAGCATGCTCAGGAAGGCGAGTGAAGCCTCCGCGTGCCCTTAGTGGGCGCCCTCAGTTCTAGGAAGTTTCTTCCCCTGCTCCCCTTGCGGTGGGGGTGGGGAGTGGGGGGGGTGTCCCCCATATTAATTAATTAATTAGTGATATGCAAGGTGAACTACAGAAAGAGAAGAAGGGAAGTCATTGATTTGAGGTTGTTTAAATGTATATTTTGAAATGTAAACTGGAAAATTTAATAAAAATTATGTATCAAAATTAATTCATTGCGGTGGTCGTCCCCCCAATATATATTGATTGATTGATTGATCACTCTAATAATTAATTAATTTGTATACCGCCCTGTACCCATAGATCTCTGGGCAGTTCACAACAAAATGCTACACAAAATACATAATAAAAATAGACAACCCAAATATATATATAAAAATAAAACAACCTAGGATTGTTGGGTGTCTATTTTTATTATTTTATTATATATATATGTGTGTGTGTGTGTGAAAGTAAACGGCAACAAAATACTCCCAGTTGACTGTGATTGGTTTCAAACTAGCTTTAACGTTGTGGCTTTTTAAAAATACTGTAACCAGCCCAGGGATTTTACGATGCAGGGCTGGTAAGAAGTTGAGTTGATGAGAAGAAGCAGAAGAAGCAGCGCGCTTTTGGTAAAAATAATAATAATAATGAAGTGACGGTAGTAATATTTTGATCAAAGTGCCGTGGGTGACAGCACCAAATGGTGCCGTAGGAAACAACAGCAACAGAAAGTGATGGTGCTCCGTACCAGTGAGAACCATGACAAAGAAAGTACTGTTAATAAGCAATGTATTACTCTTATTGTTATTTATTTACATTTATTTATTTATTTGTTGCTGCTGTTGTTGACTAATGAAGCTAACTTATTCAGATAACGGCGCCCCGCAAGTTTCATTCAAGTGCTCCGTGGTGTTTCTGTGAAAAACACAATCTAAAATATTGGGAAATTATTATTATTATTATTATTATTATTATTTATTAAGTTTGTATGCTGCAGGTCATATGGCGGTTCACAAGATAAAAATCACAATATAAAAACACAAAACACATACATAATCAAGAATTCTTTGAAATACAACAAAATACAAGATACGAAAGAAACCAAGCAGCAAGCATTCAGCTAAAAATCACACAGCACCAAACAGTGTTTTACAATTGCTGCAGCAGGCAGAAAAAATAACGATAGGGTCCACTGAGACCCTCGGTAATTTTCAAGAGGTCCATGTGGGGGAAAAGGCTTGGGAAGCATAGCACAAATTGATGGGTCCTCTGTTGTAGTCACAATGATTAATATTTATCTTTTCTTCTTTTCTTCAGGGGGAAAAAAGCTAGCCCTCCAGGCCTCGAACATTGCCCACTGCCCTATAAGATTGCTCCTGGTTTAAGCATCCCAGTGCATAGAGAGATCCATGGCTGGGAATTGTTTTTGGAGACATGAGCGCCTTAGGAAAAAGGTTTGGGGGTGACGACTGGGCAAGTGTGGCCTCCTCACACCTCCCGTTGCACACGGTGCGTTTGGACGGGAAGTTCTCCCAGGAATGAAAATGGAGGGGCGGGAGTCGGAAGGGCTCAAACCATTGGCGGGGCTGGAACGGAAGGTCAGGGGCTCGCACCCGGCTCCGTTCAGGACCACGAGGGCCTTTTTCGGCTGGGCACCATCGCAGCAGGTCAAGCAGGAGCCGGATGAGGGCCTTTCCGAATGCTGGGAGACCCAGCTGGAAGAATTCCCCGAGGCGGCACGGTCCCCTCCATCCGGACGGGGCAGCAACCTGCAGTCGCCGGAACCCACCCCGTGGGACGACGCGAAGGAGCTTCTGGCATCTTTCAAGGGAGCTGTGGAAGGATGCCGGTGGGCTCATGAGGAAGCGGTCCCCAGGCTCGTCCCAGACACTGGAAGAAGGGGCTTCGGGGCAGCGAAGGAGGAGGTCCTGGGCGGAGATGCCCCCAGCAGGGACACCCTCCGCCAGCGCTTCCGGGAATTCCGCTACCAGGAGGCCGAGGGTCCCCGGGAAGCCTGCGGGCACCTCTGGTACCTTTGCCACCACTGGCTGAAGCCGGAGCGCTTCTCCAAGGAGCAGATCCTGGAGCAGGTGATCCTGGAGCAGTTCCTGACCATCCTGCCCACCGAACTCCAGAGTTGGGTAACGGGGAGCAGCCCGGAAACATGCGCCCAGGCGGTGGGCCTGGCAGAGGATTTCCTGCAGATGAAGCAAGAGGCTGAGAGGCAGGAGCAAAAGGTGAGAGGTGGCTCGCGTGGAAGGCACCGGAAGCTTGGCGGATGATAGCCAGGTGGAGAGAGAGAGAGAGGCTGGCTGGAGAGGCTGAGAGGGGCAGCAAGGCAGGCACCTCCAGGTCAGACAGGGAGAGAACCCAGTCTGAAATCCTAGATTCAGTGAAGACGGTACTGAACTGCATGGACCAGTGGTCTGACTTGGCAGATAGCAGCTTCCTATTTTCCTAAGATCAGGTCTCCCAGAACCAGGAGAGGCATGAAAAGGGCAGAGGGGATAGTAGGCCGAATCTCAGATTGCTTGGGGGAAACCCTGGAAAAATGGAGAGGTGGGGACCTTCAGCCTTGGCAGCTGCGTCATGGATGCGAGACCTGTCAGAGATGAGTTGCTTTGCTCATTAGGTCTGTTGCTCCTGTGTTGATCCTTTTTGCTAATAAAGAACTAATTCCAGCCTGCTTGGTGTGATTTACTGCTGGCTTGCTCCTGTCAATAGTGTATGGTTTTTTATTTCTGTTTATGTAAACAGCTTTTCTGATTGCATATTGTATTGTGTTGTGTTGCGTTGCATTGTATTCCCATCTGACTGGGTTACAATAAATTAAAACACAGTAAGACATGTGTTTTAAGACGTGTTGTAAGACACAGTAAGGATGCGGGTGGCGCTGTGCGTTAAACCACAGAGCCTAGGGCTTGCCGATCAGAAGGTGACGGTTCGAATCCGCGAAAACTTCCCTATACAGCGCTGCTTTTCAAGTAGTTAGGTAGTTGTTTATTTCCTTGACATCTGCTGGGAGGGCGTTCCACAGGGCGGTGCCACTACTGAGAAGGCCCTCTGCCTGTTCCCTGTAACTTCACTTCTTGCATTGAGGGAACCGCCAGAAGGCCCTCGGAGCTGGACTTCAGTGTCCAGGCAGAACCGAGGCAAGTGGAGACGTTCCTTCAGGCATGTGGGGCCAAAGCTTTTTAGGGCTTTAAGGGTCAGCACCAACACTTTGAAATTTGCTCTGAAATGTACTGGGAGCCAATGATGTTTTTTGTTTTTTTGTTTTGTTTTGTTTTGTTTTAAAAATAAAACTAACCACTGAGCCGCACTTGCCCAAAGTTTCATTCCCCCTTTCTTTTCTTTACAGCATGCGGAAATGACGGCCAACCCAGAGAGCTCTCAGCTGGCTGCAGAGCCTTTCTACCTGTCGGAGTCTCTCCCAAGCCCCCCGGATGTGAACCTCCCTTCCCCGGAGCCCAGGAGGAGGCGGGACGCTTGGTCCCGCAAGGAGACCATCGCTTTCATTGACATATGGAAAGCGGAGGACGTCCAAATCGCCCTGGGCCAGCAGTACCGCAACATGAAACTCTTTGCCTGGATCGCCGACCGCCTCCGCGAGCGGGGCTTCGAGCGGGACGCCGAGCAGTGCCGCAGCCGGGCCAAAGACCTCAAGCGTGGCTACAAGGAGATAAAGTGTGGGAACCTCCACTCGGGGAGGGCGCCCAAGACCGCCCCGTACTTCAAGCTGCTGGAGCAGTTCCTCTGCCTCCGCAAGGGCATCGTCTGCGGGAAGGTGTGCGGGGCCGGCGTGGTCGAACGGCTGGACAAGAGGCGCAAGAGACTGCCCCTCAACCCCATGGCTGCCACCAGGATCGCCAGGGAAGCTGCTAGCGCTGCCCCAGAGGCAGCTGAGAACAAGCGGCAGTACGTCACCCCCTTGCCGCAGGCCTCCCCTCCCAAAGAGCTCCAGGGGGCGGCCGTTGAACCGGGCAGGCCAGCCCGAAAGCCGTCCAAGGACGACGATGTGCAGATCGTGGGGAAAGAGGAGCCACCGCGGGGCACTAGTGTCCCCCTGCCCTCCCAAGAGACCCCTGCCGAACCTCAGGTGTCAAGTGAGTGGTGCTTTTATCTGTCACTTTGTGGCTTGGGCACAGTTTTTTGTGGCATTTAATGGCTGTGAGGTGCGATGTCGACGTTCTCCCTCCTCTGTCGGAGGCAGCATTATTTAGCAAAATTTATATTGTGGAAAAGAAAACGGTCAATCCTCAAAGCGGTTTGTGAAAAGGATAAAACCGCGAAATCGCCAGTTAAAAGAAAAAGTTTGTTGTTGTTGTTTAGTCGGTTAGTTGTGTCCAACTCTTCGTGACCCCATGGACTAGAGCACGCCAGGCACCCCTATCCTCCACTGCCTCCCCAGCCAAATATACACACAACCGTCCACATCTGTTTTAAGTTCCGTGCACGTGGAATGCGATAAGGTGCAAGTCTTTAGGCGTCACGTCTGTTTTCCGACGGGCGGCTAGCTTACATTAAAATCCCCGTTTCACTGCAATTATCGTTTCTTCTAGGGACGGACTTCTTCTTAAACAATAATAATAATTGCAGTGTACACAGTGAGCATTTTCATTTTCATAGTGAGAAAGTGACTCCACGTCGGAAAACAGATGTGGACGCCTAAGAGACTTGAGCACCTTATCGCATTGAACTTTTTGCACATTGAACATTGCACTTTTGGAATCTTAATTGCCTCTTTTGAGACATTTGTATGTGTTATGGATTATATCCCCTCTGGTTGTGTGTATATTTGGCCAAACTGCGGGAGGCAGTGGAGGATAGGGGTGCCTGGCGTGCTCTAGTCCATGGGGTCACGAAGAGTCGGACACTACTGAACGACTGGACAACAACATATATATGATTGAATACTCTCACGGTTTGTGTTACTTGTATACATCCTCCATATCATGAAGTTTAGCTGGTGACATATTACGATGTTGGAAAGCAGATAGTTAATTGCCCAGCCCTGCTGTGGAGGAACCTGGTCCTGAGCTGCATTGGGTATTTTAGTGCCAACACCAGTTTGACTAAAGATCCTCATCCACAATAGTTACACCAAAATGGCATCAGATAAGATGTGTGTTTTGTGTCTGTGCGTGCCTTCTCCTTTAGGCCTTGAATGTCCGTGATTCTATGATGAGGGCTGATGGCTGTGTTTTCTTTCCTTCGCTCCTCCTCCTTCCTTTTGTCTCTCCACAGACGCTGCGGAGGAGCCGAGGAGGCTGACCGCCGGCAACGTCGAGCGCATGCGCTTCCGGCGGGAGCGCAACTGGCGCCAGCGATTGGACTCCACCCGGCGGCCGGCGGATCCCTCCTCCTCCCCGGCGATGGCGTCCTCCTCCAAGACGAACGCCGACCTCGTGGACGCACTGCGGCAGCTGCACCAGCAGGACCTGCGGGCCTTCGAAAGCACCCGGCAGGAGGAGCGTGCCGAGGACAGGCGGGAGAGGAGCCAGGAAAAGCAGGAACGAGAGGAGGACCGCGCCACCACTCACCGCATGATCGCTGCCATCGAACGCTCCCACCAGACCCTGGCCGACCTCATGGGCAGGCAGACCTCCGCCATGGAGGCCATTGCAACAGCCTTTTCGACACCGAGATACCCCTCTCCCAACCTCTTTCCGGGGTTCAGCCCCCCATGGTCCGCCCAGCAGGCTGCTCCCAACTCTGGGGAGAGGCGGGCCAGCGCCTCCGGGAGCAGCACGATGCCCCTGCCTTCCCCCACTCCTGACGAACCCGGGATGCACGTTCCTGCCGGGGCACAAGACTTTGCTCCGGGACCTGACCCAGCACCAGGCCCCCTGTGTCCCTCCACCAGCCTCGAGCCTTTCCCTCCCTTAACGAACCCAAGTCCCGGAGATGCGCCAGCTACCTCGCTGCCAGCTCCCGTCACGCACCCCAGCGCCACTTCGAAACAGAGCCAGAAGAGGAAAAACTGTGACTGAGTGACACTTTGCAGCCCCCCATGCTTTCTCGTCTGACCAGGTTGTTCCCACCACCACCACCCCACTGCCATCCTGTTCCATTCCTTCTCCTTTTTGATTGCAATCTGTGGAGTTTGTCATTGTTCCACCTTCACGCCTGCCTCACTTTCTTCCCTCACAAACGATGCTGGATCGTGCCAAAGGGGGTCTCTGCAGTCCGGCATGCTGGCCAGCCAGCTGGGGAACCCCCACCGAAAGAAGGCTCAGGGCCTGCGGAATGGTGTTGGGACAACGATGAGGGGGAAGAGGGAGCAGACGGGGGAAAGGAGGTGTCGGAAGCTGAAGGGGTAACAGGGCTTAGTGAGCGGGGAGAGTCTGTGGCAGAGAGAAGCCCAGAATCAGAGGCAGAAGCTGAAGCAGGAGGGTGGGAGGAGAGAGGACTCTGGCTGGTGAAGAGTCCTGCTGCAACAAGTTCCCTTCCCCTTTGGTCTCCCAGAACCAGGAGAGGCATGAAGAGGACAAAGGAGCAGCTAGCTTTATACAGGCACAGTCTCCGATTGCTCGGAAAAGGCCCTGGAGAGGAGGGGAGTTAGGCAGCCATGGGGGAGGCGGGGACCATCAGTCTCAGCAGCTGCTTCATGGAGGTGAGGCCTGCTGGAGATCAGTTGCTCTGCTCATTAGGCCGGACACTCCTGTGCATATCCTGTTTTTGCTAATAAAGAGTTAACTCCAACTTGCTTGGTGTGATTTACTGCTGGCTCACTCCTGGAAGGACAGATCCTGAAGCTGAGGCTCCAGTACTTTGGCCACCTCATGAGAAGAGAAGACTCCCTAGAAAAGACCCTGATGTTGGGAAAGATGGAGGGCACAAGGAGAAGGGGACGACAGAGGATGAGATGGTTGGACAGTGTTCTCGAAGCGACTAGCATGAGTTTGGCCAAACTGTGGGAGGCAGTGAAAGATAGGCGTGCCTGGCGTGCTCTGGTCCATGGGGTCACGAAGAGTCGGACACGACTGAACAACACTCCTGTCAATGCCTCAGTGCCTACAGAGCAGAATCCGAGAGCAACAGGCCTACACTCCCCATTTCTGATCCCCAGTGACTGGGTATTCAAAGGCATATTGCCTCTTGACAGGGCTAGTAGCCACAGATGGTCTTACCCTCCACAAATTTGTCTAGTATTCTTTTAAAGCATCCGAGTTGGTGGCCATCGCTGCTTCTCATAGGAGCATATTCTCAGCCTGTCTGCTTTTTAATAATTATTATTTCAGTCACCAAGTTTTCATCAGCATAGGAAAGTGATATTGGCATGATTAAAGAACTTCAGCTTCTGATTTTGTTTTTTTAACCCCAGAAAGCAGGCTTCCATCTTATTTGGAAAACTTTTTTATGCACCATCATAATAGTAATCTTTCAGTGGTCTGCATAAACAATAAATTTACTAATGATACACACACAAAATCAGCCACTTTACTAATAATACACACATAAAACCAGCCAGGTTTTCATTAATTGATTTAGAAAGATTAGTAAGCTGCTGAATCGAATTGCCCTTCAATCGGTGCGTACCAGGGATGCCTGTAGCCGTTCATATGCTGCAGGAATCATAGAATTGTAGAGCTGGAAGGGAACCCAAGGGTCATCTAGTCCAACCCCCTCAGTACAGCTCCCATCATCCCTGACCATTGGCCATACTGACTGAGGCTAAAGGGAGATGAAGCCCACCGACATGGGGAGGGCTGCATCCCTAGTGTATAAAATTTGTAGGATAAAACACAGCTAAAAGCCGCAAAATTATTATAAGATCAGTATTCGTAGAAGGATCAAAATGCAGATGAAACCAGCAAAACCTTTAAAAGCAACCTACCGGTAGGTGACTAAATCGGGGTGGCCCAACTTTTTATACCGTGGGCTTCACAAGTACTACAGGGAACCCACTGTGTGGGTGGAAGCAAGGCCAAAATCACATGCCCCCCTCGGCCCTCGTGCTGCCTTCCCAAAGCTGGCTAAGCAAGACACCAGGCGCTACTTAATCTATGTGCCTAGTTAGATTTTCATCTTTTGAAATTTTGTTCCGTTGTTGTAACTGTTTCCTCCGTTTCATGTGCAGCAAAACTGCTCGCACGTTGACATAGCTAAGCGGGGCTTGGTATGGTTTCAAATCGGACAGTGGAATGCATGTGGAGATCCCTGCATTGCAATCATAGAATCTGTGTTGGAAGGGACCCCTTGGGTTCATCTAGTCCAGCCCCCTGCAATGCAGGAATCTCAGCTAAAGCATCCATGTTAGATGTTTTATCGTGTTTTTAATATTCCATTGGGAGTCTCCCAGAGGGGCTGGGGAAACCAAGCCAGATAGGTGCATAGATGTCAACCTTTTTTGCATTGGGAAATGTGGGGGTATAAATATTATTATTATTATTATTATTATTATTATTATTATTATTATTATTATTATTTTGGGGTTGTGCTCGATGACCCTTGGGGGTCCTTTCCAACTCTACAATTCCGTGATCCTTTGGAATAAGAGAGAGAGAGAGGGAAGCATCCAGACTTTTGTGCAAAGCTGGACATTGCAACAAAAAGATGGAACTTTGCAGCCAATCGCTCCGCCCCCTTTCGCTTCTGGCCCCGCCCATCGCCGTCATGTACTCCCCAACCCCATCTCTCCAGGGGTCCCAGCAGGGAAAGCGGTCTGAAAAAAAAGCCTCCGCCTCACGCGAACCCCGAATGGTTGGTTTGCTTTGCCGCCAGGCGCACAAGGGGTTAAAGCGACAGAGTGCGCCGTTGCTAGAGAGGCAGGGGCGGGACTCGAGAGCGAGGTCCTGGGGGAGGACCTTTCGGGGACTGGCGAGTTCCTTCCTGTGGCGGGAGGGGGAGGAGAAAAGGGGGGTTGCGAAGGTGGGGGGGGGAGGGGAAGGTTCGCCTTCTGAATTGTGCATCCAGCTCCCAGGGATCTGTGTTTTGCACCCACCTTGCAAGGAAGGATTGCAACCTTGCAATCTTTGCAAAAGGTGAGTGACTGATGGAGGAGAGTTGGGGGAGAGCTGGTGCATGTGCAATTATTATTATTGTTATTATTATTATTATTATTATTATTACAGATGATGATTAAGGACAGAAATTGCAAATAATGATAATAATAAAGGGGAGACTTCACCCAAACATCCGTGCCTGAATGATGTAAGGATTCCAGCAAGGGTGGTCATTTCCAGAGAGGGGACAAAGAGTCTTGTGTTACCTGGAAGGCTAACGATTTGATTATGGACGGTGTCTGCTTCGGGGATACTACAGCCCGCTTCATTAGATGCACGAGATCTTATTATCCTGGAATACAATGCATTTGTGTCTCGCAATGCTTCCCTCCCACTCCAGATTATAGCCTATAGGGGAACTTGCTTCTGAGTAAAGATGCACAGGGTTGCGTTCGCTGTCCCCAGTCTGGTGTGGTGCGGGAGAGTGTGGGCTATAGAGCAAGGAAGGTTTGAGGTTTAAATACCTGCTCAGCTCTGAGGATCGCTGCCTCTCCGCTTAGCCTGGCTTCAGGCGGGATTAAATGAATTGTGGAACTGTCAGAAGGAAGGGACACCTGGGTCATCTAGACCAACCCCCAGCAATGCAATAATCTTTTGTCCAATATGGGGTTCGAACCCACAACCCTCAGGTTAAGAGTCTCATGCTCAACCGACTGAGCTATGTAAAAGGCTCATTGTTGATTATTAACCTTTATTCATTATTCATTAGGATTCTAAGGATTCTTATGAACGGGCTGCATCTAGCTAACTTGTTCCACCAGCACAAGGATTTCTACGTGGGCAGAGCAACAGCCCCCTTCACACTTCCCATATCTGAAGAATAAGGCGGGGGGGGGGGGACTTCCTGACAGTAAGAGCTGTTCGGCAGTGGAATTTGCTGCCAAGGAGTGTGGTGGAGTCTCCTTCTTTGGAGGTCTTTAAGCGGAGGCTTGACAGCCATCTGTCAGGAATGCTTTGATGGTGTTTCCTGCTTGGCAGGGGGTTGGACTGGATGGCCCTTGTGGTCTCTTCCAACTCTATGATTCTATGAAATACTTGCGCTGATGAAATGAATTAGTTGGATACATCCCAATAATAGTAATCAATAATAATTGTAATTATTAACTTTTTTTTATTACAATTGCTTTATGAATTTCCTTCTAAACGACTGTCTCAAGACGATTTACACACAAAATAATTAAAAACAGTTGAAAGACACAAAACCAACATTTAGAAAAAGACTAAAAGACTCTTAACACTAGTCGAGCAGCCAAAAAAACCCCTAATGCTATTCCAGGTTGCATCAACAGAAGTAAAGTGTCCAGATCAAGGGAAGTAAGAGCCTTGGTCAGACCACACTTGGAATAATGTGTCCTGTTCTGGGCACCACAATTTAAGGAGGATGTTGAAAAGCTGGAATGTGTGCATAGAAGGACAACCAAGATGATCAAGGGTCTGGAAACTAAACCTTATGACGAACAGTTAAGGGAGCTGGGAATGTTTAGCCTGGAAAAGAGGAGACTGAGAGGAGATAGGATAGCCATCTTCCAATATCTCAAGGGCTGTCACATGGAAGATGGAGCAAGCTTGTTTTCTCCTGCTCTGGAGGGTAGGACTCGAACCAATGGCTTCAAGTTACAAGAAAGGAGATTCTGACTAAACATTTGGGAAAAAAACCTTCTGACAGTAAGAGCCCTTCGGCAGTGGAATGGACTCTCCTTCCTTGGGAGGTGGTGGACTCTCCTTTCTTGAAACAAAATAAAATAAAAAAATTCCTTCTAGTAGCACCTTAGAGACCAACTAAGTTTGTTCTTGGTATAAGCTGCATGCACACGAAAGCTCATACCAAGAACAAACTTAGTTGGTCTCTAAGGTGCTACTGGAAGGAATTATTTTATTTTATTTTGTTTTGACTATGGCAGACCAACACGGCTACTCTCCTTTCTTGGACATTTTCAAGCAGAGGTTGGCTGGCCATCTGTCATGGATGCTTTGGCTGAGATCCCTGTATTGCAGGGGGTTGGACTAGATAACCCCCCGGGGTCCCTTCCCATTCTACAAGTCAATGATTCTATAATTCTAAGATTCTAAGACGACACTGGCAGTAAAGACCCCGTTTGCCCAGCTAGGAAATCCTGTTGGAACAAAAAAAGGTCTTCACTTGTTTGGGGAAAGCACAGATCGTGGCTGTATCTATTCATTATTATTGTTGTTGCTGTTGGGTATTTTATCTTCCTGAACAAATAAAAGTGCCGTTTCTCACACCCAACCCAGCTGCGGTTTAGTAAGAAGACACAGAAGGGGTTGAATCTGGAGTGGAGATAGCCGAGCTGGGCTAAAGTTGCCCTCGATCTGGGGAGAGAAAATGGCTTCGGAGGAGGTGGTGGGGACGATCCCGCTGGGCCTCCAGGAACCTTTTCCAACGGAGCGGGCAGGTGAGGAAATGGGCAGGCAGAAGAACTACTTGAAAATGATTTACAGGTGGCATTTAACTCAGAGTAGGCTTGCTAAGATGCATAAGACTGGATCAGATAAGTGCTGGAGATACAATGAGGTCGAGGGTACATTCTTTCATATGTGGTGGACCTGTAAAAGAGTATGGGGAAATCATCCATAATGAATTGGAAATAAAAAGGTTAAAAAGTACTTTCCCCCCCAAAAAAACCAGAGTCCTTTTTATTGGGGATAATTCAGACTGAAATTTCCAGGTGTCAAAAAAATGTTATTTATGTACGCCACTACTGTGGCCTGTGTTTTGTTATCCCCAAAATGGAAAATGAGTGAGGTCCCAACTAAAGAAGATTGGCAACTTAAGCTGATGGAATATGCACAGCTTGAGGACTGAACATATACAGGTGAAACTCGAAAAATTAGAATATCGTGGAAAGGTTCATTTCTTTCAGTAATTCAACTTAAAAGGTGAAACTAATATATGAGATAGACTCATGACATGCAAAGCGAGATATGTCAAGCCTTTATTTGTTATAATTGTGATGATTATGGCATACAGCTGATGAGAACCCCAAATTAACAATTTCAACTTTGGGGTTTTCATCAGCTGCACGCCATAATCATCACAATTATAACAACTATTTAATATATGAGTCTATCTCATATATTAAACTCCAGTAGCCAATGAAAACAATTGCTTACATAAATGGACATTTCCACAATATTCTAATTTTTCGAGTTTCACCTGTAGAATAAGAGAACAAAAAGAACATACGTTTGTTGAAAATTTGGGAAATAACTCTGTACAGCTGACAGAATAAGCACAACTCGCAGTCCTAACATATACAATAAGAGAATTAGAAGAACATAGGTTTAGAGAAGATTGGAAAACGTTGATTGGATATATGGGAAATAACAGCTGAAAACACTGGCAGCATTTAGATAAATTCAACAGTGTAAAGCTTTGATAGGTGTAATAATGGAATACTGAATGGTATAGTTCTTGTAAAATATGCAGGGATTTATGATAGGTAAAATGAACCATGGAAAGAGAAGAAGGGACGGCATTGATATCTTTAAGGAGTACTTTAACTGTAAAACAGAAAATGTAATACAAATTATATACAACAGGTGAGAAAATGGCCGATGGAGGCCCTAGAAGACAGGCAGACGTTTCTGAGGACTCCGGTGTGACCAACCACGTTGCTCTGGTGAAAAACGAAGCGGCCACTGCACGTGAGGAAGTCCGCGCGAGGGACGTCATGGAGACGGTGGTGACGTCTCGTTCGGAAACAGACGACCCCCGGCTTCCAGACCCGCCGCGCTGGGACGATATCTTTTTGACGTCCGTTGAGAAGGCGGTTGACAC
This sequence comes from Lacerta viridis, assembly GCA_900245905.1. Lineage (NCBI taxonomy): Eukaryota > Metazoa > Chordata > Lepidosauria > Squamata > Lacertidae > Lacerta > Lacerta viridis. The sequence goes on from OFHU01003594.1 coordinate 152,932, forward strand.
CCGGCCGGGAAAGTGGATGTCGCAGCTCATACCGGGCCTGAAAGAGGAAGGGCCGCAATTTGAGGACAGGGAAGCGGGAGATTACGGGAAGGTGAAGGCGGCCATCTTGCGGGTCGACGCCATCAGCACCGAAGTCCAGCGGCAGCACTTCCGCCTGTTCCAGTACAAGGAGGCCGACGGGCCCCGCGAGGCCTGCAGCCGCCTCTGGTTCCTTTGCCACCGGTGGCTGAAGCCGGAGAGGCACACCAAGGAGCAGATCCTGGAGCTGCTGATCCTGGAGCAGTTCCTGGCCATCCTTCCGCCGGAGAGCCAGAGCTGGGTCAAAGATGGCTGCCCGGAGACCTGCGCCCAGGCGGTGATGTTGGCCGAGGATTTCCTCCAGAGGCAGAGAGAGCCCAAAAGGCCAGAAGCACATGTGAGATATTGGGGTCTCTTAAATTCTTTCTTTCTTTCTTTTTTGAAATATATTTATTAGATTTTCTAAAAACAACAATCAACACAAACATACAAATACACCAGAGAGACGAAGCGCTGGAGAAAGAATGGGGAAAATTTAAATTGTATTTAAAAAAGTATTGTAAGATTTAAAGTTAGGTTTTTATTTGAAGAAAAAGGATAGGCTGTCATATATATAACTTGAATTAAATAATGTGAATTTTAGGAGAGTATAGAATTTAGAAATAGATTTAGAAAATGTTTTTTGTTTATGATTATTTTTAAAATATGTGATTGATTTAAATTGGGACGTTACGTAAGATATTTTGTAAGGGACGCAATAAGGGGAAACAGGAGGAAGTCCACTCAAAGATGTGAAGAAAGTTGAGATTTTTAATTATAGTTTATTTTTGTTTTTGTTTTTTGTAGAATGTTTTGTTTTGTAGTTTTGCCCTTTTTTCTTTTTTGTATGTATTTGTTGTGGGTTTTGGAATTTTTTTAATAAATATCATTTAAAACAAACATACAAATACAAAACAAAAACAAAGCTACAATAAAAACAAAGAACTTATACTATCACTAACTTCTATCCTTTACATTGTCTCCTGACTTCCTCTCATCTCCACTTTCTGCGTTCCTTGTCAATCATCTTCAGTAATTTCTTACCATCTTAAAAAAAATCTTATTTTACTATATAAAAAATCATTAATCTTATCTATTACCTTAACTCATTCTCTCACAATTCCAACACACTTAACCAAACTCTAAATCTACAGTCTAGCTTTTCTTCCAAATTTATATCTAATTTTCAATCATACAATAATTTTTTTAATACAATTTAAATTTCTTCCACTCTTCTTCCACCGCGTCGTCCCTCTGGTCACGAAGTTTCCCGGTCATCTCAGCGAGCTCCATATAGTCCATCATTTTCATCTGCCATTCTTCAATCGTTGGTATTTCTTCTGTCTTCCAGTTTTTAGCTATCAAAATTCTAGCTGCTGTTGTGGCATACATAAATAAAGTTCTATCACATTTTGGAATTTCTTGGCCTAGGATGCCCAGTAAAAAGGCTTCTGGTTTCTTTTTAAATGTGTTTTTCAACACCTTCTTCATTTCATTATAAATCTTTTCCCAGAAGTCTTTTACCTTCGGGCACAACCACCACATATGGAAGAAAGTTCCTTCTGTTTGTTTGCATTTCCAGCACTTATTACTTTGTCCATGATAAATTTTTGCCAATTTAACAGGTGTCAAATACCACCTATACATCATCTTCATAATATTCTCTCTAAGCAGATTACATGCTGAAAATTTTATACCACTTTTCCACAATTTCCCCCAATCCTCCAACCTGATGTTGTACCCCACATCCTTTGCCCAATCTGTCATTGTTGATTTCACCATTTCACCTTTTGTATGCCACTCGAGCAATAAATTATACAGGGTCTCTTAAATTCTTTCATCCAGGTATAGGCAGCCTCCATCCCAGGAGGCAAATGTGGCCCTCCAGACCTGTCTGTCAGGCCCCCTCCTTGGCCACACCCCCTCACCCCAAGCCTTGGGGAGGGCAAAACTTTTCTCCAAGTACCTCCACACTAGGCCACTCCAGAACCTTCCCCTTTATTTGCACACCTTTGATAAATAATCTAGGTTTATTTCTTATTGCCTTACATTGATTGATTGTTAAACCAGCCCTGGTCGTTCCTCCACCCTCAGAGGTCCGTGGGGTGGCCGCCCAGGAGAGGGCCTTCTGTGGGGTGGCCCCTCAGCGCATCCTCTGCACATGGGGGTCCTGGTACCCCCATTGCCCAGCTTCTGGAGAACGCTGAAGACCCACCTCTTCACCTTTGGTTTGCATGGGGGTGTTTTGGTCCCAGTATTAAATTGCTTTGAATATTGTGTTTCTAATTGTTTTAACCCACCTTGGGACCTTACGACAAAGGGCAGGCAAGAATTTTTTTTATAAAAAAACTGAATAAATAAAGACCCATTATCGATAACGCATGGGATGGGAATGAAGCTGAATGAGAATGCGATTTTTCTGTTCTGGTTTGCCAACGGCAACAAGGAATGGTAGGGGAGGTCTGAGAGTTGTTGAGGGTGGGCTTAGGACAGGGGCGTAGCAAGGTAAATTGGTACCCGGGGGCAAAAAAAAATTGTCAACCCCCCCAGGCATGGGAAGGTCAGGTGGTACCCGGTGCGGAAAATTTCTTGTCAACCCCCCCATTGATTCCCCCCCCTGCAAAAATGGTTTTACGTTATTTCATATTTTCTTACAAAGGAATAATAACAAGTAATAATAATAAAAACTTTTATTTATATCCCACCCTCCCCGGCCAAAGTCGGGCTCAGGGTGGCTAACATCCAGATACATAACATTGGTATAAAATCAAACAATAATTAAATTACCTCCTAAAAACCTCTCAAAGTCTAATTAGATGGCTTTCCACAGGGTTAGGGTTGGGAACAGTAAGTGTTCTCTGAACTGAAATTTCAGCCTTCATGACATAGGAAAACAGCCAAGTGAACAGCTATTTTGGTGGAGGAGGGTCAAGATATTAACCGATATGCATGAAATTTCATATATAGCTATATAATCCCTAGTATAGTAAGATAAGACCTTCGGAGCAGGCATTTTCAAAAAAAATAAAATCAATTTTTTTCCAAAAAAAAAAGTTCCTTGATAATTTGTCACCCCCTCCATTATGGAACCCGGGGCGACCCGCCCCCTTCCTACGCCCCTGGCTTAGGATCTGTCTTCGCCTGCAGCGTTGCGGCCCCCCCCCGTACTGCATCTTTCAGCCTCTTTCCTGGTCTTTCAGGTGCCAGGATTGTTTGAGGAGGCCAGGGAGACGTCCCTGAAGGCCGAAGGAGCTCTGTTGAACCCTGAGCAGAGACAGCAGGAGGTCAAGGAGGAGACGGCTGCGGAGGACAGTTCTTCACGAGGTAAGGTGCTACCGCGCTCATTTGAATTTAAAAATTGGCTCCTTTGGCTGCTGGCATGCACAACACGGAACCTGCTCTGCTTCCTTTGACCCAAAGCATTAAGCCCTAAACGGCTTCAGTCCACTATACCTGAAGGAGCATCTCCACCCCCATCGTCCAGCCCGGACACTGAGGTCCAGCGCCGAGGGCCTTCTGGCAGTTCCCTCACTCTGAGAAGTGAGGTTAGAGGGAACCAGGCAGACAGGGCCTTCTCGGTAGTGGCACCTGCCCTGTGGAACGCCCTCCCACCAGATGTCAAAGAGAAAAACAACTACAGTGGTACCTCTGGTTACATACTTAATTCGTTCCGGAGGTCCATTCCTAACCTGAAACTGTTCTTAACCTGAAGCACCACTTTAGCTAATGGGGCCTCCCGCTGCCGCCAGAGCACGATTTCTGTTCTTATCCCGAAGCAAAGCTGAAGCGTTATTTCTGGGTTAGCGGAGTCTGTAACTTGAAGCGTCTGTAACCTGAGGTACCACTGTACCAGACTTTTAGAAGACATCTGAAGGCGGCCCTGTTTAGGGAAGCTTTTAATGTTTAATAGGTTGTTGCATTTTAACATTCTGTTGGAAGCCGCCCAGAGTGGCTGGGGAAACCCAGCCAGATGGGCGGGGTATAAATAAATTATTATTATTATTATTATTATTATTATTATTATTATTATTATTATTTATTAAGCGGAGATGGGGGGAAAGCTAGAAGAGAAAGAAAGGGGGAGACAGGAAGGAAGAGGCAGGCTTGGTGAGATGGGGAAGGGAGAGAGACAGGTTGGGAAAGGACCATAGAGTTATAGAGATGGAAGGGACCATGGTGGTCATCTAGTCCAACCCCCTTCAGTGCAGGAATGTTTTTGTCCGATGTGGGGCTCGAACCCACTACCCTGAGATCAAGAGTCTCCTGTTATACCGACTGAGGAGAAGGCAGGGAGAGAGGGAAAGGCTAGGAGAGAAAAGAAAGAAGTGTGGGGGGTGGGGGGGGGAGAGAGACAGGCATCTCCAAGCTAAGGCTGGGGGAGATGTTAGCCTGAAATCTTGCCAATTGGCATAGGCCATACTATGCTCAATAGACCTATGGTCTGACTCTATATTAGTTTCTGGACTTCTGAGATCCCAGAGCCAAGCCGTTGATTTGATTTTTAAATTTGTTTTGGGGTCCTTGCTGATATTGTGATCATTTCTATCAGGTCTGTGACTGAGACTGAGGATTCGTAATTGTTTCTGGTATGTTTGGAACTTAATAATAATAGTACCGTATTTTTTCGTCTATAAGACGCCGCCATGCATAAGACTCCGCCATGCATAAGACGCCCCCAATTTTGGGGGACACCGATTTAAGAAAATGGGGACAGATCTATCCGTGTGTAAGACACCCCCAAATTTTGGACATCATTTTGTAGGGGGGAAACCTAGTCTTATACACGGAAAAATACGGTAATACAGCTGTACCTTGGTTCTCGAACACCTTGGTACGCATACGTTTTGGATCCCAAATGCTGAAAACCCAGAAGTAAGTGTTCTGGTTTGTGAACATTCTTTGTTTTTTTATTATTATTTTATTAAAAAATTATACGATTTTTCAATTTAAAGCACAAATCATTACATGGTTAAATTTTTCATACTCCCCCCTCTCCCACCGAGGAGAGCAAAATATCCAAACCCCCCTCTCACAGGAGTACATATAATATCATTTCACATTTAACCCATCATTTTGCATAAATCATTGCTTAGTCCTGACCCTTTTCCTGGGCCAGGTATTCCTACTCCTTTCAATTTCATCTTTAAATTGACTTCCTCAAATCCCCCCCGTTGACTTCAAAGTAAAAACATATTTCCCAGTTTTCCAATCATCTTCAAATCTAATTTACACTACATTTCTTTCCTCCTTATCATTTTTAAAATCATTAATACATCAAACTTAATTCCTTTGGTTTGTGAACGCTCCTGCAGCCAATCAGAAGCCGCACCTTGGTTTTAGAACGGTTCCGGGAGTCGAACGGACTCCTGGACTGGAGTAAGTTAGACAACGAAGGTACCACTGTAATTTTATTATTTGTATCCCGGCCATTTGTCTGGGTTGCCCCAGCCACTCCGACTTATATAAAAAGCACACATTGCTCACTTGATATGATTTGTGCTGCTTGTGAGAAAGTAGCATTCAAATAAAACACGATTATGATTATCAGTGCTAATCCCCAAAACTGTTCCTTTTAGGCAACCTGTGCCCTAGTGAGAACAACAAAGGGAGCCCCCAGCCGGAGAACAGAGAGCACGAGGGGCTGTGTGGGGCATCTGATGAAGGCCTTGAGGAGACCTTCCCTCTCTTTGACAAACCGGAAGATCTACCCGAAAGGCCGCTGAGATCAGATAAGCCGTCGAAAAAGCCACCCAGGAAGAGGGCGCAAAAATCCATCCCATTGGCGGGCGGTTACGAAGATCTCGGTGTAGCCGCAGCAGAGCAGGAGGTGGGCGAGGGCAAGCCGCCCGTGAAGATCATCGTCTACGAAGAAAACTTCAGCCAGGGCTCGGACCAAGCCGGAGAGAAAATTCACAAATGCTCGGTGTGCGGCAAATGCTTCAGCCTCCGGTCGCGCCTTATCGTTCACGAGAGAACCCACACGGGAGAGAAGCCGTACACGTGCTCCGACTGCGGGAGGAGCTTCAGCGTCAGCTCGAGCCTCATCGCCCACCGAAGGACGCACACGGGAGAGAAGCCCTACAAGTGCTCGCACTGCGCCAAGAGCTTCAGCGTGAAGTCGGGACTGATCGCTCACGAGAGGACCCACACGGGGGAGAAGCCGTACAAATGCCTGTACTGCAGCAAGAGCTTCCGGCGCAACTCGGGCCTTGTTAGTCATCAGAGAATCCACACCGGGGACAAACCTTACCAGTGCTCGGTGTGCGAGAAAAGCTTTAGCGACATCTCGAACCTCATCACGCATCACAGGATCCACACAGGGGAAAAGCCGTACAAGTGCTTGGAGTGCGGGAAAAGCTTCAGCCAGAGCTCGTACCTCAACAGCCACCAGAGAATCCACACGGGAGAAAAGCCATACGAGTGCTCCGAGTGCGGGAAAACCTTCAGCGTCAGCTCGCGCCTCAGGAAGCACCAGAGAAGCCACACGGGCGAGAGACCGTTTATATGTTTGGACTGTGGGAAAACTTTCAGCGAGAGCTCGGATCTCCTCGCGCACGAGAGGGCCCACACCGGGGAGAAGCCCTACCGGTGTTCGTTCTGTGGGAAGAGCTTCCTGCGCAGTTCGGAAGTAGTCAGCCATGAGAGGATCCACACGGGCGAGAAGCCGTACCAGTGCGGGGAATGCGGGAAGAGCTTTAGCGTCAGCTCCCGCCTCAGCGCGCACAGAAGGATCCACACGGGAGAGAAGCCTTTCCAGTGCGTGGTGTGCGAGAGAAGCTTCAGCTACAAATCGCACCTCATTACACATCAGAGAATCCACACCGGCGAGAAGCCCTTTCAGTGCTCCGTCTGTGGGAAGAGCTTCCGTGGCAGCTCTAGCCTCGTGGCCCACGAGAGGACACATACAGGGGAGAAACCGTACCGGTGTTTGGACTGTGGGAAAAGCTTTACTCAGAGCTCGAACCTCATTAGTCATCAGAGAATCCACGCGGAAGGAAATTCCTGAAAAATCGGTTGGATGAACCTTAGTAGATAATCTAATCCTCCTCTCTTCCCCTTTTCGTAATAAGGCTTGGGTCTTTGGCATTTCGTTAGCGCCCCGTCTTCTCTAGAGGGGGCATTTTTTGGGCGGCTGTGCTGGAATATCAATGCATTCTTTTCCCGCCGCTACCAGAGTCGGGCACCGATCGATATAAACCCCTTTAAAAGTGAACAGGAGTGTCACAAGCCCACCCAGGCCAAAAGTCACGGCAGATCGCTTGCTCTGTGAAGAAGGTTTGTTCCGAGTGCATAAAACGAAGGTGCATGAAAATGCAGGAGGGGAGAAAGCAAATCTCTCCAAAACGCCCGTCCTGTCCTGGCCGTTTGGCTCTTCACAATGTGTACCCCTTTTTCCAGACAGAAGAGGGAGGAGCCCTCCAGGCTTGGGGTGCTTACAAAGAGGGACCTGATCAGTGGGGAAACAGCCCATTAGGAGCAAATGAGGCCCTGCACTGCCAACCTCAGTCTGCACCCAGATAGCCCCAACTGCCAGTCCAGGGATGGCGCTGCCTGTCACCTTCGTGCCCTCAGTGTCGCCCTTTTAGTACCCAGCAGGGAGGAGGGAGATGGGGACAAAAACGAGTTGGCTTTGCCTGCTGTTGACTCTGTCTCTGCCCGTTGTTGGCTGCGGCGCCACCTACTGTTAGGCTCCTAGCATTCCGCCCCACCAGCCACCAGTGGACCTGATTTTGCGTTCCCCGAAGCCAGAACCAACTGCTTTTTGCCTTGATTTCTGTGCTGCCTATAAGTCCATCCTGCCACTTGAAATCTCACTTTCCCCCACCCTTTTCTTTTTGAGGGGTGGGGGAACCAATTCTCCTGAAGGGAGGCAGGACCCCTGCCAAGGAAGGCACGAGCTAAACCCTGGTGCTGAGGGCCACTGGTGTTGCCAGGCAGTGAAACAAGGCAAGGTACTGTTTCATATTCCTGCACTTAGAGCCTCATTTCCACCCCTGAAATTAATATTCTGTCTTTATGCTCCCCACAGACCAAAAACAAAGCAGAAGCCTGCAGTCTCTGGTGTTTAGATGCATTTTTAATCTTCATTTTCCCTTCCTTTGTGGGTTTCTGTTCTTTTTTTCTTTTTTTTACTAACAAAGGGGTCGTCTATATTATCCGCAGAATCAAATGGTAAAACTTGGCTCAGACCGTACCACTATAGGCTGCAGAGGTGTTTTAGATGTGGGAATATTCCGTCCCCGCCACCACCACAAAAGAAAGAAAGGAAAAATCCTTGCAGGCAGATATGTAGTGTGCAAGGGATACAACTTGGCTGACCTGCTACTTTTCTAGAGGCAGGGCTACACATAAGCTGAAAGTAATGCTGTCCAGACTTTATCGCTTGGCTTTGCCGATTGTATAAAACGAAGCGGTCGAAAGTCTGCGACCGGGTAAGGTCCTATTTTCTTATTTCCTAAATTGCGAATAGAGAGGGAGAATTTGTTTTGAGTCGAGGTGCTTTGCTGAGCGGACCTGGGAGAGAGAAAATGGGGCGGTTGGAATTCCGAACATGGGAAAGGATCCGTGCGCAACAGGAGAGGGGACTCCGATGTGGGTTTTCGAGTTCGCATTTTTGTTTTTTAACCAGATGGGAAGTGGCCCAGAAAGAGAGGAAGAACAGTGTGCTTGCCAGAGCCTCTCTGAAATTGTTGGGGCTCTGCAGCGGCAAGCATGTTCAAGTTTACTCACTGCTCAAGTCCCACAGGAAGTTGGCCTCCGAATCTAGGATGCTACTTTCACAGGGGACGGCTCCCATTTTGGGTAAGAGTCGCCACTTATTGCAAGAGCTTGCTTCCTTTATACAGGTGCAGGGAACCTTTCGCCCTGCAGGTGTTGCCGAACTACAACTCCCATGTGCTTGTGCTGCGTCCAATGGAAGTCATAGTTCGGAAACCTTTGGGAGGGCCAAAGTTTTCCCTCCCTCCCTCCTTCCTTTGGGGCTCAGCGTTCTGGCAACCTCGGGTCCCCCCAGCTGCCGTTCAACTACAACTCCCATCATCCCCTGATTGGTCACGGATGATGGGAGTTGTAGTAGATCAGATTTGTAAGTCGCAGGTACCGATTGGAAGTCGTGGGTTGGAAGGTGGCAGGGGGGACCTTTGGTGCCCTCCCGATGTTGCTGAGCTACAACCATTGCTTTCTGGGAGTTGTAGTTCAGCAACACCTGGAGGGCCCTGTGCTATCCTCTCTCGTCAGCTGCTCACGTCTCATCAAGGTGTGTGCAACGGAGCAGATTGAACCCGCTGGTTTGGGCCCTGCAGCAACATCCCCCCCTTTGCCATATGGCACAAAAATCTTGTTCCTAAATCTCAGTCACTGGGAATTTGAAATCTTGATCTAGAGTAGGACAGACTTAAGCCAGATTTCTCAAACCTAATAATAATAATAATAATAATAATAATAATAATAATAATAATATTATTTGTACCCCACCCATCTGGCCGGGTCCCCCAGCCACTCTGGGCGGCTTCCAACAAATATTAAAATACATTAAAATATCACAGATTAAAAACTTCCCTAAACAGGGCTGCCTTCAGGTATTTTCTGAATGTCAAGTAGTTGCTTATCTCTTTGACCTCTGATGGGAGGGTGTTCCACAGGGCGGGTGCCACTACCGAGAAGGCCCTCTGCCTGGTTCCCTGTAGCTTTGCTTCTCGCAGTGAGGGAACCGCCAGAAGGCCCTCGGTGCTGGATCTCAGTGTCCGGGCTGAACGATGGGGGTGGAGACGCTCCTTCAGGTATACAGGACCGAGGCCGTTTAGGGCTTTAAATGGCTTTCATACTCTCCAGAAGTTGCTGAACTAAACTCCCAATTTTTCAGCAATTTCCAGTTTGGGGGATAACCGTTACAAAGCATTTGGTATGTTTATTTGGCGTAGTTTAAATTCAGATTATTATTATTATTATTATTATTATTATTATTATATGTTCAGTTGGGCATGTTAATACATAAAACTTTTCATATATTTTTTTCAATGTAATCCCCTCCTGCCCCCCAAATCACATGTAGCAACTAAATTAAGAGTTTCCAGCTGTGAGCTGCTCAAATCTGTGTAATCTTCTTCAACCTTGTTGTCAGACTACAACTCCCATCATCCCTCATCATTGGCTAAGATGGCAGGGGATGATTGGAGTTGTAGTCCAACAACATTGGGGCACCCAAGGCCGGAGGACACTGGAGTCAGCTGAAGTGCGACATCACCCACAAATGAACTTATTGTGTGGCTCATCCCTTTGTACTCCTTTAACAAAATTGAATTTTTCATTACCTGTATTAAAATTGAGAGAGGTTCCCTTGAAACAGCAAGAAGCAGGCCTGGCCGCCAGCCATGTTTGCTGGGAGTTGTAGTTCAGCAACATTTGGTGGGCCAAAAATTTCGCAACTCCGCAATGACATGAACCTCCACCTGAAGGAAAATGTTTTTTTTCCCCCCATTCCATGCTGAAATAAAAGTTCCACTCACCTCATGGTGTTGGGGTTTTTTTTGGGTGTGTGTGTGTGTTTTATTTCATTTTCCCCCAAAATGTTTTTTTATTGATTTTTAAAAGAGAAATATACAAACAACACATACAACAACAACAAAAAACATTACAACAAAATAAACAACAAAAAATTAATAAAAACAGATCAATATATCTATCTAAACCTCTTTTATAACATTGTATACTGATTTCCTCACGCCCTCTCCATCTGCTTTCCTTGTAAATCATCTTTAGTAATTTCTTTACCTTTTTATAATCTAATGTTAATATAAAAAACAACTTTCTCTTAATTTTTAACGCCTTAACATTACTTCATCTATAACTACTTCTTATCTAACTTCCATATCTGCTGCCTATCTATTTCTTCCTGATTGTTTTAAATAGAAATCTTAGCATAATTCTTTAAATATACTTTAAATTTATTCCAGTCTTTCTCCACCGTTTCATCCCTCTGGTCTCGGAGTTTCCCGGTCAGTTCAGCGAGCTCCATTTAGTCCATCATTTCATTCTTCAATCGTTGGTAGTTCCTCTGTCTTCCAGTTTTTAGCTAGTAAGATTCTTGCTGCTGTTGTGGCATACATAAAGACTGTTCTACCTTCTCTTGGGATTTCGTGGTTTAAAATACCCAGTAAAAAGGCTTCAATACCTTTTTCAATTTATTATATATCTTCTCCCAGAAGTCTTTTACTTTCGGGCATGTCCACCACATATGAAAAAAAAATGTCCCTTCTACTTGCTTACACTTCCAGCATTTGTTACATTGTCCATGATACATTTTTGCCAACTTAACCAGTGTTTTAAGTACCACCTATACATCATTTTCATGTGTGTGTTTTATTTCAATTAATACTTTTTTTTGGTGGGGGCTATTAAAGTAATGTGATAGTAATAAACAACAGATTTTCCATCACTCCCTCTTTGTCAGATGGCCGGGCTGCGAGATGAGTTGTGAATGCAGCCGCAACAGTGGTAAAAGAAAGTCCTTCGTGTGGCGCAGTTAAACCGTGGAACTACCCCCCACAGGATGGCTGGCTTCCAAAGAGGATTGGGCAAATTCACGGAGGAGTGGGCTATCGATGGCTAGGAACCACAAGAAGGGAGAGGGTTATCGTGCCCAGGTCCTGCTTGCAGGATTCCCACAGGCATCTTGTCAGCCAGCGGAGAACAGAATCCCTCTCAACTCTGCAATTCTCTGATTCCATGACTCATGGGAGCCAACCCCTAGGGGCCTTTCTTCCTCTTCGGTCCCCACAACAAAATAAAATTGATGAGCATTGCCATTTGAATGTGGTATTTGCACCGCATCACCGCATGCACACACACACACACACACACACACACACCAATATTTTATTCAAGTTGGCACCCTTGCCATGATTTTGTTGTTGTTCAGTCGTTCAGTCATGTCCGACTCTTCGTGACCCCATGGACCAGAGCACGCCAGGCACGCCTATCCTTCACTGCCTCTCGCAGTTTGGCCAAACTCATGTTAGTAGCTTCGAGAACACTGTCCAACCATCTCATCCTCTGTCGTCCCCTTCTCCTTGTGCCCTCCATCTTTCCCAACATCAGGGTCTTTTCTAGGGAGTCTTCTCTTCTCATGAGGTGGCCAAAGTACTGGAGCCTCAACTTCAGGATCTGTCCTTCCAGTGAGCACTCAGGGCTGATTTCCTTAGAATGGATAGGTTTGATCTTCTTGCAGTCCATGGGACTCTCAAGAGTCTCCTCCAGCACCATAATTCAAAAGCATCAATTCTTCGGCGATCAGCCTTCTTTATGGTCCAGCTCTCACTTCCATACATTACGGACCTTTGTCGGCAAGGTGATGTCTTTGCTTTTTAAGATGCTGTCTAGGTTTGTCATTGCTTTTCTCCCAAGAAGCAGGCGTCTTCTAATTTCGTGACTGCTGTCACCATCTGCAGTGATCATGGAACCCAAGAAAGTAAATCTCTCACTGCCTCCATTTCTTCCCCTTCTATTTGCCAGGAGGTGATGGGACCAGTGGCCATGATCTTAGTTTTTTTTGATGTTGAGCTTCAGACCATATTTTGCGCTCTCCTCTTTCACCCTCATTAAAAGGTTCTTTAATTCTGCCATGACTAGTTGGGCCATTGAACCCTGATCCAGCAGGTTCTTATGTTCTTAAATATTATTATTTAATAGGGATTTCCCTGGACATTACTGGGATTTTAAAGGTGGAATTGATGTCGGGGAGGGGGGGGTTTCTGAAAGGTGGTGCTTTGTCCTGGATCTGTCCTGGCTAGTCAATCGAAAAAATGCCATTTTTTGTAGAAAATAGCTCAACAAGCTTTGGGGGTTGTCTTAAAAAGCTCAGCAACTTTCAGGGTGTCCTGGTTTTTACTTTATGAAATATGGCAGCCCTATATCTAATAAATGTGTTAACTGCTTTATCTTACAACCAAACCCGCAAGCAGGCAATAAACCCCACATAGATACAACAATGAGTCAACAGTGTGATGCAGCAGCTAAAAAAGCCAATGCAATTCTGGGCTGCATCAATAGGAGTATAGCATCTAGATCAAGGGAAGTAATAGTACCACTGTATTCCGCTCTGGTCAGACCTCACCTGGAATACTGTGTCCAGTTCTGGGCACCACAGTTCAAGAAGGATACTGACAAGCTGGAACGTGTCCAGAGGAGGGCAACCAAAATGGTCAAAGGCCTGGAAACGATGCCTTATGAGGAACGGCTTAGGGAGCTGGGTATGTTTAGCCTGGAGAAGAGAAGGTTAAGGGGTGATATGATAGCCATGTTCAAATATATCAAAGGATGTCATATAGAGGAGGGAGAAAGGTTGTTTTCTGCTGCTCCAGAGAAGCGGACACGGGGCAATGGATTCAAACTACAAGAAAGAAGATTCCACCTAAACATTAGGAAGAACTTCCTGACAGTAAGAGCTGTTCGACAGTGGAATTTGCTGCCAAGGAGTGTGGTGGAGTCTCCTTCTTTGGAGGTCTTTAAGCGGAGGCTTGACAGCCATCTGTCAGGAATGCTTTGATGGTGTTTCCTGCTTGGCAGGGGGTTGGACTGGATGGCCCTTGTGGTCTCTTCCAACTCTATGATTCTATACGTGAAAACCAAGAGGAAAGAGAAATACATTGAAAAAATCCCACTCACACACAGAGCACTGGGGGTAACCTCTTAAGGTAGGGAACCCCCCAAATGACCAATAGATTTGGGGGCAGAGAAAAAGCAGGTGGGAGTATATGGGTGGAGTGTTTGGGGAAGGGCCAAGGGGGAGAAACCCTGCTTTGCATGCATACCTGGCATCTTCAGGTATGGCTGGGACAGAAGGTTTCTTTGAAATCCCGCCGAGCGGCCTGCCAGTCAGTGCAGGCACTACTGAGCTAGGTGGACCAATGGTTTGACTCGGAATAAGGCAGCTCGCTACATCCCTATAAAGGAAGAGGACCACCTGCTTTGCCTTGGCATCTCCAGGTAGAGCTGAATGAAACCTGGGGAAGTTGCTGCCAGTCAGTGTGGGCAATACTGAGCTCGATGGACGCCTTGGTTTGGCTCAGTGCCTGGGCAGCCTGCTGTGCTCCATATGTCAAGGCGCAGCATTTCCAAAGAGGTGAGGGCGTCACCGGTCTGGAACTGCTGCTGCCGGTCCGTGCAAGCAACACTGCTCTAGGCGGACCAATAGAGAGCATTTTCCTGCGCTCAATGAAAGGTAGCGGCTCCTTGGCCAAAGAGGGTAGGGGAAAACATTAGGGCGGCTTGATGCTCACTTCCGGCTCCCAAGTGCCTGCGCCGCCATATAGGGGGCCAAAGGGATAGGTGAATCGGTTGTGTGGGTGTTTTATACAGAATATCAGACCCGCTTTCCCCCCACTTTCTCCATCGGTTGTCCTGCCTTTTCAACGGAGAGCCGGAAGTATGCGGCTGTTAAGAGGCTGCACCGGGGGCTTTTTTGGGGTGGGTGCAGAACCAGGATTTGGGGAGGGGGATCTCCCTCCCTCCCTCCCTGGAAATGGCGATATGGAGGTTAGAAAGGACGCCCCTCTGCAGAACCGCCTGCGATCCATGCCGGCTTCACTCCGGAGTGAGACGCGCGTTGTGCAATGGAAACAAAGCGCTCCTCCGCTTTGATTCGTCCCCCTTTGCAAAGCTGGGCTGAGCTTTCCTCCTCCTCCTCCTCCTCCCAGCCAGCCCTCCTCCGGAAACTGGTTTATTTTAATTAAGCTGTCTAGTTGGGAGTTGCTTGCAAAGGACACCTTTGCGTGCAGAAGGTCCCGGGTTCAAATCCCGACGCCTCCAGGTAAGGCTGGGAGCGAGCTCTTCCTCCCTCCCCCGCCAGCTGTATTGGGGAGCAGCTGCCGGTCAGTGTGGACGGTGCTGAGCTGGGCGGACCTAACGGTGCATCCCCGTAGGAGGCGGCTTCCTGTGCGCTCCTTGGGAAGGGGGTTGAGGTTCAGTGGGTAGAGCATCTGCTCTGCAGGCAGAAGGTTTCAGGGTCGATCCCCGGCGTCTCCTGATAAGGCAGGGCTCCCTACCCCGCTGCCCGTCAGTGTAGGCAGTACTGAACTAGATGGACTCAATTGTGGGCTTGGGAAGTCCGTGGAAGGAACAGGGACAAGGTGAGTGGGAGTGCAGAAGCAGGAGGTCCCTGGCTGGGAAAGAAGGAAGGAAGAGGCAAACGAGTGTGCACCATAACAGTTTGTTTCCCAATAGTTTCCAAAGGAGTAGCTGTGCTGTAGTTTAGTCCAGGGCGTTTATTGCTAGACTTCAACTCCCATCATACCCATGCTGGCCATGGCGGATGAGGGTCATCTATTTTTTTATTTTTTTAAATAAGAATTTATTGGATTTTTCAAAATCAAATTAAACAAAATACAAAAACACACAATACACACACTACACAAAAACACACCAACAAAAAACACAATTATTTAACCATCCTTCTCTTCTTTAAAATCCTAAACCTGGGACTTCCTCACGTCCTCTCTTATGCGTTCATTTCTAATCTTCTTTAGTAACTTTGTAACATTGTAAAATCTTATTTCTTACATCTAATCTTAATCTTACAATTATAACCAACATATCCTAAATCATGCAACATATTCTTATCAAATAAAATATCATATTCCAAATCTTAACTTCTTATATCCTTTTTTCATTTAACTTAGTAAAGCTGTTGCCATTGTTCCTTCTGATTCCAACTTCAAAAATATAAAAATCAACACATTTTACCATAAACCTAAGTATTTCTTCCATTCTCAAATTCCGTTTTCCCCCTCTGATATCGGAGTACCGTGGTCATCATTTATAATATACCTCTTAGTTCCCATTACCCCGGCGGATGAGGGTCATCTAGTCCAACCCCCTGGAATGCCGGAATCTTTTGCCCTAGTGCGCCTATCCATAAACATATTGGGTTCAATGGGATTGCCAAAGTCTTTTTTTTCCCCCTGGGCGCCTGCCGTCTTTCTACCCCCTTTACAAATAAAAATAAAATTGCCAAGTGTGTAAAGCTGAATTTGCACCAGTTAAATGTGGGCTTCCTGCACAGATCCAATTTCGTACGACTGCCATTTGTAAATAGTTAGAGTGCAGTTGTAAGTTAATGTTGTTACAATGTAAGTTTAATGCAATAATAATGGGGAACCCTTGGCCCCACTTGCGAAAAAAAAGCCAACTTTAGGGATCTGTACGTGTTTGATTTTCCATCGGTGCCAATTCACTCGGAATGCTTCCAAAAACCTCCTAGTATTCGGCACGGGGTGTGTGTTGTTGGGTTGTTATTTTTTATTCTGATAATATATGTTGTGATCTTTTCTGCGAACCGCCCTGAGACCTCCGGGTATAGGGTAGAATATAAACTCAATAATTACGGTAATAATAAGAGTGGTGTTTAGAGTAGGTTCAGGCATGAGGGGGACAGGTTGACCTTTCCACTACGATGGGAGTTTTATGCTTCTCTGGAGCATCAGAAAACAACCTTTCTCCCTCCTCTATATGACATCCTTTTATATATTTGAACATGGCTATCATATCACCCCTTAACCTTCTCTTCTCCAGGCTAAACATACCCAGCTCCCTAAGCCGTTCCTCATAAGGCATCGTTTCCAGGCCTTTGACCATTTTGGTTGCCCTCCTCTGGACACGTTCCAGCTTGTCAGTATCCTTCTTGAACTGTGGTGCCCAGAACTGGACACAGTATTCCAGGTGAGGTCTGACCAGAGCGGAATACAGTGGTACTATTACTTCCCTTGATCTAGATGCTATACTCCTATTGATGCAGCCCAGAATTGCATTGGCTTTTTTAGCTGCTGCATCACACTGTTGACTCATGTCAAGTTTGTGGTCTACCAAGACTCCTAGATCCTTTTCACATGTACTGCTCTCAAGCCAGGTGTCACCCATCCTGTATTTGTGCCTTTCATTTTTTTTTTGCCCAAGTGTAGTACTTTACATTTCTCCCTGTTAAAATTCATCTTGTTTGCTTTGGCCCAGTTCTCTAATCTGTTAAGGTCATTTTGAAGTGTGATCCTGTCCTCTGGGGTATTAGCCACCCCTCCCAATTTGGTGTCATCTGCAAACTTGATCAGGATGCCCTCAAGCCCATCATCCAAGTCATTGATGAAGATGTTGAATAAGACTGGGCCCAAGACAGAACCCTGTGGCACCCCACTAGTCACTTCTCTCCAGGATGAAGAGGAGCCATTGATGAGCACCCTTTGGGTTCGGTCAGTCAGCCAGTTACAAATCCACTGAATGGTAGCATTGTCTAGCCCGCATTTTACCAGCTTCTTTACAAGAATATCATGGGGCACCTTGTCAAAGGCCTTGCTGAAATCAATGTAAGTAAGTGGATTCTGATACTTAAATTATTGGGGTCTTAAAGGTGGTTTTTGAAGGCTCAAGAGACGCAGTAGCCAAGCTGCTGAATGTTGGAACTTTCGGGGCATTGGGGGGGAATCTCTGTTTGTCTCTCATTTCTCTTTTTTTGCCTCAAAGGAGAAGCGCCTTGTGGCAGCCTCCGCCGCTGTTGTGCCTGATTCCATTCCCCTCTTATTTAACCTAGAGACTGCGAGAGAGTGGCTGGCGAGGAAATGGACGTCGCGCCGCCTGTGTGGGAAAGGGTGGCAGGAGCAGGAAAGACCCCCGGCCCTGGAGGACAAAACCGGAGATCCGGAGAACAGATTAAGCAGGAGCCAGAGGACGGGCTGCACCGGCACTGGGAAGCCCAGTTGCAAGGAGTTCCTGAGGACACTGGAGTCTCCCCACTCTGGCTGGGGAGCCCCCCAGTTGCCGGAGGAGCCCAGCCCCTGGGACGACGCCAAGGGTTTCCTGGCCTCCTTCGAGCAAGTCGCCAAAGCCTGCCGGTGGCCCTGGGAAGAGTGGGCGGCCCGGCTCCTGCCAGCCCTCAGCGGGGAAGCCGAGCGGGCCTTTAGCCGGCTGGAGGGCCGGGACAGAGAGGATTATGGGAAAGTGAAGGCGGCCATCTTGCAATGGGACAGCTTCCGGAGGGAGACTCGGCGCCAGCGCTTCAGGCGTTTCTGCTACCAGGAGGCCGAGGGGCCGAGAGGGGCTCACCGCCGGCTGCTGGAGCTTTGCGACGGGTGGCTGAAGGCGGAGAAACACACCAAGGAGCAGATCCTGGAGCTGCTCCTTCTCGAACAGCTCCTGACCATCCTGCCCGTGGAGGTCCAGAGCTGGGTCAAGGGACGGAGCCCGGAGACCTGCTCCCAGGCGGTGGCCCTGGCCGAGGATTACCTGCAGAGGCAGCCAGAGGCCGCGAGGCAGCGACCACAGGTGTGGCGGGGAGGGGGATCCTGAGCAGCCTGGGATCAGGGCAGAGAAGATTTTAACCTGTCCTGATGTAGAAGGGAAGAGGTCCAGATGGCATTCTGTGGTGGGAAATTTCCCCTGTCCATTTCTGAAAATGTATTTTTCCATAAAGAGGGTGGCAGAGAGAAGGGGGTGGTAGAAAGGGGGCATCAGAACATTTCCCAGGAAACCACATTTCTGTTTTCCCCCCCTTAACATTCCCAGGTTCAGAAACAAATCTCACGAAATCATCAGTGTGCCAAAAGTTTTTGAAACATGCCAACCCTGCAACATTTAACTCTTATGAAAACACCTTATGAACTCAGTTGTTGAGCTTTTCTTTCTTTTTGGCTAAAGCTGAGCTATTTTGAGCTATTTTTAAGGAAATTCTAGACTTCCAAGAAGGGTTCCCATACGTCTGGATTTTTGCGGACTTTTCAACAATTTGCGCCCGGACACTGCTTCCGACTGCAGTACTCCGGCTGTGTCCTGGAAATTCTGGACGTATGGCAACCCTGACATATTGCAGCATATTGGAATGAGGGGCTTTATGTTCTGTACATTTAATGTATGCATATATCAGTTATTGAAACACCTTGCAAAATCCGAAGCTTGCTGTAATTGCCCCAATCATCACCTTTCACTGTTCTCGTGCATGGCTGCACGTCCTTCACATACGTTGATTTGTCCCATTCCGATTCTTGCGCCCCCAGCTTATTTTTCATAGAATCATAGAATCCTAGAGTTGGAAGAGACCACAAGGGCCATCCAGTCCAACCCCCTGCCAAGCAGGAAACACCATCAAAGCATTCCTGACAGATGGCTGTCAAGCCTCCGCTTAAAGACCTCCAAAGAAGGAGACTCCACCACACTCCTTGGCAGCAAATTCCACTGCCGAACAGCTCTTACTGTCAGGAAGTTCTTCCTAATGTTTAGGTGGAATCTTCTTTCTTGTAGTTTGAATCCATTGCTCCGTGTCCGCTTCTCTGGAGCAGCAGAAAACAACCTTTCTCCCTCCTCTACATGACATCCTTTTATATTTCAACATGATTTATTTGTTACTCCAATAAGTAAGTGCTTCGGTTTCCGTGGCTCTGAGCTGACATTGGAGACATTCATAGGAGTCATCCTCTCAGTCTCATCTTGTTTCTCCACCCTAAAAAGGAAATGTTCTGATCCTTGGTGCAATTTCAGGGCCTGATTCCAGCAGAAGTGGTGGTGTTGGCAGCAGCAAAGTCCTCTGAGGTGGAACAGACTTTGTCTGACCCCGGGTGGAGTGTGTTTGACCGGCGGGCCAAAGAGGAGCAAGTCAGCAGGGATGCTGAGCTGTTGGGTAAGGTTGCTTGTCAGTTTAGATTTTGGGCTTGTGGAGGTTTGTGGTTTGGCTTCAGCTATGGCTGTATTCTGCCCCCCCCCCCTGCCCAGCTGCAACATTTATATTACAGGAATTTGAAGATTCTTAAATACCATATTTTTGTGTGTTTAAGACGCCCCATATTTTTGTTGTTGTTCAGTCATTCAGTCGTGTCCGACTCTTCGTGACCCCATGGACCAGAGCACGCCAGGCACGCCTATCCTCCACTGCCTCCCGCAGTTTGGCCAAACTCATGCCAGTCGCTTCGAGAACACTGTCCAACCATCTCATCCTCTGTCGTCCCCTTCTCCTTGTGCCCTCCATCTTTCCCAACATCAGGGTCTTTTCCAGGGAGTCTTCTCTTCTCATGAGGTGGCCAAAGTACTGGAGCCTCAACTTCAGGATCTGTCCTTCCAGTGAGCACTCAGGGCTGATTTCTTTAAGAATGGATAGGTTTGATCTTCTTGCAGTCCATGGGACTCTCAAGAGTCTCCTCCAGCACCATAATTCAAAAGCATCAATTCTTTGGCGATCAGCCTTCTTTATGGTCCAGCTCTCACTTCCGTACATTACTACTGGGAAAACCATAGCTTTAACTATACGGACCTTTGTCGGCAAGGTGATGTCTCTGCTTTTTAAGATGCTGTCTAGGTTTGTCATTGCTTTCTCCCAAGAAGCAGGCGTCTTCTAATTTCGTGACTGCTGTCACCATCTGCAGTGATCATGGAACCCAAGAAAGTGAAATCTCTCACTGCCTCCATTTCTTCCCCTTCTATTTGCCAGGAGGTGATGGGACCAGTGGCCATGATCTTAGTTTTTTTGATGTTGAGCTTCAGACCATATTTTGCGCTCTCCTCTTTCACCCTCATTAAAAGGTTCTTTAATTCTTTTCTCATTTCCAGTTTAAGAAAATAGGGAGTGAGATTGCCCCGTGTAGAAGACGACCCACAGTTTTTCACGTAACTTTGAAGTAAAAAAAAACCTAGTCTTGTACACAGAAAAGTACGGTATCTCCTGGAAGTCACATTCGCCGTTTCTTGAGAAAGGTGAAGATTAGACGGTGGAAGCATTTTTAAAAGAGCTGTGTTTAATAAACATTGCTCCTTGTCCAACGAGGTCTAGGAAAAGTTGGGCTCCTGTAATAAAGTATAGTGGTATCTTGGTTCTCGAACTTAATCCGTTCTGGGAGTCCATTCGACTTGCGAAACGGTTCGAAAACCAAGGCGCAGCTTCTGATTGGCTGCAGGAGCTTCCTGCACTCAAACGGAAGCCGCATCAGATGTTTGGCTTCCTAAAAAGGTCCGCAACCAGAACAATCACTTCTGGGTTTGTGGCATTTGGGAGCCTATTTGTTCGACACCTAAGCCGTTCGGGAACCAAGGTTTTTGTTGTTCAGTCGTGTCCGACTCTTCGTGACCCCAGGGACCAGAGCACGCCAGGCACGCCTAATCTTTCACTGCCTCTCACAGTTTGGCCAAACTCATGTTAGTAGCTTCGAGAACACTGTCCAACCATCTCATCCTCTGTCGTCCCCTTCTCCTTGTGCCCTCCATCTTTCCCAACATCAGGGTCTTTTCTAGGGAGTCTTCTCTTCTCATGAGGTGGCCAAAGTACTGGAGCCTCAACTTCCAGTGAGCACTCAGGGCTGATTTCTTTAAGGATGGAGAAACCAAGGTACCACTGTATAACAAAGTATTATTGTATAATATATAAACGGCCTCGGTCCCGTATACCTGAAGGAGCGTCTCCACCCTCATCGTTCAGCCCGGACACTGAGATCCAGCGCCGAGGGCCTTCTGGCGGTTCCCTCACTGCGAGAAGCAAAGCTACAGGGAACCAGGCAGAGGGCCTTCTCGGTAGTGGCGCCCGCCCTGTGGAACTCCCTCCCTTCAGATGTCAAAGAGATAGACAACTACCAGACATTTAGAGGACATCTGAAGGCAGCCCTGTTTAGGGAAGCTTTTAATGTGTGATATTTTAATGTATTTGATTTTTGTTGGAAGCCGCCCAGAGTGGCTGGGGAAATCCAGCCAGATGGGGGGTACAAATAATAATAATAATAATAATATTATTATTATTATTATTATTATTAACACTCTGTGAACAGTGATCTGAAACTGAGGAGCCACCACCGTGAAGACACCCTCCCTGGTGGCTTCACCTCAGAGGGAGGAGACATGCAGAGATGGCCTTCTGCTGAAGTTCTTAAATCCATTTTATGGAGTCATGACAGCATAAATAGAAGCTGAAATCAAAATGTTATAACGTCAAATCAGCATTTCTACTCCCATCTTCTGATTGCGTTTGTTATTTTTCATCTGCGTTTATTTTAATGAACCACTTCTAAATGTTTTTTTTTAGCGGCTTTTAACTTTTTATGGACAAGGTTTAACGTTTCTTGTTAACCGCTTAGAATAAATTGAAAGGGGCGCCAGGCGAGCCTCTGTGGGGAGGGAATCTCAGGAGGTGCCACAGAGAAGACGCACAATCATCTTAGGGAGGTCAAACAACTTTACTGATCTAAACAGTCGAGAGGGTCAGTAGGGAAGGAGACACTCTCCCAGATATTTGGCCCCTAAGTCCCAAGTCATTCAAGGCTTTAAGCACTAGCATGATGAGCAGGGGTGTAGCAAAGGGGGGGCATAATGGAGGGGGTGACAAATTATGAAGGAATTTTTTTTTTGGAAAAAAAATTGAATTTTTTTTTTTTTTTTTTTTAATGCCTGCTCCGAAGGTCTTATCTTACTATACTAGGGATTATATAGCTATATATGAAATTTCATGCATATCGGTTAATATCTTGACCCTCCTCCACCAAAATAGCTGTTCACTTGGCTGTTTTCCTATGTCATGAAGGCTGAAATTTCAGTTCAGAGAACACTTACTGTTCCCAACCCTAACCCTGTGGAAAGCCATCTAATTAGACTTTAATTTGATTTTGAGATGTTTTTAGGAGGTAATTTAATTATTGTTTGATTTTATACCAATGTTATGTATCTGATGTTAGCCACCCTGAGCCCGACTTTGGCCGGGGAGGGCGGGATATAAATAAAAGTTTTATTATTATTATTATTACTTGTTATTATTCCTTTGTAAGAAAATATGAAATAACGTAAAACCATTTTTGCAGGGGGAATCAATGGGGGGGTTGACAAGAAATTTTCCGCACCGGGTACCACCTGACCTTCCCATGCCTGGGGGGGGTGACAAAAAATTTTTTGCCCCCGGGTACCAATTTACCTTGCTATACCCCTGATGATGAGCACCTTAATCCTGGAAATGAACTGGCAAGCAGTGGCAATTTCCTGGTCTTCTTTCCTTAATTCCACATTTAAATTTACACCCAAGTGAATGACAACCCCCCCCCCCCCGCTTCTTTCCTCCAGCAACGAAAGGTTGGATGGATGTAAGGAAGGGGGAGAAATGTGCAGAAGAGGATTTGAAGGAGGCAGATCCAATTGGAACATCTGCGGAGCCAGCGGAAGAGGATTTCCCCCCGAGTCACAGGCAGGAAGACCTCCCAGGAAGTCAGTTCGGGCAAGAGGAGCAGCGGGAATCTTGTCCGGAGAGCAATGAACAAACCTTGGTTTGTGGAGGAGACAACACAGAAATCGCTGCCCAGCAACAAACCCACCCTGGTAAGAGACAGGATGAAGGGTTAGGGAACTACTGGTTTTTTTGTCCACCCCCTCGAGGGGTGATCTTTTTGGGGGATGAAGCCAGTGATTTATTCTACAAGGTGTGACCGGAAAGTTGGGTGAATGGTCACAGAAATCGGATGGCGAGAAATATTCAAAACATACAGACCTTAAAGGGAAAGGGACCCCTGACCATTAGGTCCAGTCGCAGACGACTCTGGGGTTGCGGCACTCATCTCGCTTTACTGGCCGATGGAGCCGGCGTACAGCTTCCGGGTCATGTGGCCACCGTTTACCTTCCCGCCGGAGTGGTACCTATTTATCTACTTGCACTTCATGCTTTCAAACTGCTAGGTTGGCAGGAGCAGGGACCGAGCAACGGGAGCTCACCCCATCGTGGGGATTCGAACCGCCGACCTTCTGATCGGCAAGCCCTAACCTCTGTTAAACCACAGAGCCACCCGTGTCCCTTTGAAGGTCCCTTACAGGCCTTCAAAGTAGGCCTCCTCTGGTACAACGCACCGCTGACAACATTTGTAGAACTGTTAGAAACTTCTGGAGAAGTCCTCTTCTCGTCCTGCTTTCAGTTTCCTCGTCACAACAGCTTGGACGTGTGAAATGTTGGCAAATCTGTGCCCTTTCAGTCAGGGTGAATTTGATTTAAATCAAACTGTTTAAATCACGATTTAAATCAGATTAAATTCTTGCTGGTATAACTTTAATATGCAAGTAGATGAAGATTTTTAGAATAACAACTTTTCATATTAGTTTTTTTATCCCCAGTTTAATAGGTTAATCATTCATATTTGGACAACTTTTCTGTTGTACTTAGGAAGGAGAAAAATAATCATTACCTTAATAATAACAATTTAAATAGATTTATTAGATCCATTCCACTCCAAACAATCAGAAAAATATTGTTTCTATTCTATTCACTGAACTTCTTGAAACTTAACACTGAAGGGGTTGATTCTGTATTCATAGGTTTGTAGAACAATAGGATTAAGGTCTTTTTCTCAACTCTGTTCATGTTATAACATTTTTGCTGTGAAGAAGAGGCATGTGATCTCTGCTGAGTCAAATTCAGTTTTGAGAACTGCAAAAGTAAACCAAGCATCTGTGATAATATCTTGTAGGCAGAGAAACTGCCCAATAATCTTACAAAAACCTCTGGAAGAGCATAAATGACATTGTGAATGGATTAATGGAATTTATTTACCAAAAAAATTAAACATATACAGCCTTATTCTACATAATTAAAAAACTAATCTTTATTTCATGATTGAATAACCTTTGGATGGTAATATATTTTCCTCAAAAAGCATTTTATTTTAAAAAAATCCGATTTAAATAAAAAAAAAATCGATTTTTTTTTTAAAAAAAATCATTGATTTTTATCCACCCTGCTTTCAGTGCAGATTTCAGTTTTGGAAAATGGAAGTAATCTGGTGGGGCCAGATCGGGAGAATATGGAGGGGGGGACAACTCAGTAACCTCAGTAACGATTTCACGCAGAATATGCATGCAATTCTTCCGCCATCATTCAGACAGACAAACACCGATCCCACATCAATAGCTCACGAACTGTCGATATTAGCCGCCGTTCTGCTTGTTGGTGGTCTGCCAGACTGAGGGTCATCTTCGATGGTTTGCCGCCCTTCACGGAAATGCTTAAACTGCTCATAAGCTGTCTTTCGAGTTACGGCATCGTCTCCATTCACAAATGTGAGCATTTCGTGGGTTTCCGATGCCGATTGTATGTTTGAATATTTCTCGCTGCCCGATTTCTGTGACCATTCACCCAACTTTCCAGTCACACCTTGTATTTAAGAAAATTTAGGGAGCCAAAGTTGGAGGTGGGCAAGGCCGGAGCCCAAACTGTTTATGGAACTTCCCACTTTTATTTTCTTTTTCTCCTGCATGCTGGGTAAACATCTTAATCAAACTATCCACTACAGCCCCATGGTCTGGTTTATGGTACATCGTCGCCAGTTCAGACTCAGTAACTGCATAGACAGACAGATATGAAATTTGGTATTCCCCCCACACCCAACACACATCACTTTACACTTGTTTATGTTCAACTGCATTTGCCATTTTGCTTCCCATTCGCCCAGTTTGGAATGATCATAAAATCATAGAATTGCAGAGTTTAGAGGGACCCCCAGTGGTTATTTAGCTCAACCCCCTGCAATGCAGGGATCTCAACTAAAGCATGCCTTTGGAACTCTCTACAATCCTTTTTTTGCTTCAATGACCCTGAACAATTTTAGTAAAAAATGCCCATCTTTGGGTAACTCTTTCATAGATTTGTACTGTTGGAGGGACCTCCAATTGTTATCTAATCCAGCCCCCTGCATTGATAAATAATGACAGGAAATATTTCTTTCCTAGGGTATTACACTGTAGTGTGTAATTATTTTTTATTTTTGTATTTTTGCAATGCTTTTCACTTTTCACCAGTTCATGTATAATTTTTATTAAGTTTTCTATTTTACAATTTGAAATATTCCTTAAACAACCTTAAAATGACCATGACTTCCCTTCTCTTTCCATGGTTCAGTTTGCGTATAATGAGTCCCTGCATATTTTACATAAACTAAACCATTCGGTATTCCATTAATATACCCATCCAAACTTGTTTACGCTGTTGAATTTACAGACGTACCTTAGTTATTGAACTGCTTAGTTGCCAAACAAAACAGCTCCGAACACCGCAAACCCGGAAGCAAGTGTTCCGGTTTGCGAACGTTTTTCGGAAGCCGAATTTCCGACGCAGCTTCTGCTTGAGTGCCGGAAGCTCCTGCAGCCAATCGGAAGCCGCGCCTTGGTTTTTGAACTGTTTTGGGAGTTGAACGGACTTCCGGAATAGATTAAGTTCAGGAACCAAGGTAACACTGTATCTTAATGCTGCCAACGTTTTCAAGTGTACATAGTTTCTCCCCATATATTCAGTAAACATTTCCCAATCTTCTATAAACGTATGTTCTTCTTCCTCTCTTATTCTATATGTTAGATCCACAAGCTATGCATATTCCATCAGTTCTTCTTCAAAGGTAAAGGTAAAGGGACCCCTGACCATTAGGTCCAGTCGCGGACAACTCTGGGGTTGCGGCGCTCATCTCACTTTACTGGCCGAGGGAGCCGGCGTACAGCTTCCGGGTCATGTGGCCAGCATGACTAAGCCGCTTCTGGCGAACCAGAGCAGCACACGGAAACGCCGTTTACCTTCCCGCTGGAGCAGGTACCTATTTATCTACTTGCACTTTGACGTGCTTTCGAACTGCTAGGTTGGCAGGAGCAGGGACCGAGCAACGGGAGCTCACCCCGTCACGGGGATTCGAACCGCCGACCTTCTGATCGGCAAGCCCTAGGCTCAGTGCTTTAGACCACAGAGCCACCCGCATCCCTTAGTTCTTCTTTAGTTGGGGCCTTTCACCAGTTCAGAACCCACAAGTCTTCCCCTTAGCGAAGACTAACAAAACGGCTTTGGGTGGTTTTCCCCCATTCTGACAGGTTCTGATGACCAGCCGAGGGAGTGTGACGAGAAATACGGCCGATTGGACTGTCCAGAGGTCCGGCAGGATTGTGAGCGCCCGGGAACAGCAGTGGAGAGCGTCTCTCGGACCAGACGCGAGAGGGGCCCCCTCCAAGGAGAGGCTTTCCGGTGCGGCGACTGCGGGAAGAGTTTCAACCGCAAGCAGAACCTCCTGAGGCACAATCTGACCCACACCGGGGAGAAGCCCTTCAAGTGCGCCTACTGCCGCAAAAGTTTCGTCCAGGTCTCCGACCTGACGCGGCACGAGAGGACCCACACGGGGGAGAAGCCGTTTGGCTGCTCCTTCTGCCAGAAGCGCTTCAACTGCAACTCCAACCTGCTCATGCACGAGCGCACCCACACCGGGGAGAAGCCGTTCATGTGCCTGTCGTGCGGGAAGACCTTTGTCCAGATCTCCGACCTGACGCGCCACGAGAGGACCCACACGGGCGAGAGGCCGTACGGGTGCTCCTTCTGCGAGAAGCGCTTCAGCTGCAACTCGCACCTCCTCGTGCACCAGCGGATCCACACGGGCGAGAAGAAGCCGCACCAGTGCGCCACCTGCGGCAAGAGGTTCAGCTACCGGTCGGTGCTGCTGGCGCACATGACGGTCCACACGGGCGAGAAGCCCCACGCGTGCCCGCACTGCGGGAAGAGCTTCCATTCCCGCCCAGGCCTCATCCGCCACAAGAAGACCCACGCGGGAGAGAAGCTGGCGCACAAGTGCTCCCATTGCGCGGAGAGCTTTGGCCAGCGGACCCAGCTCATTCTCCACGAGCGGATGGCGCACGTGGGGGCCAAGCGGTACCTTTGCTCCGCCTGCGGGAAGAGCTTCAGCACTCACTCCACCCTGGCTAGGCATGAAAAAATTCACAAGGGAGGAGCCACATAAGCCCAGGGGTAGCCCCAAATGATGCAGGCCCTAAATATCGGAGAGACCACCTCCTTCCCTACAGACTCTCTGGAGTGTTAAAATGGGCAGAGGGGACCCTGCTCTGCTGTCAGACGTTTGGGGCGTGGCAACCTGAGACAGGGCCTTTGCAGCAGCAGCCCCTAAATTGTGGAATTCCCTTCTCCCAGAGTTGCGTCTGGCATTTTCGTCATGCGGATTTCATCATCGGCCGGAGGTGCAACACCCAGCCTGTTCTATAGGTATATCGTTTAAAGCTGATTTTAACCTTGTATTTTTATATGCTTGTATCCCACCCTTGGGGCGAAGGGCAAGTAAGAAACCCAATAAGTAAATAAGTGTGATCGTGTATTTTGCACGCGTGTGTGCTATTGTGAACCTGTACTTGTTTCCCCCCCCCCCTGAATATTTCCTTGAGTAAAAAAAAAATACATTTGCCTTGGGAATTTTGTTTGTATTAATTGCTCATTTTCAATTTTTCTCTTTTGCACACACACACACACACAAACACTTGTGAACTGCCCTAAGACTTGCAGATATAGGGCAACACAGTCATACTTTGGATCCCAAACGCCTTGGTACTCGGACATTTTGGCTCCCGAATGCGCAAACCCGGAAGTGACTGTTCCAGTTTTCAAACGTTCTTTTGGGAGTCGAACGTCTGACAGGGCTTCCGATTGGCTGCAGGAGTTTCCTGCAGCCAATCGGAAGCCGCGCTTTGATTCCCGAACGTTTTGGAAGTCGAATGGACTTCCGGAATGGATTCCGTTCGACTTCCAAGGTACGGCTTTATACAAATTTAATAAATAAGAATAATAATCTTAAACCACACCTATAGAATAAATAAATGATTTTTTTTTTCAGTTTTAAGGGTGAAGGGCGAGTTGCAGCAATTAAACCGTGATGTATCAAGCACATTAAAATCAGAAAAATAACGTGGGTTCTGAAAATATACTTCTTAAGTTTCAAAACCCAAGGCAAAGAGGTTTGAAAGACAAGACCTGGAGATACTGTAAACATGAAATAGATAAATGTACAATTCTATTTTGACAAATTACACGCTTCTTCAGTCCGAAAAGCCAATCATACGAAACAGTTACCGTATTTGTCGCTCCATAGGGCGCACCGGACCATAGGGCGTACCTCGTTTTTAGAGGAAGAAACAAGGAAAAAAATATTTTTCTGGTTTTCCTCCTCTAAAAGCCCTGTTTTTTTGAGGATCAGCTAAAAGTTTTGCAGCTTTTTTTGCAAAGGGAAAAGCCCTGGTTTTTTGAGGATCAGCTAAAAGTTTTGCAGCTTTTTTTGCAAAGGGAAAAGCCCTGTTTTTTGAGGATCAGCTAAAAGTTTTGCAGCTTTTTTGCAAAGGGGGAAAAGCAAAGCTCCTTTTGCAAAGGGGGAAAAGCAAAGAGGAAAAGCTCTGTTTTTATGGGGTTCAACTCACATTTCTGCAGCTTCTAAAGGAAAGGGAGCCTTTTCTACAGTTTCCAGACAGATAATCTAATCAGCCAGTCACATGTAGCTGGGGAAACAAACAACCTCCCTCTGCAGCACATTCAACAAAGGAGGGCGGGGCTGAAAGGGAGCCGGGACTCTTATCTCTCTCCCGATCTCTTGCTGATCAGCTGCTGAGCGGGGTCCTTTCAACACCCCCTTTTCTCTTTGTAAAATAAAAAGCATGATCCTCTTTTGGCCCCTGGGCAATTCAGCTCCAGGGACCACCATTCGCTCCATAAGACGCACAGATATTTCCCCTTACTTTTTAGGAGGGAAAAAGTGCGTCTTATGGAGCGAAAAATACAGTAACTCATGATAAAGAAGATATTCACAGGCTTTTCGAACTGATGAAGCGTGTAGCGAAGCCTGTAATATATCCAGAGAACAGGTCTTCTTTTGCCTACTTGCATTATTCTCATCAGGGTGGTGACTTTGATCTGCCTTCCCCGTGTTTGATCCATGTATACGGCTTTGTGTTTCCAACTCAGGACCCACTGGAGAACATTCCATCTAGTTCAGTTTTGATAAAACAACTTTGAGCAACTTTTGCATATCCTGCTGTGTGCTACCCTTATCATTGTGGCGGCACTGGGTTGTCGCTCTGTGATTGGAGTCACGCTACTGGTTGAGCAGTTCATAAATCCCGTCTGTATTACGTTTACTGTACGTGTAATTTGTCAAAATAGAATTGTACATTTATCTGTTTCATGTTTACAGGATCTCCAGGTCTTGTTTTGCACATGGCACCATAGTATGTTTGTTGTTTGAATGGTTACTAGCCTATCTCTATTTTGGTTATTCTTCTAGTAAATTTGGTTTTATACTTACTAGCCAATTTGTGGTGGTGTTGTTTTGTTTTGTTGTACCATTATTTCTGTCACCATGTTTGATACTTTGCGTATATAATAAAGAGGTTTGAAAGACAGGTGTCGGTCACAAGCTCCTGGGAGGGTCTATGTCTGGAGACCAGACCTGGAAACTGAGGGGGCCTACTCAGAGGAATATCTAGGAAAGAAGAAGAAGAAGAAGAAGAGTTTGGATTTGATATCCCGCTTTATCACTACCTGAAGGAGTCTCAAAGCGGCTCAACATTCTCCTTTCCCTTCCTCCCCCACAACAAACACTCTGTGAGGTGAGTGGGGCTGAGAGACTTCAGAGAAGTGTGACTAGCCCAAGGTCACCCAGCAGCTGCATGTGGAGGAGCGGAGACACGAACCCGGTTCACCAGATTACGAGTCTACCGCTCTTAACCGCTACACCACACTACACCCGGCAGGAGAGGCTGGTCCATGAGGGAGAATGAGTCACTGCTCCCCCCCAAACTCAGCCTACCCTCGGCCAATCCACACCTGCCCATCTTCCTTGCAAGAGGTCCAGGTGCAGAAAGTGGCAGCCCGATATCATGTGGCACCGTGGTTTAAGCCTCTGTGCTGGTCGCCCATTTGCCACGGAGGCAGGTTAATGGTCCTTGTCTTAATTTAGAAAACCCAACAGGTCCAGGGCACCTTGGGGACCGCCTGAACCCTTAGATCAGGCATAGGTAAACTCGGCCCTCCAGAATGTTTTGAGAGTACAATTCCCATCATCCCTGACCACTGGTCCTATTAGCTAGGGATGATGGGAGTTGTAGTCCCAAAACATCTGGAGGGTCGAGTTTGCCTATGCCTGCCTTAGATCCTGGCTGGATCACTGAGATCGTACACAGGAGCATAACAAGAAGCTGAGCCTATAGTGTCATCGGCCCAGTATTGAGGGTGGCGCTGTGGTCTAAACCGGGGGTGGCCAACTCCCAAGAGACTGCGAGTTAAAAACTGGCAGCGATCAACCCCCTTTTGGGGGGTTCGAGTCAAAGTTGTTGAGTTTTTTCAGGGAGGAGGTAAAATGTTGAGCTTTTTTTAGGGGAGCCACAGTTGTTCAGCTTCTTTGAGGGCAGCCAATGATCTACCAGTGATCTACCACAGACGTCCAGTGATCTACCAGGAGATCACGATCTACCTGTTGGACATGCCTGGTCTAAACCACTCAGCCTCTTGGGCTTGCCGATCAGAAGGTCGGCGGCTCGAATCCCCACGACGGAGTGAGAGCCCATTGCAAGTAAATAAATAGGTACCACTGCGGTGGGAAGGTAAACGGCGTTTCTGTACGCTCCGGTTTCCATCACAGTGTTCCATGGCGCCAGAAGCAGTTTAGTCATCCTGGCCACATGACCCGGAAAAGCTGTCTGTGGACAAATGCCGGGTCCCTTGGCCTGAGAGCGAGATGAATGCTGCAACCTCATAGTAGCCTTAACCATCCAGGGGTCAAGACAGAACCCTGTGGCACCCCACTAGTCACTTCTCTCCAGGATGAAGAGGAGCCATTGATGAGCACCCTTTGGGTTCGGTCAGTCAGCCAGTTACAAATCCACTGAATGGTAGCATTGTCTAGCCCACATTTTACCAGCTTCTTTACAAGAATATCATGGGGCACCTTGTCAAAGGCCTTGCTGAAATCAAAATAGGCTATAGGCTATATCCACAGCATTCCTATACAGCAAATAGGCTATATCCACAGCATTCCTATTCCACTAGATCCATGCCAGTTATTTTGGAGTACGTCCTTCCACAACTGATGCCTGCTTTTTTACTTTTTAATGTTTTAATGTATTTCTATTGTAAATTGCTTTGATTTTTCTATGAAATAGAATGTGTGTGTGTGTGTGTGTGTAATAAAATTATACAAACACAAACACATGCATATATACATATGAACATGAGAAAGCCTGGTTTTTGGATCAGGCCAAAGGGGGCCCATTGAGTCCAGCATCCTGTTCTCGCAGTGGCCAACCAGATGCCCCCAAAGGGAAACCCGCAAGCAGGATCCGAGCACAAAAGCATCTCTCCCCTCCTGGTATTCAGAAGCGTTACTTCCTCCACGGAGCTCAAGGTGGCTTATGTAGGTCGCTCCCTCTGCATTTGATCCTCGCAACCTGTGAAGTAGGTTAGACTGAGAGCTAATAACAGCAAGCTTCATGGCAGAGTGGGGATTTGATCATAGTCCATCGCAGTAACCACTACAGTACACCGCACTGTCTCTCTCTGTGTGTGTGGCAGGCTCAGTAGGTTAGAGCAGGTGCTGACAACGCGAAGGTTGCATGTTGGGACAGATGCATTGCAGATGGTTGGACTAGAAGATCCTCAGGGATCCCCTTCCAACTCTGAAATATTATTATTATTATTATTATTATTATTATTATTATTATTATTCATTCATTCTCCACCCACTCTGGGCCGTTCCCAGCAGAATATTAAAAACACGATAAAACATCAAACTTCGCTAAACAGGGCTGCCTTCAGATAGTTGTTTCCTTCCTTCTATGCTTCTATAATTCTTCCAACATTTCCTTTTCAAAAAACATTTCCTATTTGAAACCAAAAGGAACCAGCACGAAATGTTTAGAATGATTCAAACACAATCAATCAATCAATCAATCAATCAATTAGTCAATCAATCAATCAATCAATAGATAAAATGCACATTTCCCAGCTTGTGCTCCACCCACTGAGCCTATGTCCCCCTATGTCCCTCTTCACAGCCACGCGAGGGCAAAAACACCCACAACCCACTCAAGGTGTTCGAAGAGTTAAAGCCAGCGAGCTCCTTGCGAGTCCTAGAGGGGTTCTGGGAGGTGTGTTTAGGCTTCCTAGGGTGGAAATGCGGAAGTGTGGGTGTGCATGTTTTGATGGGGGGGTGTGCAAAAGAGAGAGAGAGGGAGGCAGGCTAGGCAGGACGTGAAAAGTCACAATTTCACTTCCTGTGTGCCATTTCTTCCTCTCCAGCTGTTTGGAGGCTCTTCTGGGAAGGAGAGAGAGAGAGTGTGTGTGTGATTTTGAGGGGACTTGGGTGAGTTCCTGGAAATTGCTTCAAATTATTGCAGATTGTGCGTTTATTTTTATTTTTTAAAAGGGGGGAGGACAGATGCAAGAAGTTAACAAACAGCCAAGGTTGCGATGAGCAGCTGCCTTGCAACATTTGCAGCCCCCAACATCTCTAAGTTAGGGCCTGGGATGCCTCCCCCCACCCCCACCCCCGTCTGCAACCCTGGCAAGCCACTGGCTGTCATTGACGACGATGCTGAGCTGCACATGGACCCAGGGGTCTGACTCTGTGCAGCTTTCTGGGTTCCCATGCATAGAAATCCCAGTTGCTGGAAACCACAGCAGGAGGGGGAGAAAGTGCTCTTGCGCTCAGCTGCCTCTTCCCCACAGGTTGGCCACTGTGAGAACAGGACGCCGGATTAGAGGGGCCGCTGGCCTGATCCTGAGGGCTCTTGCGAAAGTCAGACTAGGATAATAGCGAGCCAGGTTCCAGCCCTCCTGCCTCAGCCACGATGCTCACTGGGTGACCTTGGGCTGGTTGATTTCTCTTGGCCCAGCCTACCTCCCAGGGCTGTCGCTAACATGACAACATGTGACAAGGCTTGCTGCCGGATTGGGCTGAAAGCCAGCAGCGGCCATTGTCTTCCATTCTGTAATGTAGCCCCTTGGAGGAACAACAGGTATAAGATGTGTCAGGTGATCCTTGTGATGTTTTTTTTTTGAAGCCATGAAAAGCTGTGCTGTCTGATTTCTGGGGATCAGAACTGTCTTAAAGGTAGAGGAGCAGGCCAGGTTGTATTTTTCTGGACAGTTTGGCAACTGTACATTGGGATCTTCTTTTAAGAACCACATGATATATTCTTAGGACCGCCTTATTTTAGTGATTGCAAGTTTTTAAAAACAAATATAAACCATCCCTATGACAGGCCAATGCAACTGCAGTCATACCTTGCTTGACGAATGCCTCCAAATTGAACGCTTTGGTGCCCGAATGCCATAAACCTGAAAGTGAGCGTTCCAGTTTGGGAACGTTCTTTGGAAGCCAAATGTCCAACGTTGCTTCCACGGCTTCCGATTGAGTGCTGGAAGCTCCTGCAGCCAATCAGAAGCTGTGCCTTGCTTTTCGAACGTTTTCGGAAGTCAAATGGATTTCGGAACAGATTCGATTCGAGAAGCATGGTATGACTGTACTTTTACTCTGCATGTTTTATGATTTATTAATTTTTAGACTACTTTTTTCTCTTCTTTTCTGCAATTGTTTTGCTACCTCAAGTGGTGTGCTTTATTGCTTTACTTATTTTTCAACCCAAAGGCCAAATTCTCTTATGGGAAACCTTCCAGAAGCCACTTGCACAGGGCTGGATATATCAGTTTTAAAATGCAATATTATACGGTAATCAGTTAAAACACCTAAAGAGGGTGCAAATCGGAGCCAGTGAAGGATCTAGCCTGAGAAGAGTCTCAAGAACCAGACAGAGAAGATTGAAAGGCCGCATTCCCCCTCCCCTCCCCACAGACTTGAGGTTGCTGTTTTTGTAAGTGCAACAGCAGGGATCATTCAGTTTGTAACGTAAGGGTTAATTCTGATATCAGTAAGTCAGCTTGGCAACCAGGCAGAGTGGCATGATGTTTACTGAGGTAGCAAATGCTGTGATTGGCTGTGTAGTTCTGAGGGAGTTTTTATTCTGTATGCTCGGGTCAGTGTCTCCCTGTTACATGCAAGGCTTGAAGTACAAAAGACTTCTCTATGTTCCGTTCTCTTCATTATTGTGGGCTTATTTTGTTCAGTATTCTCAGTAAAGAGTTGTTGCAGGACTTCTCCCCAGACTCTTGTCTGCCTTGTTTGAATGTCTTTGCTAACATTTTAAATAAATCACTCACATTTCTCTGAGACGTGGGGCTATAGGGCGGCATAAATTTAATTAATAATAATAATAATATATAATAATAATAATATAAATGCCTCTTTTGCCCAGGGAGCCAGGACCTCCTGTTCAACCCCCTCTGTGATCTTGCGCGAGAGGCTTGCGCCAGGGATGAAAATGGAGGAACCAAGCCAAGCAGCCCCCAAACCGGTGGAGGGAGCAGAGAGTGTGAGGAAACCCCACCAGAGGGGCTGCATCCGGGAATTCCTGCAAAAGATGCCGTCCCAGCACCAAGTGAAAGAGGAAGGAGGGGAAGGGATCCTTCAGCGCTGGGAGGTCCAGTGGCAGGAGTTCCTGAAGGAAGTGGAGTCCCCTCACATGGGTTGGGGGGTCCCACAGCCATCAGAGGAGCCCACCCCCTGGGACGACACCAAGGCCTTCTTCGCCTCCTTCGAGCAAGTGGCCGAAGCCTGCCGGTGGCCCCGGGAGGAGTGGGCAGCCCGGCTCTCGCCGGCCCTCAGTGGAGAAGCCGAGCGGGCCTTCCGCAGGCTGGAGGGCCGGGACAGAGAGGATTATGGGAAACTGAAGGCGGCCATCTTGTGGCAGGATGCCATGCGGAGGGAGAAGAACCGCCAGTATTTCCGGCGCTTCTGCTACATGGAAGCCGAGGGGCCGAGAGGGGCCTACAGCCGCCTCCAGGAGCTCTGCCGGCGGTGGCTGAAGGTGGAGAGGCACTCCAAGGAGCAGATCCTGGAATTGCTGATCCTGGAGCAGTTCCTGACCATCCTGCCTCCGGAGATCCAGAGCTGGGTCAGGGAACGGGGGCCAGAGACCTGCTTCCAGGCGGTGGCCCTGGCTGAGGACTTCCTGCTGAGGCAGCAGGAGGCACAGCAGCCAAAACCTCAGGTGAGCTCCTTGTGTTCTTTTCTTTTCCCAAGTGGGAAACAGATGAGCAGCCTTTAACACGGGGAAGGGGAGGGCAGGTTTTAATAAAATATTAGTATTTATTAAATTTCTATGCCACCCTTCATCCAAGGATCACAGGGTTGCTTACATTATAATAATAAAAAATACGTAACATAATAACAAGCAAACATAATAACAAGCAAACCAATTTTTAAAAACCCATAGGGTAAAAGGCCATTGATTGTTTAATTTGCCAAATGCCTGGGGCTATAAAGGCTGCAGGTAAAGTGAATCAGGTGGGCGGGAAATTTTGTAATTGGTGTTTTGTTTGGATACTTAGAATCATAGAGTTTAACATTAACATCCTAAACATTAGGAAGAACTTCCTGACAGTAAGAGCTGTTTGACAGTGGAATTTGCTGCCAAGGAGTGTGGTGGAGTCTCCTTCTTTGGAGGTCTTTAAGCGGAGGCTTGACAGCCATCTGTCAGGAATGCTTTGATGGTGTTTCCTGCTTGGCAGGGGGTTGGACTGGATGGCCCTTGTGGTCTCTTCCAACTCTATGATTCTATGAGTTGGAAGAGACACAAGGGCCATCCAGTCCAACCCCCTGCCAAGCAGGAAACACCATCAAAGCATTCCTGACAGATGGCTGTCAAGCCTCCGCTTAAAGACCTCCAAAGAAGGAGACTCCACCACACTCCTTGGCAGCAAATTCCACTGTCAACAGCTCTTACTGTCAGGAAGTTCTTCCTAATGTTTAGGTGGAATCTTCTTTCTTGTAGTTTGAATCCATTGCTCCGTGTCCGCTTCTCTGGAGCAGCAGAAAACAACCTTTCTCCCTCCTCTATATGACATCCTTTGATATATTTGAACATGGCTATCATATCACCCCTTAACCTTCTCTTCTCCAGGCTAAACATACCCAGCTCCCTAAGCCGTTCCTCATAAGGCATCGTTTCCAGGCCTTTGACCATTTTGGTTGCCCTTCTCCGAACATGTTCCAGCTTGTCAGTATCCTTCTTGAACTGTGGTGCCCAGAATTCAAGAAGGATACTGACAAGTACTTGTCATTGACCATAATAAAATGACTTGATTCGGTTGGCAATTTGGTAGCTGACACATTTCCAAGCACTGTCCAACTGAAACACAGCCATCCATCAAAATGGTCAATTCTCCAAATGTTGCGGTGCATTTCTACAGCCAAGTGACAGGTACAAAAATTGTACTGACACTTAGCGTTCAATATCATTATTATTTATTTGTTAAATATATCACCCTTCATCTGTAGATCTCAGAGCGATTCACAGCATAAAAATGCATTCTAAAAACACAAAATACGTAATAAAACCCGAACAAGACCAAAACAAACCAAGAATCCTTGCTCTCCCGCTCCCACAAACACATTTAAAAGGAACAAAATAAAAAAATTCCTTCCAGTAGCACCTTAGAGACCAACTAAGCCAGTGTGGTGTAGTGGTTAAGAGCGGTAGACTCGTAATCTGGTGAACTGGGTTCGCGTCTCCGCTCCTCCACATGCAGCTGCTGGGTGACCTTGGGCTAGTCACACTTCTCTGAAGTCTCTCAGCCCCACTCACCTCACAGAGTGTTTGTTGTGGGGGAGGAAGGGAAAGGAGAATGTTAGCCGCTTTGAGACTCCTTCGGGTAGTGATAAAGCGGGATATCAAATCCAAACTCTTCTTCTTCTTCTTCTTCTTCTTCTTCTTCTTAGCTTTCGTGTGCATACACACTTCTTCAGATACATGAAACAGAAGTCTTCACTGTATCTGAAGAAGTGTGCTTGCACACGATAACTCAAACACCCAAAGACCGGATATACCAATATCTCCAACAACCTTATTAAAACATAATCTATTAAAACATAACATAATCCAGGCATAACCTATTAAAAGCATATAACCTAGCCTCTTTCCTTACTACTCACTGCAGACCCTGAAAGGCAAGGGGTGAGATGGCTAAAGATAGCTTTGTTATGTATAATGAGATAAGAATCCAATGTCTTTGTTCAGACCAGGTTTCTCCATGGTTTTAAGTTTGGTGATTAGTTGCAATTCAGCCACACTCTCACTCCCTCACTATATTTAAGGATCTGGTGACTTCTGTTTCAGTGTATCTGAAGAAGTGTGCATGCACACGAAAGCTCATACCAAGAACAAACTCAGTTGGTCTCTAAGGTGCTACTGGAAAGAATTTTCTATTTTGTTTCGACAATAACAAACTTAGTTTGTCTCTAAGGTGCTACTGGAAGGAATTTTTTTATTTTGTTTCAACTATGGCAGACCAACACGGTTATCTACCTGTAACATTTAAACCCCATGGATATAGGATGGCCAAACTTAATCAGCCAAAGCCCTGGTCCATCTTTCCCAACATCAGGAAGTCTTCTCTTCTCAGGGTGGCCAAAGTACAGCCTTAGGATACACCTAAAGTTGTATAATGAAGGTTAATTTAAAAGGATATAGGATGTTAATCAGCCAAAGCCCTGGTGGAAGAGGAACATTATACACCTAAAGTTGTATAATGAAGGTGCCAGGTGAGCCTCCCTGGGGAGAGCATTCCATCAATCATCATCTTGATCAAAACCCAAT
The DNA here is from genome assembly GCA_900245905.1 of Lacerta viridis. Classification (NCBI taxonomy): domain Eukaryota; kingdom Metazoa; phylum Chordata; class Lepidosauria; order Squamata; family Lacertidae; genus Lacerta; species Lacerta viridis. The sequence continues at coordinate 191,476 of OFHU01003594.1, forward strand.
ATATAGATATATTTAAAATAAAAAGAACCAGCGAACCTATGTAAAAATGTGGATAAAGGAACTTGAAATTCAACTCAGAAGGCGAGAATAATAAAGGACAGAATCTCCTATCCATAATCGCAACCCTTTCCTCTGCTGCTCATGTGATCCCTTGCTGAAAAACTGATGGGCTGGGGGGGAACTCGAAGGGCCAGGGGAAGTCTGGCGGAGGGCAACCCACTCCTACCCCTGCCCTAAGAGAATCTCCTCTGCTATTTCAGGTAAGCGTGCCATTTGAGGAGGTGGTCCTGAGTTTCTGTGAGCCGGAAATCGTTCCTTCCGACCCCGTCCACCGGCCGATGCGCCAGGAAACCAAGAAGGAAGCTGACCACGGAGAGGCCCTCTTGACAGGTGAGGATGGCAAAGGTGTGTCTTTAGGCGCTCGGAATAGGTTGGAAGATTCAGGACCACCGAAAGGATGTCCTTCTTCGCTTAAGCTCATAGTTAAGTTGCCTCGTTCCCTCCCGCAGGAGGCAGTGTGGGTGCCTTTGAAAGAGGATTAGACAGATTCATGGGCGGTCAAGGGGATCACATCCCCTTTAGTCAACAGATTGACAATATGACAACAAAAGGTTATTTATGTAAGGTAAAAGGACCCCTGGACGGTTAGGTCCAGTCAAAGGCGACTATGGGGTTGCGGCGCTCATCTCGCTTTCAGGCCGAGGGAGCCGGCGTTTGTCCACAGACAGCTTTCCAGGTCATGTGGCCAGCATGGCTAAACTGCTTCTGGTGCAACGGGACACTGACAGAAGCCAGAGCGCACAGAAACAGTGTTTACCTTCCCGCCACAGCAATACCTATTTATCTACTCACACTGGCGTGCTTTCAGACTGCTAGGTTGGCAGGAGCTGGGACAGAGCAATGGGAGCTCACTCCGTCGCGGGGCTTCAAACCACTTACTTTACTGCCGCCCGTGTTTTGTTAGTCCAAAAATAGAAAACGAGCAAGGTCCCAACTAAAGAAGAATGACAATTTAAGCTGATGGAATATGCGTAGCTTGCAGGCTTAATATATAGAATAAGAGAACGAGAAGAACGTACATTTAGAAAAGATTGGAAAATGTTTGTTGAATATGTGGGGGAAATTATGTACACTAGAAAATGTTGGCAGCTGTCAGGAAACCCCCCTCACCGCAGCAGGTAGCGTTCCCGGGTCATTTGCAGTACAGGGAACCACCCTCCCCAGTTCGCAGTTCGTCGTCCTCCTCCCCGAGCGGAGGAAGCGACCGCTCCTCCAGTGGGGAGGGGGAGATGGAAGCAGGAAGTCGGGGCAGGGGCTGTGACAGGGTCAGAGAGCCTCAGCACCAAGCAGGAAGCGGGGAACAGGGACCTTTTCCCGCGCCCCGATTTCGCAGGGAGGAAGGACGTGGAAGGGGGAGGCGGGGGTTCAGGATCCCGCGCCTCTTATGCTGGACCAAGAACCGGAAGCGGACATTCCCGGACTCTGCAGAGGGATGAGCTGGACGCTTTTACTGTAACTCCACTGTAAATATCTGCACAATAAAGAACTTAGTTTGTAGAAGTTCGGAGTCAACCTGCTTCCTCATGAGCAACCACTGAGAGTCCTTACAGCAGCATTATGATAAATTCAGCAGTTATAAGCTTTGATGGATGGAATAATGGAATACTGAATGGTTTAGGTTATGTAAAATATGCAGGGATTTATGATATGCAAGATGAACCATGGAAAGAGAAGAAGGGAAGTCATTGATATTTTAAGGGTGTTTACATGAGTATTCAAAAGTGTAAAACAGAAAATTTGATAATATATATATTCAATAAACATTTTCCAATCTTCTTTAAACGTATGTTCTTCTTGTTCTTTTATTCTATATGTTAAATCCGCAAGCTGCGTATATCCCATCAGTTTAACTTGCCATTCTTCCTTGGTTGGGACCTCGCTCATTTTCTGTTTTTGGGTTAACAAAACACGCAGTTGTTGCAAACATAAATAACCATTTTTTGACACCTGGGAATTTCCATCTGAATTATCCCCAACGAAAAGGACACTGGCTGTGGTTGTTTTTAAGTACTTTTAAACATTTTGTTCAGTTCATTATACAATTATTTCTCAGTACTCTTTTACCCTTTTCACAAGTCCACCACATATGATAAAACGTACCCTCAACCTCTTTTCATCTCCAGCACTTATCTGAAATTTTATTTTCCCGTTAAGGAGCTAAAGGATGGACGAACCTCAACAAAGCGGAGAGGCACGCCCTGGAAGATCGCGAGCATCTGTCACCACGTGGGACATCGGTTTGGGGAGCAGGAGATGATGTTCCCTGTTTCCCTGAGCAGGGAAACACTCCGGCTGGGCGCCAGGAAGCGGACTTGGAGCGAGAAGTCGGCGCGTCTGTCCCGTTTGGGGGCACCTTCCAGGATCTGAAGGAGGATGCACACCAGCGGAGGAGTCACACTGGTAAGAGACCAAGCGTCTGCACCGCGTATAGGAAGAGGTTTTGCCAGAGCGCGAACCTCCTTAAGCACGAGAACATCCACTCGGGAGAAAAGCCATTCAAGTGCTCCGACTGCGGGAAGCGGTTTAGCCAGAAGTTCCACCTTCTTGGGCACCGCAAGAGATGCGAGAGCGAGAGGCCTCACAAGTGCCCCACCTGCGGGAAAAGGTTCTCTCGCAGCTCCTACCTTAACACTCACCAGAGAATCCACACGGGGGAAAGACCCTACGAGTGCTCGCGATGCGGGAAAAGCTTTAGCCAGAAAGCTAACCTTAACACGCACCGCAGGATTCATACGGGGGAAAAGCCCCACGAGTGCCCCGTGTGCGGGAAAAGGTTCTCTCGCAACACTTGCCTTAATAGACATCAGAGAATCCACACGGCACGCTAAGCTGTACAGATGGCATGGACTGCAGGGGGGTTATTTTTCCATGGAAGCGGGGAAGGATGCAGGAGATCAGTACTGCCAATGAGTGATTGAGTGGATTGCTCACCCGGGCTAAACTTCAGTCAGAATAATGTGTTTAGACATTGTATATTGCAGGAGCATTCGGTTGCTAACACAATAAAGAATATTCTCCATTCCTTCCACGGCTATTTTGATTTTTGATTTATTTTTTTGAGCAATTGTCTGTAAGCGCACACACAACCAAAAAACAATTAAGGGGCCAGAGCAACTCTCCTCGAAGGAAAGGTCACACCCTTTGGAGCTTTTTTTTTTTTGATACAATAATTGTATTGTTTGAATTTTGATCTCACATTCTTAATTGGTCTCATATCGCATGAAGTAAAGGAAAAGAAACACTCAATAAAAAGAAAAAGAAAAAAATAAGGAAATGAAGGAAGGAAGGAAGGAAGGAAGGAAAGAAAGAAAGAAAGAAAAGTGTTTACCTTATATTCTTCACAAACATAATTTATAATTTCTCAAATCTGACTTCCTGTCAAATCCCTTTGCATCTACTTTTCTTAATGTTGAATGTTTACAAAACAGTAGGCCTTTGTATATATACTGTCCAGTACATTCCTAAAATGTTATACCTCCATAATTATTCCAGCTCTTTAACCTTCCTTTATCACTCAAAGGCTGCCATGGTGACAAGAGCATTATTATATTTTTGTACATATCTCCTATATATATCCCATTTTCCCACAAATTTTTGCTTGGTGTTTCCTCTAAGATTGTTAGTTAAGAAAGCCATCTCAGCAAATTCTTGTAATTTACTTTGCCAGTCTGAAATTTTTGGCACTTCCTGATCTTTCCAACCTTTTGCCACTAATATTCGTACAGGAATACTTCTCTTAAGTTATTTGGTATTTCTTTATCTACTATACTTAGTAGAAATGTCTCTGGTCTTTTAGTAAAAGATATCCCCATCATCTTTTTTAATTCCTCATATACCTCCCCCCAAAATACCTTAATCTTTCCACACAACAACCACATGTGTATCATATCTCCATTCTTTGCTCCACATCTCCAACACACATTTGCTAAGCTTTTATACATTTTCGAGAGTCTGGAAGGAGTAAGGTACCACCTGTGATTCATTTTTAACATGTTTTCTCTTATATTATAATTGGCCGTAAATCTCAAATTGACCTTCCATAAATTTTCCCAATCTTTAAACAAAATTGGATGTCCCACATCTTGTGCCCACTTGGTCATTGAATCAGTAACCATCTCATCCATTACCTCGTAATCTAAGAGAAGTTTGTACATATATCCTTTGGAGCTTTTTAGCGAAGAAGAATAAAACGTGAGGAACGTGATGATAGAGGGGTATAATATTATGCAGGTTTTGGAGAAAGAGGTTTTTCACCCTCTCTTATAAAACTAGAACTTGTGGGCACCCAATGAAGCCAAATGTCAAAATAAGGTACTTTTTCATGCAGTGCACACAGTTAAATCATAGAATCATAGAGTTGGAAGAGACCGCAAGGGCCATCCAGTCCAACCCCCTGCCAAGCAGGAAACACCATCAAAGCATTCCTGAAGAAGGAGACTCCACCACACTCCTTGGCAGCAAATTCCACTGTCGAACAGCTCTTACTGTCAGGAAGTTCTTCCTAATGTTTAGGTGGAATCTTCTTTCTTGTAGTTTGAATCCATTGCCCCGTGTCCGCTTCTCTGGAGCAGCAGAAAACAACCTTTCTCCCTCCTCTATATGACATCCTTTTATATATTTGAACATGGCTATCATATCACCCCTTAACCTTCTCTTCTCCAGGCTAAACATACCCAGCTCCCTAAGCCGTTCCTCATAAGGCATCGTTTCCAGGCCTTGGACCATTTTGGTTGCCCTCCTCTGGACACGTTCCAGCTTGTCAGTATCCTTCTTGAACTGTGGTGCCCAGAACTGGACACAGTATTCCAGGTGAGGTCTGACCAGAGCGGAATACAGTTGGTGGAAGCTGATGAGCAATGCCACTCCCCACCCCCTGGACTGGTTGCAAGCAAGAAAGTAGGCAGGAAGGTAAACAGCGTTTCCGTGCGCTGCTCTGGTTTGCCAGAAGCGGCTTAGTCATGCTGGCCACATGACCCGGAAGCTGTCTGTGGACAAACGCCGGCTCCCTCGGCCTATAGAGCGAGATGAGCACTGCAACCCCAGAGTCGTCCACGACTGGACCTAACAGTCAGGGTTACCTTTACTTTTACCTATATTCTAGACATCCTTTGCAAGTCACCCAGCTTGTACAGTACCTAGTGCAAGGCTGGCCACTTGATAACAGCCTTTGGCACCCTGGCACCCTCCAGCTGTTTCTTTTTAAATGACAACGGTCTCTATTTTATTTTATTTTATTTTAAAAATTAGATTTCAAGGGGAAAAGAAAAAAAATCCACATATACTCTTCAATACATAATTTTGTTTTGTTTTGTTTTTTCAACTTCCCACCTCATTTTCCATGGTTGGTTTTATTTTCTCCCCCTTTCCTGCACCCTTTAATCTATCTCTTACATCGTAACAATATTATAGTATCCTTTCATTCATCCTTCATTCCCCTTGCAGGTATATTCCTTTATCCAATATTCTGTAAAGGTGTTCTTGCAAACTGCAGTCGTACCTTGGGTTTTGAACAGCCTAGTTCTTGAACGTTTTGGCTCCTGAACGATCGAAAAATAACAACAAACCCACTGCACGTCGACTGAAATAATAATGACACAAATAATGAAAATGATATCAAAGATACTATAATGGAAAATCCAAAAATAGAACCAAATATACTTATATATATGTGGCGTATATACCGATCAATACAAAAGAACCATTCAGCTTAAGATGTATTCAAACAGTTCAGTGCCAACATAAGTTTTCAAAAGTTCACTGGGACAGAAAAACACAACTGTCGATAGTAAGATGTCGGTAGTGAGATGTTGTCATCTTGAATCCTTACACAGAGAGGCAACTGGAAAGAAGACCTGCCTTCCGGATTACAACAGGTTTCGCAAAGGAAGCTTCATCAGTTCTGCGTAGATAATGTGCCAATTACAATACAATAAACAATCATAACAGACTGTACAAATGATATAATGCCATACATTGTCAAAATATTGAACATACCTTCAAGTACATATGGTCAATCAAACATACAAATGGTGTAGGCACAGCTTGGAGAGACTAACACAATGGAGACTTAAATAGAACAAACAGACCAAGATATCAATTAGCTCTTAAAGGTACAGCATATTAAATATAGCATTGTAAATCAAACTCAGTGTTAAGGCCTTTGGGATGTAAGGTGTTTAATTCAAAAATTAATTTATATTCCTTCTGTAGTAAAATTCTTCGCATATCCACACAACTAAAGGACGATTTCAAGGGGGTCCATATGACGAAAAAGCTCAAGTCATTTTCGGAATGTAATGCTGACATGAAATGTTGGACCAAAGGGGCGTCAACGCACTTATTACGTATTTTTGATCTGTGTTCAGAGATTCTAGTTCTCACTGCCCGTGTGGTGCTCCCAATATATAGTAAGCCACATGTACAACGTATACAGTAAACACAGTTCTTAGTGGAGCAGTTGGAAAACTGTTGCAGTACAATACGTTTACCATTGGTCGTATTAACAAAAGACTTAACAGGCAAGGCAAATTTACAACATGTGCAATGACCACACCTGAAGTGTCCTGGAGACATGGTCTGAGGTTCTACTGGTTTATGATGTAATATATCAGTATGCGTGAGAACCTCCCTAAACGATCTCGTTTTCCTCTTGCCTACAATGGGTAGGTTCTCGCAACCTGGAATCTCTGAAATAATATGCCAATGTTTGCGAATAATTTTTTCTATGGGAAATGATAGATAATTGTACTCCAAGGTGGCAAAAATCCTATCCTGAGATTGTCTAGGCTTGGATGTCAACAGATTCTGTCTGGATACCTTTCTGGCCTTGTCAAAAGCCTTCTGGATAATGTTTCGGGGATAACCCCTATCCTCTAATGCTGAAATAAGCCTCACAGCATGTTGCAAAAAATCTGCTTCTAAAGAAGAATTTCTCTTTAATCTTATGAATTGACTGTAGGGGAGGCTATTCTTGAGATGAACTGGATGATTGGACTGATAATGCAGCAATGCATTCTTATCAGTGGATTTGCGGAAAGGACGTATTTTGATGGTACTCTTATTATTGGAAGTAACAAAAAATAACTCGATGTCTAAAAAAGGAATACTATTATAACTCATATGGCCCTTAAATTTCAATGCTGGATTGCACTGGTTCAGCCAAATATCAAAATCCAAAAATACATCTTTATCAAGGACTAGTATCAAGTCGTCAATGAATCTATAATAAGCCAAAATATGTTCTTTGAAGGGATTACATTCATTCAAAACATGTTGTAAATCAAAAAACAACATATAAATACAGGCCAGTGAGGGAGCACAACGCGAGCCCATTGCAACTCCCCTGCTCTGTATGTAAAACTGCTCCTTAAATCGAAAAAAGTTATTTTCTAGAACAATGTCCAATAGGTCCAATATGACATGCACTGGGGGATCAGTTTGGTCATTGTTATAAAGTAACTCTTCAACTAGACATCTTAGCTCATCAAGGGGTACATTAGTATATAATGCTTGGACGTCCCAAGTGGCCAGAATGGAACCCTCTGGAACGATCTTATCTTCAATAACAGAAATAAAATGCTTAGTATCTTTAATGTACATTAAAGATACTAAGCATTTTATTTCTGTTATTGAAGATAAGATCGTTCCAGAGGGTTCCATTCTGGCCACTTGGGACGTCCAAGCATTATATACTAATGTACCCCTTGATGAGCTAAGATGTCTAGTTGAAGAGTTACTTTATAACAATGACCAAACTGATCCCCCAGTGCATGTCATATTGGACCTATTGGACATTGTTCTAGAAAATAACTTTTTTCGATTTAAGGAGCAGTTTTACATACAGAGCAGGGGAGTTGCAATGGGCTCGCGTTGTGCTCCCTCACTGGCCTGTATTTATATGTTGTTTTTTGATTTACAACATGTTTTGAATGAATGTAATCCCTTCAAAGGAACATATTTTGGCTTATTATAGATTCATTGACGACTTGATACTAGTCCTTGATAAAGATGTATTTTTGGATTTTGATATTTGGCTGAACCAGTGCAATCCAGCATTGAAATTTAAGGGCCATATGAGTTATAATAGTATTCCTTTTTTAGACATCGAGTTATTTTTTGTTACTTCCAATAATAAGAGTACCATCAAAATACGTCCTTTCCGCAAATCCACTGATAAGAATGCATTGCTGCATTATCAGTCCAATCATCCAGTTCATCTCAAGAATAGCCTCCCCTACAGTCAATTCATAAGATTAAAGAGAAATTCTTCTTTAGAAGCAGATTTTTTGCAACATGCTGTGAGGCTTATTTCAGCATTAGAGGATAGGGGTTATCCCCGAAACATTATCCAGAAGGCTTTTGACAAGGCCAGAAAGGTATCCAGACAGAATCTGTTGACATCCAAGCCTAGACAATCTCAGGATAGGATTTTTGCCACCTTGGAGTACAATTATCTATCATTTCCCATAGAAAAAATTATTCGCAAACATTGGCATATTATTTCAGAGATTCCAGGTTGCGAGAACCTACCCATTGTAGGCAAGAGGAAAACGAGATCGTTTAGGGAGGTTCTCACGCATACTGATATATTACATCATAAACCAGTAGAACCTCAGACCATGTCTCCAGGACACTTCAGGTGTGGTCATTGCACATGTTGTAAATTTGCCTTGCCTGTTAAGTCTTTTGTTAATACGACCAATGGTAAACGTATTGTACTGCAACAGTTTTCCAACTGCTCCACTAAGAACTGTGTTTACTGTATACGTTGTACATGTGGCTTACTATATATTGGGAGCACCACACGGGCAGTGAGAACTAGAATCTCTGAACACAGATCAAAAATACGTAATAAGTGCGTTGACGCCCCTTTGGTCCAACATTTCATGTCAGCATTACATTCCGAAAATGACTTGAGCTTTTTCGTCATATGGACCCCCTTGAAATCGTCCTTTAGTTGTGTGGATATGCGAAGAATTTTACTACAGAAGGAATATAAATTAATTTTTGAATTAAACACCTTACATCCCAAAGGCCTTAACACTGAGTTTGATTTACAATGCTATATTTAATATGCTGTACCTTTAAGAGCTAATTGATATCTTGGTCTGTTTGTTCTATTTAAGTCTCCATTGTGTTAGTCTCTCCAAGCTGTGCCTACACCATTTGTATGTTTGATTGACCATATGTACTTGAAGGTATGTTCAATATTTTGACAATGTATGGCATTATATCATTTGTACAGTCTGTTATGATTGTTTATTGTATTGTAATTGGCACATTATCTACGCAGAACTGATGAAGCTTCCTTTGCGAAACCTGTTGTAATCCGGAAGGCAGGTCTTCTTTCCAGTTGCCTCTCTGTGTAAGGATTCAAGATGACAACATCTCACTACCGACATCTTACTATCGACAGTTGTGTTTTTCTGTCCCAGTGAACTTTTGAAAACTTATGTTGGCACTGAACTGTTTGAATACATCTTAAGCTGAATGGTTCTTTTGTATTGATCGGTATATACGCCACATATATATAAGTATATTTGGTTCTATTTTTGGATTTTCCATTATAGTATCTTTGATATTATTTTCATTATTTGTGTCACTATTATTTCAGTCGACGTGCAGTGGGTTTGTTGTTATTTTTGCTGTTTAGCACCACTGTTGTACTTCTCTTTGTTTGTGTTCCCGAACGATCGAAACCCGGAAGGGACTGTTCCGGTTTCCAAACATTCTTTTGGAAGCTGAACGTCTGGCGCAGTTTCCGCGGCTTCCAGCTGGCTGCAGGAAACTTCCTGCAGCCAATCAGAAGCCACGCTTTGATTTTCGAACGCTTTGGAAGCCGAACGGACCTCCGGAACGGATTCTGTTCAACTTCTAAGGTACGACTGTGCAATCATGTCCACAACATAATTAACTTAAAAACGTTAAGTAGCAACCAGTTTTTATAGTGATCAGGGACTGAATACATATATTTACCTTGAGAAAAAACTCTTGGCCCGAAAAGGTAAATTTGAAGCAGCCGCTTGAAAGGATTTTCAAAGGATTAAGAATGTAGTGGCTTGTTCAAAATGTCAATGTCTGGTAAAAACTTAATATAGTGAGTCCTCATTCTTTCTGCTGATCATGCCTCAGATCCTGCTCACAAATTCATCATACTATAATATTTCTTTAAATAGTCCAAAAAAGGCTTCCATTCTTCCACAAAGCTGTCGTCATTAGGTTCTCTTATTTTAGCTGTTAATTTTTGCTTCACGGTTTTTTTTGGGGGGGGGCAGCTGTTTTGAACTACAACTCCTATCACTCTGGCAGGAGTTGTAGTTCAAAACCTGGTTGACCAAGACTGCATTATAGTAAATTGAACACCACACACATTCTTAATGTAAAATTTTATTTTTTCTTGAAGGGCGAGGTGAGGTTGTCATCTAAAGCTAAGGCTGATCTATGAATATGAAGCCCCCACTTTAAAAAAAAACAAAAATATGGCAAGCAGCATGATGGTAGTAATTTTCGGGTCTCACACCAGTGGCAACCCCCTAGACTCCATAGCCCACGACACCTCCTTGCAGGATACAAATCAAAAGTGAAATGAAGTGAAACCCGTCCAGATGGAAAAGCTTGTCGTAACAAATATGGCTTCCGACTGTTTCCGGAAAGTACCGCCAAGTGGGTGATCTGTCGTATCTCAGCAGAGAATGGAAGCCCTACGCTTGAGTTATGGTGGAGAAGGCTTCTGAGATCCTTGGACCCTACAGACCTCAGGGACCTACTGGGTAGATAAGGGATCAAAGCAGACTCTCGAGTAACCCAGTCCTGAGCTGTGTAGGGCAGAGATGGGGAACCCTTCCCTCGTTGCTTTCAGGAGGGTCTCCTCCAATCTGGATCCAACTTGTTGATGTGTCTGTATGTATTTATTGCTCTTGTATCCCACCTCCCTTCCTCAAGGTGGCGTACGTGGTTCTCTCCCTCCTCTTTTACTCCTCACAACAACTCTGTGAGGTAGTTTAGGCTGAGAGGCAGTGACTGTCCCAACGTCACCAAGCGAGCTTCGCCGATTTGAACCCAACTCTGGAAGGTCCTAGTCTGGCACTCTACAGTACTAACAGCACATTGGCTTCTGTTATAACTTAGAAAAAACCAAAGGGCTTCTGATTTCTGGTTTTCCCGGTCAATTTCACCATTTCAGTGTAGTCCATCATCTTAGAATCATAGAATCCTAGAGTTGGAAGAGACCACAAGGGCCATCCAGTCCAACCCCCTGCCAAGCAGGAAACACCATCAAAGCATTCCTGACAGATGGCTGTCAAGCCTCCGCTTAAAGACCTCCAAAGAAGGAGACTCCACCACACTCCTTGGCAGCAAATTCCACTGTCCAACAGCTCTTACTGTCAGGAAGTTCTTCCTAATGTTTAGGTGGAATCTTCTTTCTTGTAGTTTGAATCCATTGCTCCGTGTCCGCTTCTCCGGAGCAGCAGAAAACAACCTTTCACCCTCCTCTATCTTCATCAACCATTTGTCTCTGGCCGGGACTTTGTCAGAAACCAGGAAGAGAATAACTTTAAGAATTTACAGTGTACTTAAGAGAACATTGTAAACAACTAAAGACTTTGGCAGGATTTTAGTAATGCTTGTAAAGTACGAAAAACTATGGTATAAATGGATTCTTTTTTTAAAAAAAATAGAGAAAATTAAGAGAAGCGGTTGAAAAGGAAAAAGATTGACAATGGTAACCACCGAAGGGCAGAGGGAAGTCGAAGCATTCAGGGAATCCTAAATGAGGATGCTGGTGTTTGATGTTTGAATTTAAATTTGTAATGTAAAATTCAATAAAAATTATTTAAAAGAAAAAGACCAAAGGGCTCCCTCTGGATCCTTTTCTTTCTTTCTCTTTGTTCCACTAGGAGTTTGGCAGGCAAGTGGGAACAATGAGAGCCCCAGTCACCAGGAAACCTCTGAGCGGCTGGATCAACCACGTGGGATGTCTCCAGCAGGTGTGACAGAAGAGGACCTCTGTGAGGACCACGCCAAAGCCTCTGGGGATCCTCGCAGGCCACAGAGGCAGTCTGGACGCAAACCCGTTCCTTGCAGAATAGGCAAGAAGGTATTTGCCGGATCCTTGCCAGAGCATAAGCCCAAGAGCTGCGCCGTGATCGGCAAGGCACTGAAAAACTCGGGCCTCTTCAAGCAGGAGGAGAATGGCGACGGGGCCACGATGTACCAGTGTACCGAGTGCGGAGAGAGGTTCACTCACAAGAAGCACATGATCGGCCACCGCAGAGTCCACAAAGGGAACACGCTGTACGACTGCTCCGCGTGCGAGAAGAGCTTCGTCTGGATGTCGGATCTCACCCGACACCAGAGAATCCACACCGGGGAAAAGCCGTACGCCTGCTCCCTCTGCGGGAAGAAATACGGCTCGCGCTCAGGCCTCATTCAGCATGGCCATGGCCACGCGGTCGAGAAGCCCCACCGGTGCCCCGACTGCGGGAAGGGGTTTGTTTGCAAGTCGCACCTCACCCGGCACCAGCGGGTCCACCTCGGCAGGAAACTGTACGCTTGCTCCGAGTGTGGCGAAAGCTTCTGCCAGGTCTCGCTCCGAGTGCTGCACAAAAGAAACCACGCCGAAGAGAGCCCGGCGGAGGTCCGGCTCTCATCCTGAACCTCTGGAATATACCGAGATTCCGCTGTCCCCTTTGAACCGTTTGCAGTCGTGCATTTTCCTGTGTCGCTTCTCAATTTCAAATAGTCAGCCTCGGAATAGGAAAGCGCTCTGCGGTTTTTGTAATATAAAAGGTTAGGCCACACTTCGGATTTATGCTGTGAAGCAGGGGTGGGGAACCTCCAATGCGGGCCAAAAACCGCCCCCCCCCAGGCATCTCCATGTGGCCCTCAGAACACTCCCCAGTCAATATCCCTCACTGGTATTTCCCACTCTCCTTGAACTCCAATAAGGCCTCTTGCTTGCCTGGAGGGTGTATGTAAAAACCTGCCCACATACCAGTGGCATGTGGCCCCCAAAAGATTCCCCAGCAGTGAATGTGGCCCTCTGCCTCAAAAATGTCCCCCACCCCTGCTTTCAAGCTCCTTGGGGCAAGGACCTCCCCACCTCCCCATATTATTTTATGAATGCAAAAGAACCCCGGATAAACCTGTATACCTGGATGGAGTCGTAATAAGTTACAATAAAAATAATAAACCCATAACTGGATTTGTGGCTGAAATGCAACGGCAGAGATGGAGAGTCGAATCACCGCATGTATACTGCATGTATGGCTCTTAATGAAAAGTTAGCTTGTTAGAGGAATGGCTTGAATAAAGCAGATGGAGTCCAGAGCAAAAAGATAGTATTTTATCAAGTAAACTGAATAGGCACAGCGTATAATTTGAGGAGAAAAAGGCAGAGGGTTTTGTACACAGCAGGAAGACATACAATGGCGAACCAAGTACAGGGGACAACTCCCTCAGAATCGCACAGCCAATCAGAGCACATATTACCTCAGCAAAGATCACGGCTGGTTGCTAAGCAACACCTCCGCAACCACTTGGTTAACTGACTGTGTGGGGGAAATTAACCCTTGGGTGACTAACCGAAAGATCCCTGCTGTTACACATCCGACAACCTGCTCTGATAAACCTGTTCTCCGCATTTGTGGTCATAATCGCCGCCAAGCCCAGCATTCTGTCTCCAACTGGGGCCAGTCAGATGCATCCAGAAACCTTTCTTCACTGTTTGTCGCTCGGCAGCTGTCATTCAACGGTACACTGCCTCTGCATATGGAAGTTCTCCTTGGGCTCTTGCAACTTATAGCCATCGCTAAGCAGACTGCCTGGCCCCATCAATTTGCCCCATCTTTTTTTAAAAAAATTCAGCAATCCCTGTATTTCCAACTGCAAACCACATTACATGCACAGCGTAAAGAAGGGGCAAATTTTGTTGTCTAGCACTCGAAACCATTGGTCCACTGAAAATTATTATTATTATTATTATTATTATTATTATTATTATTATTTAGTATACCACCCATCATCTGTAGATAGCAGGCAGTTCACAACATAAAATCACAATACAAAAACCACAAAATACATAATTAAGAATAAGAACAAAAAACCAATAATCCCCCCCATTCCAGAACACATTTTAAAAGGCATTGGATATTAATTGGCCTGATTGGAGAGGAACGTTTGTGGCGGTTCGCTCAACCTGCACAGGTCCCCCAGACGTTTAACGGTCCGTTGATACCTGCACTCACCACTTTATTAATTAACCGCTGCCACCAACCAGTCTGTCTGGTATTTACTTCACTCAGTTCAGTCAAGGAGAATATTGGAACAAAACTGTTTTATTTGAAGTTTAGTACATAAGCATGTGGTTTCTGAATAAACAGTACTTTCTTGGTTGTGTTCTTGTTAACAACAGTGCCCAACAAATTCTCCCACCCCTGCTCCTACTCCTTCCCTTGCCACCCTTCTACCAGGCTCTCAATACCCACAACAAGCCCCCTAGCTAAAGACCAACGACAAGCCTAAAGGCTAAAGAACCAAAGACCCAACGAACCCCAGACCAAAGAACTAAGAACCCCCTTCCTTCCCCGGGAGGGGTTTATATAGCCCACATAACTCCGCCCCCTCAAGGTTCTTACTGGTTATTCCCTTTTAACAAGGCATTGGATATGCCAATTGGCCTGATTTGGGTGAGGCCACAACGTTTTCGCCTGGCTCCTAAAGATACGTAATGAAGGCATGGAAATTCTGCATCAACAACCAAGGGAACAACTAATAATGGTTCTGCAGAGGATCTAAGCGATGGAGCTGGGATCTAAGAGTTCAGGTGACTCCTGAGATGCCCCTCGTCGTTGGGCAAACGATTCCTGCATTGCAGAGGTTGGACTAGATGCCCCTTGAGGTCCCAACCCTACTATTCTAACATTCTATGCTCTACCGATGGAGCGATCTGGAAATGGCAGGGATCGAACCCGGGGTCTCTCCGCACGCTCCCTCTGCCGCCAAGCTGCAACCCCTCCTGGCATAGCTTGCAATTCGTTAAAATAAACGGAGGAGAAGCTTGCAAATCTGCAGGCATGCTTTGCTGGGAGCAAGCACCATTGAGCACTATGGGGCTTACTTCTGAGTAAGCAAGCTTAAGCCGGGCCATGCAAATCCAGTTCAGACCAGAGCCCCATTTCCAAGCAGGGCAGGGTGGGTTGGAGAGGGTCCTCCAATCCTGGCTCTGTATCCCCCTCCCCAAAAGAAACATTTTTTTTCATGGCCTGCAATACCAATATCTGTGTCCCCCCCCCTTTGAGGGGTCTAAGAGTCTATTAGAAACTTCCGGTGCTCCATCAAACGGGGGCGGGGGGGCACTACCGACAGAAGAAGAGTTCAGGGCAGCTCCTGATATTCTGTCTGAGGCCCCCGCTTAGCCCCATATAGAATCATAGAATCATAGAGTTGGAAGAGACCACAAGGGCCATCCAGTCCAACCCCCTGCCAAGCAGGAAACACCATCAAAGCATTCCTGACAGATGGCTGTCAAGCCTCCGCTTAAAGACCTCCAAAGAAGGAGACTCCACCACACTCCTTGGCAGTAAATTCCACTGTCGAACAGCCCCAGAGCTTCAACTCTAGTTCCTGATATTTTTTGATACAGTATTCTTGGTCTGGGACGCGGGTGGCGCAGTGGTCTAAACCACTGAGCCTAGGGCTTGCCGATCAGAAGGTCGGCGGTTCGAATCCCCGCGATGGGGTGAGCTCCCGTTGCTCGGTCCCTGCTCCTGCCAACCTAGCAGTTCGAAAGCACGTCAAAGTGCAAGTAGATAAATAGGTACCGCTCCGGCGGGAAGGTAAACGGCATTTCCGTGCGCTGCTCTGGTTCGCCAGAAGCGGCTTAGTCATGCTGGCCACATGACCCAGAAGCTGTCTGCGGACAAACGCTGGCTCCCTCGGCCAGTAAATCGAGACGAGCGCCGCAACCCCAGAGTCGTCCGCAACTGGACCTAATGGTCAGGGGTCCCTTTACCTAATTTTGGTCTGGGTTGAAGAGAGCGGCACAGGGGGCATTTAAAAGGTGTTTAGAGGATTTCATGGCCCCGGAACGAAACCCGTGCGTAAGTGGGGAGTCGTCTGGACCTGTGAAACAAAAACAAAAAAGAGGGGTTCTTTCTAGCACCTCAAATAGCCAGATTTAAAATCCCATTAGAACACTCAGGGAGAGTCAAGGAAAAGCAGATTCATCTCCTTGGATAGTTTTCCCATAGTCGAGCTGGATGGTATTCACAGTCGGTGAAGACTCGCACAGAGGACCTTTTCCGGAAGGGTTCCACTTTGCTTTGTGCCTTTTGTAATACAAAAGGGCTGCTGTGAATTCATTTTGACCCCACACACTGAAGGCTGGTCGATTAGGGCAACCCTCCTTCAGCACCCTGCTTAAATAACACCCAGTCCAGGAGGTGGCCCTGCCTTTAAGCTTTCTGCTCCTCAGTCTGACAGGATAGGAAGCTTCCTTATATTGAGTCACACCACGGGGTCCATCTAGCTCAGCACTGTCCACACTGACTGGCAGCAGCCCTTGAGGGTTTCAGACCGGATTCTCTCCCAGCCCCACCTGAAAACGGCGGGGCTTGAACCTGGGACATGCAAGGTGGATGCTCTGCCACTGAGTTACAGCCCCTGCTCTCTCACTCTCAGTGTTGCCCCTTGTCAAACTCAGCAGGGAAGAAGATTGGGGGGGGGGCAAAGCTAGAATTAGCCAGCTCTGTCTGTCTTTGGCTCTCTGGCGCCACCTACTGTCAACCTCCCAGCTTTCCAGCCTACCAGCCCCAATGGGCAGCTCTGGGTGGATTTTTCTTCCTGGTGGGTTATCTGAAGAAGAAGAAGAAGAGCTTGGATTTGATATCCTGCTTTTCACTACCCGAAGGAGTCTCAAAGCGGCTAACATTCTCCTTTCCCTTCCTCCCCCACAACCAGGCCCAAACAGAGGGGGGTCATATGGGCCACTTGGCCTGGGCCTCCGATTCCAAAGGGGGCCTCGGTCAGCATATTCACAATCGCTCACCATTATTTAAATGTAAATACTTAAAACAATCCTTTTCCCTATGTATTTTTAAAAAGCACTATTGTATATCTATATTTTCCATTTTGTCTTTATATGCAGATACGGTTCAAGCCTTGAAATCCCCAGGGTAAAAAAAGGGGGGGGCACATTATCTACCTGGCCTGGGCCTCTGCCTGGCTCTGCAAGGGCCTGCCCACAACAAACACTCTGTGAGGTGAGTGGGGCTGAGAGACTTCAGAGAAGTGTGACTAGCCCAAGGTCACCCAGCAGCTGCATGTGGAGGAGCGGAGACACGAACCCGGTTCCCCAGATTATGAGTCTACCGCTCTTAACCACTACACCACACTGGCTCTCTGAGGTTCGCTAAAGAGAAAATCACGGCCCAAAACTCGTCTCCCAGACGAAGCGCTCGTGCCGTTCTCCTCCCTGCGGCTTCTTCCGTGAGGTACACCTCAGAGGCGGAAGCTCTTTCCTTCAGCAAAGCAGCTGTTGCGTCGGGAAGGAGCTCATTCCGGCGGAAGCTCTTTCCAAGCTAAGCAACTGCACGCCGTCTTCTTCCTGGTGTGGATTCCCTCGTGTTTCACGAGGTGCGATTTCTGGATGAAGGTCTTCCCGCAAGCGGAGCACTTGTAGGGCTTCTCCCCCGTGTGGGTCCTCAGGTGCACCGTGAGGTTGGCGTTCTGGCTGAAGCTCTTGCCGCAGGCGGGGCACTTGTAGGGCTTCTCCCGGGTGTGGGTCCTCTCGTGGACGATCAGCTGGCAAGTGCTGCGGAAGTTCTTCCCGCAGGTGGAGCATCTGTGCGGCTTCTCCCCCGTGTGGATCCTCTCGTGGAAGATGAGGTCCGACCTCTGGCTGAAGCACTTCCCGCAGTAGGAGCACTGGTGGGGCTTCTTCTTCCTCGTGTGGATCTGCTGGTGCCTCTTGAGGTGGTCCTTGCGGCTGAGGACCTTCCCACACTCTGCGCACTGGTAGGACCCCTCCTGAGCACCATGGGTGATGAAATCGGGGCCCTGCTGGAAAGCTTCCTCGGGGACGCTGAGGGAGTCCGATTTCTGCCACCTGAGGCTCCCGTGGAAGGCCTCCTCATCCAACATGGAGGAAATGGATCGATCCATCACCGCGCTCCCGAGGCAGTGGTCAGCCAGCTGCCCCCGAGGTCCGTGCTCATCCTCAAAGGCTCCCTCTTCCCCATGATCCTCAAGAAAGCTCTCTCTGGCTCTCCTTTGAGAAGGCTCCATGGGCTTTAGATCCTCAAGATGGTATTTATTTTCTTTGCTTTCATCTCCTTGTCCATAATCTGGGGCAAATTAGAGGGGAAAGGCCAATTACTTCAACCTTGTAAATAATGTTAACAGTTTAATTTTCTAAAATGGGCATGTTTCTTTAGCATCAACTTTGTTGGCCTGGTCATATTGTGTGAATGCCTGATTATCATCTTCCAAAGCCACTACAGTGGTAAAGGTAAACGTAAAGGGACCCCTGACCATCAGGTCCAGTCATGGATCCGACTCTGGGGTTGCGGTGCTCATCTCGCTCTATAGGCTGAGGGAGCCGGCGTTTGTCCGCAGACAGCTTCCGGGTCATGTGGCCAGCATGACTAAGCCGCTTCTGGCGAACCAGAGCAGCACACGGAAACGCGTTTACCTTCCTGCCGGAGCAGTACCTATTTATCTACTTGCACTTTGACGTGCTTTCGAACTGCTAGGTGGGCAGGAGCTGGGACCAAGCAACGGGAGCTCACCCCGTGGCAGGGATTCGAACCGCTGACCTTCTGATCAGCAAGCCCTAGACTCTGTGGTTTAACCCACAGCACCACCTGGGTCCCCTAACTACAGTGGTACCTCTGGTTAATAACTTAATTCGTTCCGGAGTTCGTTCTTAACCTGAAACTGTTCTTAACCTGAGGTACCACTTTAGCTAATGGGGCCTCCCGCTGCCGCGCGATTTCTGTTCTCATCCTGAAGCAAAGTTCTTAACCCGAGGTACTACTTCCGGGTTAGCGGAGTCTGTAACCTGAAGTGTTTGTAACCCGAAGCATTTGTAACCTGAGGTACCACTGTACTCTATTCCAAACTTAAAAATGGAAAGCGTAATGCTGGTGGTCAACAAAAGAGGTTAAAGACTCTCTCAAGGCAAATCTAAAAAAATGTAGTATAAACACTGACAACTGGGAAACACTGGCCTGCGAGCGCTCCAATTGGAGAACAGCCTTTACCAAAGGTGTCATGGGTTTTGAAGATGCTCAAACTCAGGACGAAGGGGAGAAATGTGCTAAGAGGAAGACACACTTGGCAAATCCTCACCATGATCAACTCCCGCCCGGAAACCTATGTCCCCACTGTGGAAAGTCGTGTGGATACAGAATTGGCCTCCACAGTCACTTATTGTTAAAACCGTGTTTATGGAAGACAATCTTACTCGGCTACGAGTGATCGCCAAAGAAGAAAAAGAAGCTTATGTTGAATTATGATGTGTATTTTTAGCATGGACTTTTTTCCTTTGGCAGTAGCTCTCATGTGATTGGCTGACTGTCGGTCACATGAGAGAGGCATTCCATTCTGTTGTGACTGTTATTCAAGTAACTGTCATTTTTAACTGTTTTTCTGTCTTCTCTCTGTGTGTGTGAGTGAGGAATTGCTGCTGAGAGAGACTTTTCAGGATACTGCTGAGGACAGTGTGTGTTAGTGTGATCTGTATGAAGTGAAACAGACAGAGGAGATTGCTAAACTTTAATGGGGAGAAACCTGAGCATGAATGCTTTAGCTGAGATTCCTGCATTGCAGGCTCCCTTCCAACTTTACGATTCGATGAGCATCCAAGGACTCGAGGGCAAGGGAGCAGACTTACCCAAAAGGACGCTTTCACCTCCCAGCTTAGTTTCCAGGCGCGGCTCCCTCAGTTTGAGGTCGGCCGAGGCTGGGCCTGCCTCGGATAAACTCACAGCCACCTCCACAAACGGCATCAGGATCTGGATGGAAGACAAAGGGCAAGATGAAGGGGGATGACATGCATTTATTTGTCATTTACTACAAAAACGTCCCAGAATGACTTTCGATTATGAAAGCATACAGGATACAAAATTTAAAATTGATTGTGTCACCTGCATAATCTCCTCTTCTCCTATC
The DNA here is from genome assembly GCA_900245905.1 of Lacerta viridis. Lineage (NCBI taxonomy): Eukaryota > Metazoa > Chordata > Lepidosauria > Squamata > Lacertidae > Lacerta > Lacerta viridis. Next base: position 211,708 of record OFHU01003594.1, read on the forward strand.
ATCTCCTGTTTCCCCTCCCTGCTGCAGACAGCTCAACAGTAGCTGACGGCTGGAAAACGGTCTCTGATTTTTCTCCCCATATACATAAAAAGGTAAGGCTGTCATCACGCAACCACCATTGGAGGATTTGTAGAGCCGCACCACCATCCTGGATTTGCATGAAGAAATGGGATTGGGAAGGTGACAAGTGAACTTAGCAGATACAATAGTAAGAATAATAATTTTAAATTAAAAAATCCTTCTAGTAGCACCTTAGAGACCAACTAGGTTTGTTCTTGGTATGAGCTTTCGAAAGCTCATACCAAGAACAAACTTAGTTCATCTCTAAGGTGCTACTGGAAGGAATTTATTTTATTTTGTTTTGACTTTGGCAGACCAACACGGCTACCTACCTGTAAATGGAATAATAATTTTATTATTTATACCCCACGCTCCTGGGTGGCTTACAACAGTTAACTGAGGTGGAAAGGGAAAATTCTAGAAGAAGAAGAAGAAGAAGAAGAAGAATAAGAAGAAGAAGAAGAAGAAGAAGAAGAGTTTGGATTTGATATCCTGCTTTATCACTACCCGAAGGAGTCTCAAAGCGGCTAACATTCTCCTTTCCCTTCCTCCCCCACAACAAACACTCTGTGAGGTGAGTGGGGCTGAGAGACTTCAGAAGTGTGACTAGCCCAAGGTCACCCAGCAGCTGCATGTGGAGGAGCGGAGACGCGAACCCGGTTCACCAGATTACGAGTCCACTGCTCTTAACCACTACACCACACTGGCTCTCATACATGTTTTTTTCTTTCGTTGGAAGCCGCCCAGAGTGGCTGGGGAAACCCAGCCAGATGGGTGGGGTAAAATAAATTATTATTATTATTATTATTATTATTATTATTATTATTATTATTATTAGAGGGTGAATTGAATGAGGGGGTTTGGAGGAGAGGTGGAAAGAAGAACACAATCTGGATGGTTCTGCCAGGGGCACAAGATCACCTAGCTACGGCTCTGCTTGTAGGAATGGTCAAACTCCACATTGGCTACATGGGTAGCTGCCTCATACAGAGTCAGACTATTGGTCTACCTAGCTGAGTATTGTCAACACTGGCTGGCAGCAGCTTTCTGCCATTTCAGGCAGCGAATATTCCCTGTTTAACCTGGAGATGCTGCCAGGGACTGAACTTTGTACATCCTACATTTCCCTTGTGTGCAACTCCCAATCCCTGGCATCTCTACATAGGGCTGGGAACCACGCCCAGTCTGAAAATTTATTTATTTACTTATTCGGTTTATATTCCGCCCCTCATCGAAAGATCTCAGGGTGGTTCACAGAATAAAATACAAGACAAAACGTGAAAATAAGTATCCTAGGGAGCTGCTGCCAGCCCGTGTCAAACAACACTGAGCCAGATGGACCAATGGTCTGACTCTGTGTGAGGCAGCTGTGAAACGGCCTCACCTGCTTCTCCTCTCTCTCGGCCTCTCGCTGCCTCAGGAGGAAGTCCTCTGCCAGGGCCACGGCCTGGGCGCAGGTCTCGGGGCCTCCTTCCCTCACCCAGCTCTGCATTTCCCGTGGCAGGATGGTCAGGAGCTGCTCCAGAACCAGCAGCTCCAGGATCTGCTCCTTGGTGTGCTTCTCGACCCTTAACCACCCGCGGCAAAGCTCCCAGAGCTGGCTGTAGGCCCCCCTCGGCCCCTCAGCCTCCTGGTAGCAGAGGCGCCGGAAGTTCTGGCGCTGCTTCTCCCTCCGCATGGCGTCCTGCCACAAGATGGCCGCCTTCAGCTTCCCATAATCCTCTCTGTCCCGGCCCTCCAGCCTGCTGAAGGCCCGCTCGGCTTCTCCACGGAGGGCAGGCAGGAGTTGGGTCGCCCAATCTCCCTGGGGCCACCGGCAGGCTTCGGCCACTTGCTCAAAGGAGGCCAGGAAGGCCTTGGCGTCGTCCCAGGGGGTGGGCTCCTCCGGCAACCGTGGGGTCCCCCGGCTTGAGTGGGGGGACTCCGCTGTCTTCAGGAATTCCTCCCACTGGGTTTCCCACCTCTGAAACTTTCCCTCGTCCTCTTCCTGTTTGATCTGTTCTTCCGGCCTCCTTAGGTGGAATTCCCTGGCGCTCTTTGGTTGCGGGGCTCCTGCCCCTCCAAACCCAGTCTTCACCATGCAGTTCAAAGAGTCTTGCTCCTCCATTTTCATCCTGGTGACACTTGGGCTGATCTCTCCACTGTGTTTGTGAGACTCTGTAAGGACAAGACCAAGTCAACGAGATCAAGCAAGACTCCTTTATGCAAAGGCATGGGGGAAATATCAGAAACCTAATATTAGATCTAATAAAGGAAAGCATGGGAGACAGTTAAATGCTGTTAAACGATGTTTAAGGAGGGAGAGAGGTTTAGAAAAAGTATAAAATAGTGGAGCCTTCTATATCAGAAGCGAGTCAGGAGTTTCATGGCAGGGAACTGATTGCATGTATTTCTGAAGGCATAAAATGAACGCATTTTAGGGGGAAGTGACAAGAAAAAGCTTTAAAGGAAATGAAGAACAAGTCAGAGCCCCATCAAAGTATCTGCTCCCATTATTAAGCACCTTTTCCATCTAGTTACCTTATAATAATTAGTCGGCTCTGTAGCAGTAACATGGTTTCATTTTAGAAATGTTTTAAAAATTAACTATTTAAACACTGATGTTCGTGGCATTTTGGGCGCGTGGATTGTACATTGATTGTATGCAGTAATAAAACCTGGTTCAGAAAGAGAAAGGTTACAACAGCCAACCATACATAATCCTAGACCCCTTCAACCAGATCCCACACCCCTGCCTCGCCTTTTCTCCAAAATAAAAAAGCCCTAGATGTATTCCTAATCTTTTCTGCACAGCAGAGCTGTTTCATCGCCCGGATCATTTTGGTTATCCTTTCCGGAATCTTTCCTAGACACGCACGCCTGTTTTGGTTCTCCACATTTAGGTTGTGACGTTAGGAGACAATGCAAAGAAATTATTCGACCCGCCACCCCACCGAGCCCCTCTCTGGCCGCTTCATGAAACGATGCAACATTCCCCTCCCTTCCTCCCCACATCCTACCTTGGGGATCAATTGTTTTCCATCCCCCGCTTGCAGTTCAAAGTTGCAACTCACCAAGAACCCGGCTGTCCCCTGGGAACCTCTCGCGCGCCCCCACCAAAACACACACACAATAGACGTCTCGAGAAGAAAAACTGATCGTAGAAGCTGGGCAGGGAGAGATAAAGAGCGTGTGAAAAGACCGTTTCCGGAGGAGGAGACAGAGAAGCAGGGAGGGGCGTCTGGTGTTGACATCCTCCTGGTTAGAGACGGGGGAAAGGTGGCTGCGTAAAGACGCGGCGGGTACCGGGGATGGGGGGAGATCGCGCACAAGCTTTCAGCGTTTTGCTCCTTTTGTAAAACAAAATTAATGACTGAGTTTCTGGGGCTCTGGCAAGGCTCTCTGAGCGACTCACAGAATGCAAATAATTAAAATGCATTTTTTTTGTTGGCACCTGCCGACAATGGAGTGCGCCTCCGGCCCCGGGGTGAAGTCAAACGGATGGAGAATCGCAGCGCCTGCTGTGGCTGCAGAGACCGGTAACTTGCAACTGCTGCCTCCTGTGTTTTTTTTAGCAGCACCGAAGTGACCACTCCCAGCCAGGTGCAAGCCTGGGCAGTGTGTATGGAGGGGCTGGGCGGCCCTGACCCCCCTCTTGGCCTTGCTGATGTGGTCCAGAGGAAAGCAGAGCAATACATCTGGGCAGACCTCTGGTGTGAAAGGAAAGGCGTTTGGCACCAGCAGGAGTTGCTGAAGGTACCATCCAGCGTCCTTAGGTAACTCCACTCCGGATTTTTCTAAGGTTTACTCCTTAGCCTTTTCTTCTCCCAAGGTGTTGCCGTTAGTATATAAAGCCCATCACAACTTGAATCATAGAATCATAGAGTTGGAAGAGACCACAAGGGCCATCCAGTCCAACCCCCTGCCAAGCAGGAAACACCATCAAAGCATTCCTGACAGATGGCTGTCAAGCCTCTGCTTAAAGACCTCCAAAGAAGGAGACTCCACCACACTCCTTGGGACCAGCTCACTTGCGATACCGTTTTGCCAAATATATACCCACTCAGCACCTTCAACCTGCGGCACTGACACTGCTACAAATGCCCCGTAACACTCGTTCAGCACTTGTAAGAAATCCATCTTTCAGTGTGGCTCTTGGGAACTCCCTGCCTCTTGACACTGGGCAGGCAAGGCCTTCACTGTTTTCTTTTCAGCTCCTGCTCAAAACAGTGTTGTTTAGACAACCCTAACCGGATACATAGGATGTTGATATGTGTTTCGATCTGTCTTCAGCTTCTTATTGGTGCTAGCTATTTATTTATTTATTGGATGTTCCATGTAGCTGTTTTTAACTGTTTTTCTTTTTTTATAATTTTTATTAATTTTATAATTTACATTTTAAAGTATTCGAACTGTAATACCACAAAACATAATATTAAAAGGCAATTAGAAATCATGACTCGTCCTGCGTTGCATGGGTTGACCTTCCAACTGTACAATTCCAAGGAAGGTAAACAGCGTTTCAATGCACTCCGGTTTCCGTCACAGTGATCTGTTGTGCCAGAAGCAGTTTAGTCCTGCTGGCCACATAACTCAGAAAGCTGTCTGTGGACAAATACCAGCTCCCTTGGCCTGAAAGTGAGATGAGCGCCGCAATCCCATAGTCGCCTTTGACTGGATTTTAACCGTCCAGGGGTCCTTTACCTTTTTTTTTTTTTACAATTCCAGGCAGAGGTCCTTCTCAGTAGTGGCGCCCGCCCTGTGGAACGCCCTCCCATCAGATGTCAAGGAAATAAACAACTACATCTGAAGGCAGCCCTGTTTAGGGAAGTTTTTAATGTTTGATGTTTTGCCGGGTTTTTAACATTCTGTTGGGAGCCGCCCAGAGTGGCTGGGGAAACCCATCTAGATGGGGGAGGGTATAAATAAAATTATTATTATTATTATTATTAATAAAATTATTATTATTATTATCCATGTTTGGAATGAGATGGAATGTGTCACATCCCTGCTTCAACTACATATCCACAGGTACTGCCGCAGGCCACCTGAATCCAGCTCACATGCCACATATAAGAGCATAAGAGCCTGGCAGCTGGATCAGGCCAAGGGCCCATCTAGTCCAGCATCCTTTCCTCACAGGGGCTGAACAGATGACCTGATGGGAAGCCTGGAAGCAGGACCTGAGTGTAGCAGCAAATCTCCCCTCCTGTAGTTTTTAGCGACTGGTATTCAGAAGCATTATTGCCTCTGGCCAATAATGAGGCATTATTAGAAGAAGAAGAAATTAGAAGACGCCTGCTTCTTGGGAGAAAAGCAATGACAAACCTAGACAGCATCTTAAAAAGCAGAGACATCACCTTGCCGACAAAGGTCCGTATAGTTAAAGCTATGGTTTTCCCAGTAGTAATGTACGGAAGTGAGAGCTGGACCATAAAGAAGGCTGATCGCCGAAGAATTGATGCTTTTGAATTATGGTGCTGGAGGAGACTCTTGAGAGTCCCATGGACTGCAAGAAGATCAAACCTATCCATTCTCAAGGAAATCAGCCCTGAGTGCTCACTAGAAGGACAGATCCTGAAGTTGAGGCTCCAGTACTTTGGCCACCTCATGAGAAGAGAAGACTCCCTGGAAAAGACCCTGATGTTGGGAAAGATGGAGGGCACAAGGAGAAGGGGACGACAGAGGATGAGATGGTTGGACAGTGTTCTCGAAGCTACTAACATGAGTTTGGCCAAACTGCGAGAGGCAGTGAAGGATAGGCGTGCCTGGCGTGCTCTGGTCCATGGGGTCACGAAGAGTCGGACACGACTGAACGACTGAACAACAACAAATTGCCTCTGGGAATCACTCCAACAAAGCACAACCTCCTCTGAGAAATGTTTTAACATTGTTTATTGTTGTTGTTGCTTAAAAACAACAACCCTGAACACATTAACATACCAGCATGCAAATCTATCCAGAGGAGAAAGATCTGTAAAGGACAGTTTGCTGTCTGCTTAAATAAATACGAGGTGAATATAACAGTACATGTTTTTTAAAAAAAATATCAAGGAAAACTCTCTTTTATGTTGTTTTTACATAAGGTGACTGCTGACACAAAACTTTTATATGTCTGAAAAGCAGCTAGAATACTGCCTCCTTTGGCAATTTAACTGCTTGCTGGAGAATTGGCAGGGTATTTTCAAGTGTTTGCTGTCCTCAGGATCTGTTCTGCTTCGATTCCGATTTTTGAAACAACCCACCCCCCTCACCATCCAACTTCCAAGACGCACCACCAGAACTTATTTAAAGTACAGTGGAACCTCGGTTTTCGAGTGTCTCGGAAGCCGAACGTTTCAGTTTTCGAACGCCGAAAACCCAGAAGTAATTGCTTCTGTTTTTGAACGCGCCTTGGAAATTGAACGGCTTCTGCTGAGGTTTTTTCAATTTTCTCCGTTGAAATTGCAGACCACCCTTTGCGCCTTGGTTTTCGAATGTTTTGGTAGTCGAACGGTCTTCCGGAACGGATTACATTTGAAAACTGAGGTTCCACTGTAATGGTTTTCTTTTTTTTTGCTAAACTCTGAGCATTTATACAGTTTCTCCACTGTGAAAGGGTTCTCAGACAGGGTAGTCGTGACTGTTCTATGTGTGGGAAAAGCTTCATTTTTATGATTTCTCCCCCGGGTGCATTTTCTTATGCGAAGTGAGATGGTCGCTGCGACTGAAGCTCTTGCCACACTCCAGGCATTGATACGGCTTCTCCCCTGTGTGCATCCTCTGGTGGATAGTGAGGCGGTAACTCCGGCTGAAATTCTTCCCGCACTCCAAGCATTTGTAAGGCTTCTCTCCAGTGTGAATTCTCTGGTGTGAGGTGAGGTCCGTGCTCTGACTGAAGCTCTTCCCGCACTCGGCACACATGTACGGCTTCTCCCCCGTGTGCGTCCTCTGATGTAAAGTCAGATGGTCGCTCCGACTGAAACTCTTTCCGCACTCCGGGCAGGTGTAGGGCTTCTCCCCTGTGTGGGTTCTTTTGTGTGCGGTAAGGTTTGACACTTGGATGAAGCTCTTTCCGCACTCGGAGCACTTGTATGGTTTCTCGCCCGTGTGGACTCTCTGATGGGCCTTCAGGCTCGATTTGCAGCTGAAGCTTTTGCCGCACACAAGGCACTTGTTCGGCCTCTTTCCCTTTTGCTGGCTGGTGAATTCGTGGAAGTTGCCGACCTGAATGGCGACGGACTTATTCCTCCTCTTCTCGTTTGGTTCCAGATTCCTTCTCGGCAGCCTGTTTGACCTGCCTCGATCTTCAGAGTGCTCTTCCACCTCCTGATGCAGAAGTGTTTCTGAAGATGCTGCGTCTGGCTCCACCTCGATCTCGCCGTCCCACGCAACTCCTGCTGGGATAAAGGCAAAGAACTAGCAGGAGTCCAAACCAAGAGACTCTAATTAGCAGAGGGGATCATTAGTAAATAGGGTGAGGAAAGGAAAAGCTGCAGCCCTCCTGATGCGGGTGAACTACAGTTCCCAGCAAGCACTGCCAATGGTCAGGTCTGGTGGGAGTTATAGTCCAGCAACATCTAGAGTTCCGCAATTGTGATCCACAAAGCAATAAAGCAGGGGTGACTCCCCAAACGTCTTGTCCTGTGAAACACTTGAAGATCGGGTCTTGGCTGACCCACTTTATGAATTATTATTATTATTAATAAGTTTCATTACATAAAAAGTATACAAAAGGTTGTAAATTTACATAAGGGTACAGACTTACGTAAAAAAACAAACGAAATACCAAATAAAAAGAAAAAGAAAAAAATAAAAGAATAGAAGAAAAAAGAAAAAGAAAAAATACATTAAAAATAAATAAATTACATTACATTGGTTGACTTCCACCGCTGCGTATCACTACCTATTTCCAACTGAAATTTTCTGCCATTCTTTCCTTTAACACCATGCATTTTTCTAATGTTACTGTAATTCAACTTTAAATTATTCTACTCCAAACACAACCAAAACCTTTCATTTGATCCTTGTTTACTTAAATATTCATTAAAACATTTCCATTGGTTTTGAATCACATTTTTTGATTTTTGCCTTATCCAGTTAGTCAATTTTGCCATCTCTAGATATTCAGCCAATTTGCTCTGCCATTCTTTCTTGGTTGGTACGATATTATCTTTCCAGTGCTGGGCTATCAGGGTTCTCGCTGCTGTAGTCGCATATAACAAAATATCTACTTTCTCTTTTGGTATATCCCCATTTACTATTCCTAATAGATATGCCTCAGCTTTTTTATTATATGATATTTTTATTATTTTTTAATTTCTTCATGTATCATAGTCCAGTGTTTTTCAACCTTTTTTGGGCAAAGGCACACTTGTTTCATGAAAAAAATCACGAGGCACACCACCATTAGAAAATGTTAAAAAATTTAACTCTGTGCCTATATTGACTATATATAAAGTAATTTCCCCACGGCACACCAGGCAACATCTCGCGGCACACTAGTGTGCCGCGGAACAGTGGTTGAAAAACACTGTCATAGTCCAATATTTCTTTATTTCAGAGCTTTAGGAATTTTAATTTCAGGACTTTATCAATTTTCTGCCTGTTGTAGCATCTAGCCCAACCCCCTGCAGGTCAGCCAAGGGAGCAACTACAGAGCACTGAAGAACTTGGGCGCAAGCAAGGCTTGTCCCTCCTTACCCAGCAGGCCGGCCTCTTCCTTGTCGATGTCGTTGTCATATTCTTGCTTGGCCTCCCTGCACAGCTGCTTCTGCTCGACCTCAGATGGGGCCTGGCCTGCCTCAGAGGAACTCAGAGCTGGCCCTCTCAAAGACCACCTGAAACAGCAGAGAAGAATCTTTTTGATATCATAGAATTGTAGAGTTGGAAGGGACTCCAACCCCCTGCAATGCAGGAAACTCAGCTAAAGCATCCATGACAGGTGGCCACCCAACCTCTGCTTAAAAACCTCCAAGGAAGGAGAGTCCACAACCTCCCGAGGGAGTCCATTCACACTGTCAAACAGCTCTTACTGTCAGAAAGTTCCAGTTACAGGTAGGTAGCCGTGTTGGTGTGCCATAGTCAAAACAAAATAAAAAATAAAAAATCCTTCCAGTAGCACCTTAGAGACCAACTAAGTTTGTTCTTGGTATGAGCTTTCATGTGCATGCACACTTCTTCAGATACACTGAAACAGAAGTCACCAGACCCTTATATATAGTGAGAGAGTGGGGAGGGGTATTACTCAGAAGGGTGGTGGGAATGGGTGATTGGCTGATGGGTGTGGAAAACCTGTTGACGACTGTTAATGACTGCAATTAGTCTTAAAGGAAAAAGCAAGGGGTGAGATGGCTAAAGATAGCTTTGTCATGTATAATGAGATAAGAATCCAATGTCTCTATTCAGACCAGGTCTCTCCATGGTTTTAAGCTTGGTAATGAGTTGCAATTCAGCAAGTTATTCTTGGTGTTTCGCCAGAATCTCCTTCTTTGTAGCTTGAATCCATTGGTTCAGGTCCTACCCTCTGGAACAGGATAAAACAGGGGCAAGCAAACTTTTTCAGGAGGGAGCCGGTCCACTGTCCCTCAGACCTTGTGGGGGGCCGGACCCACCCCTTCCCGAAAGCACACCCCCTCCCAAAAGAACACACACACCCGCCGATGCCACTTGCAACAACAACAACAACAACACAGTGTCACCAGCGGCGGAGGCAACCTCCGTGCTGCTGCTGCTTCCTTCCCACTCGGCCGACTCAGCAGGAAGGAAGGGGCGGCACCCAGAGTCACCCACGGCTTCTGATTGGCTGCAGGAGCTTCCTGCAGCCAATCAGAAGCCGTGCCGCGTTGTGGAAGTCAGTCTCTGCGCAGCGAGGCCTCCGCGCCGTGCCTGTTTAGCGCAGGAACTGACTGAGCGGGCGGCAGGGTCTGCAAGGTTCGCAGACCGGATTAACAAGCCCGGTGGGCCGTATCCGGCCCGCGGACCGTAGTTTGGCAACCTCTGGGATATAACAAGCTTGCTCCATCTTCTATGGGACAGCCCTTCAGATGTTTGAAGGTGGCTGTCTCCTCTACTCTCAGTCTCCTATATCAGGGATGAGAAACCTGTGAACCTTTGGTTTTTGCTGGACTAAAAGTCATAGAATCATAGAATAGAATCATAGAATCATAGAGTTGGAAGAGACCACAAGGGCCATCCAGTCCAACCCCCTGCCAAGCAGGAAACACCATCAAAGCATTCCTGACACAAAGCTATCTTTAGCCATCTCACCACTTGCCTTTCCCTGCAAGACTAATTACAGCCATTAAGAGTCGTCAACAGGTTTTCTACACCTATCAGCTGATCACCCATTCCCACCACCCTTCTGAGCAATACCCCTCCCCACTCCCTCACTATATTTAAGGATCTGGTGACTTCTGTTTCAGTGTATCTGAAGAAGTGTGCATGCACACGAAAGCTCATACCAAGAACAAACTCAGTTGGTCTCTAAGGTGCTACTGGAAAGAATTTTTGATTTTGTTCTGACAGTGGCTGTCAAGCCTCCGCTTAAAGACCTCCAAAGAAGGAGACTCCACCACACTCCTTGGCAGCAAATTCCACTGCCGAACAGCTCTTACTGTCAGGAAGTTCTTCCTAATGTTTAGGTGGAATCTTCTTTCTTGTAGTTTGAATCCATTGCCCCGTGTCCGCTTCTCTGGAGCAGCAGAAAACAACCTTTCTCCCTCCTCTATATGACATCCTTTTATATATTTGAACATGGCTATCATTAAGTTAAGAAACTTTATTTAAATTTTAAATTAAAATATACAAATCCATAAAACAAATTGAGAAAAAAATACATACTAATCAAAACAAGCAAATCTTACTCCCATACCCCCTCCCCCCCTCTGACTCCCCTCCAGCAACATTTCTTCTTCTGTCATAAATCCTTTTCACAATATGCATTCTGTATTATCATTCTTTATAATACATTTTCTTATCTTCTTAATCTCTTTTTTCCCTTTATTAATCTCCATATCTCTTAATCTAGACATGCAAGCACATCGTCCCTTGAGTAATGTTTGGCCATATATTCCTCATAACATATCCATTCATTTTTTAAATTTTGCTTTGATGTATTCCTTATTGCCGCTGTTAATTTTGCCATTAATAAATACTCATTCAATTTACAGATCCATTCCTCTTTCGATGGTGCCTTTTCATCCTTCCACTTAGCTGCTATAACTACCCTGGCTGCTGTACTAGCATATAAGAATACTTTTTCCTTCCCTTTTGGTATGTCTTCATCTATTAAACCTAACAAGTATGCCTCAGGCTTTTTCATTATTGACTTTTTCATCATTTTTTTCATTTCCTCATGCACCGATAGCCAGAAAGATTTAATTTTCTCACACCACCACCACATATGCATCATAGTTCCTATTTCCTTATTACATTTCCAACACATGTTGCTTTTTGATTTATATATTCTGGCTATCTTTACAGGCGTTAGGTACCATCTGTAATACATTTTTATAAAGTTTTCTTTAATGTTGTATGAAGCTGTAAATTTAATAGTTTCTTTCCATAATTTGTCCCACTGCTCAAGATAAATTACCGAATTGACATCTTTTGACCATTTTATCATTACTTCCTTCACTCCCTCATCCATCAAATCCCAATCCAAAAGTAAATTATAAGCTCTTGATAATAACTTCTTACTACTTTGAATCACTTCTCTTTCAAATTTAGACTTCTCTTTCGGGAAACCTTTTCTTTTATCAGCATTAAACATGCTTATAAGCTGCATATACTGCCATCTATCAATCTCAAATCTTCTTATGTCCTCAAAGGTCCTCAACTTATACTTGCCTTGGCTATCATATCCCCCCTTAACCTTCTCTTCTCCAGGCTAAACATACCCAGCTCCCTAAGCCGTTCCTCATAAGGCATCGTTTCCAGGCCTTGGACCATTTTGGTTGCCCTCCTTCTGGACACGTTCCAGCTTGTCAGTATCCTTCTTGAACTGTGGTGCCCAGAACTGGACACAGTATTCCAGGTGAGGTCTGACCAGAGCGGAATACAGTGCTACTATTACTTCCCTTGATCTAGATGCTATACTCCTATTGACGCAGCCCATCACCCCCAAGCATTTAGAGAACCTGAAGCTGAGGTGGCCTCTGTGGCTAGCAGTGCCTTTTACCAGCTGTTGTCAGGAAGCCAGCTGCAGCCGTTATTGGACAGGGGTAGTCTGACCACAATGATCCAAGTGTCGATAGCCTCCAGACGCAATTATTTCAACGTGCTCCGTGTGGGGACATTCTTGGGCCTGGTCTGGACGCTCCAGCTGGTATAAAATGCAGACTGTTGATGGGGACAGACTACCGCCAGCACACATTCCCTGTTGAACTTCCAGTGCTCCCTGAAGACTTTTTTTTTTTTATTCCAGCAGGCAGTTTAAGTCTGATTTTATACTTTTAACTGATGTTTACATTTCCTGTACAGTACTGTATCTTACCGGTAGAAAACCACTTAGAAACTACTGCATTTAAGCAGCATGTAAATGGCTTAACTAAAAACAAGCAAGCAACAGTGTCAGGAAGGTGAGTTAAAAGGGTTTAATTATTCTCCCCCCCCCAAAAAAAAAAATCCTGAGGGACAAATTAGGGTTGAGTTTCCCTAGAAAATATAACTCCTTATAGAGGAAAACCTAATGGAGTACTTATAATTTATAGTTTTTATTTATTGCACCTTTTCCTCCCAGGGGCTCGAGGTGGCGTGCGTGGCTCTTCCCCATCTCATTTAACCCCCACAACAACCCTGCGAGGTAAATTAGGGTGAGAGACAATGACTGGCCCAAGGTTACCCAGCGAACTTGCCATGAATTCACAGGATGCTGTACGTTGAAAGAAAATGATATGAAAATGATGTACTGTTGGTATTTAACACCAAGTAAGTTAGCAAATATCAGGTACAAATATCTGTTGGAAATGTAAAGAAAAAGAAGTCACCTTCTTTTATGTGGTGGACGTGTAATAAGGTAATAAAAGCATTCTGGGAAATGATATATAATGAATTGGGAAAAAAATGTCTAAAATAACCAGAGGCTTTTCTATTAGGAATTTTAAAGGTTACCCAGTGAACTTCATCATGGCCGAGTGGGGATTTGAACCCTGGTCTCCCAGGTCCTAGTCCAACACTCTAACCCCTACGCCACGCTAGCTCTCCGAGGTTGTGAGTTTCTGCCTCACCCGGAGCATACGTCACACACTGCTAACTTCAGTACGTCTCACCTGCAACCTGGCAATGAACCTGCCAAGTAGGCTCACCTGGTTTCCCTGCCTCTCAGCCTCTCGCTGCCTCAGCAGGAAATCCTCCGCCAGGATGACAGCTTGGCAGCAGGTCTCTGGGCCGCACTCCCTCACCCAGCCCTGGATCTCTGGCGGCAGAATAGCCAGGAACTGCTCCAGGATCAGCAGCTCCAGGATCTGCTCCTTGGAGTGCCTTTCGAATCTCAACCACCGGCGGCAGAGTTCCTGGAGCCGCCGGTAAGCCCCTCTCGGCTCCTCGGCCTCCTGGTAGCAGAAGCGCCGGAAGCGCTGCCGGTTCTTCTCCCGCTTCATGGCGTCCCCTCGCAAGATGGCCGCCTTCACTTTCCCATAATCCTCCCTGTCTCTGGCCTCCAAGCCGATAAAGGCCCGCTCGGCCTCTCCGCTGATGGCCGGCAGGAGGTGGGCCATCCAGTCTTCCATGGGCCAGCGGCAAGCTTCGGCCACTTGCTCGAAGGAGGCCAGGAAGGCTTTGGCGTCGTCCCAGGGGCTGGGCTCTTCTGGTGGCAGAGGGGATGCCCAGCACACTTCTTTGGGGGTCTCCACCGTCCTCAGGAACTCCCGCCACTGGGCTTCCCAGTGATGGAGGGAGTCCTCGGCCGGTTCCTGCTTCACGGCTCCCCGGGGTTTCCTCTGAAGGAATTCCCCGACGCCCCTAGCCTGGAGACGTGAAGGGCTTTTCCTTTTCCTTCCGCTGAGGTGGGACCTGCAAGTTCTTGCTCCTCCATTTTCATCCCTCACGCAAAAGAGGTGCGTCGCCGACCTACAAAAATGGGGGAAGAGATCAACAAGGAAGCAAAAGGAGAACGAGCACAAGGTGAACTGTCAGTGGGAAGAAGCAAGGTGGCTTATGAGTCCCCCCCCCTCTCTTTGTCTTATCCCCACAACAGAGGTAGGTTAGGGTGAGCAACTGCGGCTGGTTGGCATCTGTCTGTCTGGAGAGACAATGGAGTGCGCCTCCGTGGGTGAGGTCAAACTGCTACGTTGGCAGCACCGAAGTGACCTCCCCGGGGTGCACAGCCTGGGCAGCGTGTCTGGAGATCCTGGGCTGCACAGATGACAAGACCCGTCTCTCGGCCTCACTGATGTGCTCCAAAGGAAAGCAAATCAAGATGTTTGGCACCAGCTTGGAAGGAGGCAAACAAGGCGCCATCCAGCCGCCTTAGGGACTCCGCTCCGGATTTGTGTAGGGTTTGCTCCTGAGCCTTTTCTTCTCCCGCAAGGCAGCAAAGGTTTAGGATCAGAGCTTTCCTTCTCCTAGATGGGCTGCCTTCCCAGGTGGACGAACCCCATCTGCCCCTCATGTCCCTCTACAGCAGGGGTGGCCAACTCCCAAGAGACTGCGATCTACTCACAAACACAGGCGGTGATCTACCCCCTTTTTGGGGGTTCAGGTCAAAGCTGTTGAGCTTTTTTCAGGAGGAGGTAAAATGTTGAGCTTTTTTTAGGGGAGCCACAGTTGTTCAGCTTCTTTGGGGGGAGCCAGTGATCTACCACAGACATCCAGTGATCTACTGGTAGATCACGATCTACCTGTTGGACGTGCCTGCTCTACAGCATGTGCAGAAACCGCCTTCTTGACCGTTGGGCCCATTCTTGGTCTCATCTGTTCTGTCTTTACTTGCAGGGTAAGTCCCTAACTCACCAAGGGTTTGAGACCCATTGGCTACTCTCACCTGGTTTAGTCGGCCAGTCAAATAGGTTTCCAAGGATTGCGGCTTTTGTTGCACGCTGACAGCTTCTAGGAGCCACAGGTGAGAGCTGAGTGCAGGTTGGGGAACAAAGGTGGGCAAACTACCCCTTGGAGCATGACATACCCCCCCACCACCAGAGGTTACCACCCCTCCCCTTATACGCAAAGCTTTAAAAAAAAATTGCATCTACTCTCCCTCTGGTCCTGCCCATCACCCTTGTCAGTGGCCCCTAGGAGGCCGCCACAAAGGGGTAGCACCCCATGTGCTGAAAAAAGCGCCCCCCACCTTCCCCAAGAGAAATAAACGCTGCCTTGAAGATCCACCCACTTGGGTCTTCATCACTTGTCAAATCAGGGAGCAGCTGAGTGGAAAAGGAGCCCCCTGACACTGGGATGCAAAAAAAAAAGAAGGGAATGGGATGTGTGATGAGTTTGGGGGTCCTTGGGGGAACCCCCTCCCCCCTCCCTTTTCCTGCTTCCCACCCCCTTTATTGGAACCAGCTTCTCCCCATCCCTTTTACCCGGTCAGCTGTCCATGCAGCTTCCAAAATGCAGGATTTTTTTTTCTGCCCTCCACTCTCTCCTGCGGCTGCAAAGGAGGCCAGGGGTGCAGCAAAAACACCCTCCTTTCCCCACCCCACCCCTTCCTTAATGCTCCTTGGCATCCCTTTCCTGCTCTTTCTAGGAAAGCAACACTCTGTCAGCTTAACTCTTTGGAGGAAAGCCCCGTCAGGGCTGCAAGGCTCCAAACCGCAGGAAGGAGGAGTTTTCAAAGGATCTGCTTTTCCCAGGCAGTAATTCAATCCCCGGCATTTTAAGAAGATTTTTTCTGCTGAATTCAAGCCAAGGTATTGCAAATGTCACCGTGCGTACTACGTAAGAACGAAGAATACCAAGGGAATACGTGCATCTCCCTCTGAATCAAAGTTTCTTTTTGGTTTTGGTTTTTCCCGTTGCTAGTCCTCATGATAGTGAAGATGTGCTTGACAGCGTTCTGGCTGCCGCTGCTGACATCTCTCTCCCTTCCTGGAGTTTCCAGCAAGCATTACGGCCTCCAAGTGTGGAGGCAGAGCTCAGCCATCATGGCTAGTTGCCAGCAATAGGCCTTGTCCTCCAGGTATTTGTCTACTCCTATCTAAGTTGGGATTCTTGTGGGAGGGAGTTCCATAGTTCAATTGTGCACTGTGTGAAGTCCTTTCTTTTATCTGACCTGAATCTTCCAACCTTCGGCATCATGGGATGTCCGCAAGTTCCAGTGTTACAAAAAGGTGGGGAAAAGTTCCCTCTGTCCGACTTCTCCAACATCCATCGTTCTTGTGAACGGATCAGGTAGCAAGGGAAAGAGGGAAAGGCTTGGGCCACATTCGCACCATGGGTTTAAGGTTCTGCGTTGGCTTGTGTTTGTCTCCAGAGACAATGGAGTGCGACTCCGGAGGTGAAGTAAAACTGCTTCGATAACAGCACCGAAGTGACCTCCCCGGGTCGCAAGCCTGCGCAGTGTATATGGAGGTCTTGGGCAGCCCAGGTGACAATACATGCCCCCCCCGTCCCCCGCCTCACCAAAGGAAAGCAGAGCAAGACGTTTGGCACCAGCGTGGAAGGAGGCAAACAAGGCACCCTCCAACCACCTTAGGGACTCCACTCTGGATTTGTGAAGGGGTTTACTCCTCAGCCTTTTCTATTCCTGAAGGCATCCTGTGAGGCAGCAGAGGTTTAGGATCAGAGTTTTCCTTCTCGTAATCTGGTGAACCGGGTTCGCTTCCCCGCTCCTCCACATGTAGCTGCTGGGTGACCTTGCTGCTGGGTGACCTTGGGCTAGTCACACTTCTTTTGAAGTCTCTCAGCCCCACTCACCTCACAGAGTGTTTGTTGTGGGGGAGGAAGGAAAGGAGAATGTTAGCCGCTTTGAGACTCCTTCGGGTAGTGATAAAGCGGGATATCAAATCCAAACTCTTCTTCTTCTTCTCCTAGATGGGCTACCTACAGCACATGAAAAAACCATCTTCTTGACTATGAGACTCACGGTTGCCCTATAGTAACCACAACAATTTCCTGTTTCTGACATGGGGTGGGGCAGGGCAGGGTGTGTGAGAAAAGAACAACTGTCCTTGTTTTAAAAAGCATCCCTAAATTCCCATCACCCAAAGAATCCGGGCCCCAAAGCCGTTTTATTGAGTACTTCATGTTTGACGTGAGATGTGGCCATTTTGGAGGGCAAGCACACCATGTAACTAGGACTTTCTCCACGGAGATGTGGAGGTGAGGCTTCTCTCCTGCCCCCTCATCTGCATTGTGATCTTGTCACCTAAATGACTTGCAAACAGGAACAGGTATTGGATCTTGAACTGCCCAGAGTACCTTAATCTGCCCTAAGAGCAGTAGACTCGTAATCTGGTGAACCGGGTTCGCGTCCCCGCTCCTCCACATGCAGCTGCTGGGTGACCTTGGGCTAGTCACACTTCTCTGAAGTCTCTCAGCCCCACTCACCTCACAGAGTGTTTGTTGTGGGGAGGAAGGGAAAGGAGAATGTGAGCCGCTTTGAGACTCCTTCGGGTAGTGATAAAGCGGGATATCAAATCCAAACTCTTCTTCTTCTTCTTCTCTAGATGGGCTACCTGCAGCACATGAAAAAACCATCTTCTTGACTGTGAGATTCACTACTGCTCTCACCTGCTCCATCCGCCACAGTCTGTCTTTGCATGCAGGGGAAGTCCCTAACTCACTGAGGGTTTGAGACCCTTCGGCTGCCCTCACTTGATTTAGCCAGCCAGTTGAAGCCGTTTCCTGGGATCGTGGCCGCTGTCGCATGCTGATGGCTTCTAGGAACCACAGGTGAGAGCTGAGTGCAGGTGGAGACCAAAGGTGGACAAACGACGCCAGAAGGAGCGGGACATGACCCCCACCAGAGGTACCACCCATACGCCCCTTAAAGCGCTAAGATACTGCATTAACATGGCTGCCCACAAAGAATTATGGGAGATGTGGTTTGTTAAGGGAGAGTTGTTAGGAAAGACTTCCTGTTCCCCACACGGAGCTACAATTCCAAGAGTGTTAGAGATTTCAGAGTTGCCTACGTGCAGAAATGCAGCTGTCTATCTCCAAGCAATTAAGCAATTAGCTAGTTGGCAGAAAGCCCAGATCTGCTCTCTCTCAGACCCTTAGCAACGACCTGTGATTGGTCAATGAGTTCCTAAAGAACTGAGCTCTGTGTGAGAGCTGTGTGGTTAGTGTGGTAGTGTTAGTGTTAGTGTGTGGTCAGGTGTCAGTATAGAGAGAGAGAGACAGAGAGGAAAGATTTTATGTTTTGTTTCTTTTATTTTGTAAAGTCTGTAAATAGTAACTTATGGATGCTAGTTGCTTCAATCAATAAATACTGTATATAGTTATCCAGTGAGTTGCTGAGTTCCTGCGTTGAGCTGTCTAGTCAATTTCACAACAGCCAGAAGCTTCCAGAAAAGTCTGCGTCTAACTCTGCGGTGTCCAGGAATACGTTATACTCCTGACACTAAATCTTAAGAAATAGTTCCCTGGGAAGAGGAATGAATAATTGAAGCACTTTGGGGACTCCTCCCAATTCTCAGCGCCTTTAGCATACAGCTCCCACGATTGGTGGTGGCGGCGGGGGAGCCATGACTTTTTAAAGTGGTATCATAGCGCTTTAAGCGTATGAGATGAATGTGGCCAGAGACACAAGTTCTGCAGCAGAATGCCACTTCTCAGACATGGCGACTGGTGTCCTTTGGGGCTGATAGGGTGGAAAACAGGGAGCCCAACAGTAGTAGTAGTAGTAATAATAATAATAATTTATTATTTATACCCCGCCCATCTGGCTGGGGCTCCCCAGCCACTCTGGGCAGCTCCCAACAGAACAACAACAACAACAACAAAACGATAAAACATAAAACATTAAAAACTCCCCTAAACATTTCCCTAAACAGGGCTGTCTTCAGATGTCTTCTAAGTCAGATAGTTATTTATTTCCTTGACATCTGATGGGAGGGCGTTCCACAGGGCAGGCGCCACTACCGAGAAGGCCCTCTGCCTGGTTCCCTGTAACCTCACTTCTCGCAGGGAGGAACCGCCAGAAGGCCCTCAGAGCTGGACCTCAGTGTCCGGGCAGAACGATGGGGGTGGAGACGCTCCTTCAGGTATACTGGGCTGAGGCCGTTTAGGGCTTTAAAGGTCAGCACCAACACTTTGAATTGTGCTCGGAAACATACTGGGAGCCAATGTAGGTCTTTCAGGACCGGTGTTATATGGTCTCGGTAGCCGCTCCCAGTCACCAGTCTAGCTGCCGGATTCTGGATTAATTGTAGTTTCCAGGTCACCTTCAAAGGTAGCCCCCACATAGAGCACATTGCAGTAGATGGCACCAGAGGCAATGGCAACTAATTATAGTTTTCTCTCCATCTTCTGCTTCCCTGTTGTGTTCCTTAAGGGGCAGCACTGAGTGTGGAAAAGGAAGGTGACAGCCAGGGCCACCTTCTGGACAGGATGACAGGTTTTTGTGGGCTAGTTGTGGGCAGACTGAGGTTGGTGGGGCAGTGCCCCGTTGGCTCTCATTGTCACTCTAGAGGTGGCAGTCGGTGGCTTGATTTAGAAATAGGCCTGGACTAAGGCCACTTCCTATGAACGTTTGTCACCTGCTCTGCTCCTAGAATTGCAGAGTTGGAAGGAAAGGGACCCCCAGGGTCATCTAGTCCAGCCCCCTGCAACGCAGGAATCTCAACTAGATCATCCATGATGGATGGCCATCCAACCTCTGCTTGGAAACTTCCAAGGAAGGACAGTCAACCACCTCATGAGGGAGTCCGTTCCGCAACCAAAGAGCAACATCCGGAGGGCCAAAGGTTCACCACACAACAGGGAGGCACAAGAAAGCTCAGAAGTAGAAGAAGAAAAAGAAAAAGAGTTTGGATTTGATATCCTGCTTTATCACTACCCTAAGGAGTCTCAAAGCTGGCTAACATTCTCCTTTCCCTTCCTCCCCCACAACAAACACTCTGTGAGGTGAGTGGGGCTGAGAGACTTCAGAGAAGTGTGACTAGCCCAAGGTCACCCAGCAGCTGCATGTGGAGGAGGGGAGATGCGAACCCGGTTCACCAGATTACGAGTCCACCGCTCTTAACCCTTACACCACACTTGCTCCCTAGAATCCTAAATTCTGCAGAAGTTCAAAGTATTTTTAGAGGAGAAAAATCTCTTAAAGGGGGTGGGGGGGGGAGGTGACCCAAAACATCCCAATGAAAACTGGGAATGCTCAAGGACCACAGAATGTTGACTGTTGGAGAGGGTTGGAACGGAGTATCTTGCAAAAGGGCATGGCTGGCAGGCAGGCACCCTGAACAGGAGGCAGTCCACGATGCAACACTTTGTTGCAGATCTCGCTCATTTCCCCGACGCAGGTGCTTTCATGCGAATTTCAGAGGAGTGCTTTGACCAGAACCCTTTTCTCTCCATATAGTTACACAGTTTTATTCTTATTTTATTCTGTTTACATAAAATTAATTACCATGAAGTGATTCACGCCACCCCACCAAAACGCACCGACAAACAACGGAAAAAGTTCCAGAGAGAACATAAAAACAACTGCTGCTAAGACTCTGTTGCTTCTAACTACCTTCCTAGCTTCGAAAACCCGGGATGGGTGTGGCTCCAAAAGGAACAGATCCGTTTGTTGTCCTAATAACGTACATGGGATTAAGGGAATTCTAGTCCGTTGCATATTAACATGCCACAATAACCGTGTTGACTTCTACGATGCCACGAGACCATTGGCAGGATTCGTGGAAAATACTAAAACGGCCATTCCCGTGTTAAGCATGTGGGTGGGTTCGGAGGGCACCTTCCCTTCTGTGTGGATTCTCTGGTGCAGAGTCAGGTTGGTGCTCTGGCTGAAGCTTTTCCCGCACTCGGAGCACGTATACGGTTTCTCCCCAGTGTGGATCCTCTTGTGCCTAATGAGGCTCGACTGGTCGCGGAAGCTCTTGCTGCAGTCGGAGCACGTATACGGCCTCTCCCCTGTGTGCATTCTCTGGTGTGCGCTAAGGCTCCCCCTGTGGCTGAAACTCTTCCCGCACTCCAAGCATTTGTAGGGCTTCTCCCCGGTGTGGACTCGCTGGTGCTGGATGAGGCTGGGCTTGTCAGAGAAACTCTTGCTGCAGTCCGCGCACCGGTGCGGCTTCTCCCCTTTGTGGAGCTTCTGGTGCCTGAGGAAGTTTGTGCTCTTGTTGAAGCTCTTCCCGCACTCCAGGCACTGGTAGGGCTTCTCCCCGGTGTGGATTATCTGGTGCGAAGCCAGGTGGGCGCTCTGTACGAAGCTCTTCCCGCACTCCAGGCACTGGTACGGTTTCTCCCCGGTGTGGATTATCTGGTGTGAAGTGAGGTGCGCACTCCGACCGAAGCACTTCCCACACTCCAAGCATTTATACTGCTTCTCCCCTTTGGGGATTCTCGGATGTTTAGGAAGGTCGGACTGATCACAGAAGCTCTTGTTTGTGTCCGAGCATTTATACTGTTCGTCACCTCTGGGGGCATCTTGTTGTGATCTAAGATCTAAACCGTGACTGAAACTCTCTCCACCATCCAGATATATATAAGAGTTTTCCTCCTTCTGGAGTGTTGCACATTTGGTAAGCTGTCTGCTCTCAATAAAGTCCCTCCCAAACATGGTGGTCTTATTTTGTTTCTCCTCTGTGTGGATTCCCCAGTGATCACTGGGGCACCCGTTCCCTCGTTTTTCTGTTTGGTTTTCCTTTTGGACCAGGGTTTCGTGGAAGTCTCCACCCTGGTGAGGGACAGACGCAGGTCTCTCTTGGCTCCAGAAATTCTCTTTCAGCTCTTCGTACTTGGCTCTTCCTGAGAAATTCCCACACAGCTCCCCTTCGTTCTTGCTTTTCCACTCATCACCTGTTGAAATTAAGAGGAGGAACTCAATAAAGGAACCAATAGAGAGAACAAAATCTCTCAAACCAATCTTCTAAAGCAGGGGTGAGGAACGTGCGGACCTCAAAAACGTTGAGAAAATGTTGACCTACCACATAAGCCAGCATGGTGTAGTGGTTAAAATTCTGTACTAGGACCTGGGAGATCAGAGTTCAAATCCCTACTTGGATCGTGAAGCTAACTGGGAGACCTTGAGCCAGTCACTGCCTCTCAGCTTGTCCCCCTACCCAAGCTGCCATCTAAATTCTGCCATCTTGGGCTCCATGGACAAAAAAAGCGGGCTATAATGAAATGCAATAAAACAAATGTTGCTCTGCTCATCTGAGGTTTGGTTAGGGCTGACTCAGATGCCCTACTCTGTATTATACATTTATAGCAGTACTATACCAAAGAATTGTGGGAAATTTAGTTTATTGAGGCTGCTGAGAGTTGCCAGGAGACCCCCTATTCCCCTCATGGAGCTACAATTCCCAGAGTGGTTTAACAATCAATTCCTTCAAGAATGACATATCTTTGCTGGTGGGGATGTTGAGCATGAGGAAAATTTCCCCCCATTTGTTTTGCGAGTGCCCACTGGTAAAAAAATTCTGGTCCAGTGTGTATCAGGAGGTATCTGTTACTTTAAAGAAATACCGGACAAATGACCTTGTAGCTTCCACTTCTAAATATATAAAAACTGCAACCTAAAGAATTGGCAACATGGCTGCTGGCAGAGCCCAAAAACGGGAGATTCTGGAGGGCCTGCAGATATCTCTGGTGTATAAAAATGTATGGAACCAGGAGATGGCAGAAAATATAACCCACAATATAATGGTTTCCAAGGCCTGGAAGATACGGAACATTTTAATATTATGCGTACAATATCATTCCCACCAATAACAGCTAACCTCCAGGATTCTTCGGCACTACCAATATGGGAAATAATGGACCTCTTAATGTTTCTGCTCACAAACATCTTCTCACACCTTCCAATTTTGTTGGGCAGATTAAGAGAAGGGACACATGGCCCTCTTTCTGATATTTCTGTATTTTTTTACGTTCGTGTGTGTATATCATATGTACGATGGAATAAAATAGATTTTAAGTATTTAAAACAACAACCAGATGCCTCCTCTCAGGAAATTGTGGGAATTGTAGGCAAAAATATTCAAGGAAGGTGTGGAGCCGGGCTAGTGGCTTTTTTGTGAACCACCCTGAGACCTTCGGCTATAGGGCAGTATGTAAATTCAATAAATGATGATGATGATGATGATGATGACGAGAGGTGTGACCTCAGGTAGAGGGGCATGTGGTCTGGGAGGAGTCTTAGGGGTCTGAGGTTAAGAATGTTCCAGAACATTCCGGAAGGTTCCATAAACCATACCCTCCTTACCCAACAGGCTTGCCTCCCTGTTGTCTTCTTCCTGCTTTGCCTCCACACACAGTTGCTTCTGCTTGATATCAGACAAGGCCCGGCTTGTATCCGTCTCCTCAAATGCCGCCTGTAACAGCAGAGGGAAACCCATTCAGAGGAAAGCTAAAAGCATTGTCCTAATCCTCTTTCACACCCAGTACATGGCTGTTCCTTCATCACTTATGGGGAGAAGAATAAAGGAGGGCTGAATTTCATTTTTTTTAAAAAAAAAATTGCATATACAGTCATACCTTGGGTTATGTGTGCTTCAGGTTGCGTTTTTTTCGGGTTCTGAACACGGCAAATCCAGAAGTGTTTACTTCCGGGTTTTGCCCGGCGAGCATGCGCAGAAGCGTTCTGCGCAGTTTGCGCATGTGCAGAAGTGCAATATTGCACTTTCGCGCATGCGCAATAATCACCGCTCGGGTTACGGACTTTTCGGGGTGCGAACAGCACCCCAGAACGGATCGGGTCTGTAACCCGAGGTACCACTGTACACATATACGTGCACCTCTCAAAAACAAATCAGTCACTAACATAGCTCAGGACCTTAATAATAATAATAATAATAATATACCATGGCCAGCAGCTTCCCTTCTCAACCCCTGCTTCAGCACAGAATTGGAAGGGACCTCAAGGGTCACCTTGTCCGACCCCCTGCAATGCTGGAATCTCAACGTGCGGTTCCCCATCCAATTCGAAACCGCGCCGGACCCTGCTTAGCTTTGCTGAATGGGCCCGCGGTTTCACCACTGCACCACAAGCCCGGCAGCAAACATGCTTCACCTGCTTTGACGGCTTCTTGGGCCCCCGCAGCCTCAGCAGGAAGTCGTCCGCCAGGGCCACCGCTTGGGTGCAGGTCTCTGGCCCGCGCGGCCTGACCCAGCTCTGCATCTCCGGCGGCAGGATGGCCAGGAACTGCTCCAGGACCAGCAGCTCCAAGATCTCCTCCTTGGTGCGGCTCTCGACTCTCAGCCACTGCCGGCAGAGCTCCCGGAGGCGGCTGTGAGCCCCTCCGGGACCCTCGGCCTCCTGGTAGCGGAATCGCCGGAAGCGTTGGCGCTGCTCCTCCCGCCACGTGGCATCCCCTCGCAAGATGGCTGCCTTCACTTTCCCATAATCCTCTCTGTCCGTGGCCTCCAAGTTGCCAAAGGCCCGCTCGGCCTCTCCACTGAGGGCCGGCAGGAGCCGGGCTGCCCATTCTTCCTTGGGCCACCGGCAGGCTTTGGCTACTTGTTCGAAGGAGGCCAGGAAGGCCTTGGTGTCCTCCCAGGCGTCTTCCGGCAAATTCGGGGACACCCATCCCGAAGGAGGGGATTCCACCGTCTTCAGGAACTCTTGCCACTGGGCCTCCCACTGCTGCAGGGACCCCTCGTCCGGTTCCTGCTTAATCTCTTCTCCCAGCGTCCTGGGAAGGAATTCCCCAACGGTCTCGGGCTGGAGCGCCCAGGGGTCGTTCCTCCTCGTCCCCTTGCCCGCCGGGTCTTGCTCCTCCATTTTCATCCCGGGCTGATCTCACAAAGAGGGCGCCGCAGGGAAGGAAATTCTAGAAGGAAGAAGGGCGAGCGCAGATTCTAAATAGTCACGTCGAGCTTCCTCCCTGGGGGTGGAGGGGAGAAAAGGATGGGAGAGTGAACGATCCCAATTCACACGACACAGGAGTCCCTATTTCAAGTCGGGGGGCCGCATTCCTTTCTGGGCAACTTTCCGAGGGCCGCATGTGAGTGTTGAGCAGGCCCAGAGGCATCAGGGGTGGAGCGGCAAATGTAGATTTTGCCCTCGTATGGTCAGCTAGTATCTACACCAGGGGTAGGCAACCTAAGGCCTGGGGGCTGGATACGGCCCAATCGCTTTTTCAATCCGGCCCGTGGACGGTCTGGGAATCAGCGTGTTTTTACTTGAGTAGAATGTGTGCTTTTATTTAAAATGCATCTCTGGGTTATTTGTGGGGCATAGGAATTCGTTCATTCCCTATATATATGTGTGTGTGTGTGTAGAGGGAGAGAGGGAGAGGGAGAGGTAGAGAGAGTGAGTGAGTGTCTGGCCCCCCACAAGGTCTGAGGGACAGTGGACCGGCCCCCTGCTGAAAAAGTTTGCTGACCCCTACCTTAGAAGGTGCAGCCCAAATCCCACCTGTGCTGCTTAAATGCAATTTAAGGAAGTGGATGGACCCACACTTACTCAGAAGTAAATCCTATTGGGTAGCATGCAATCTTTGCCAAGTTCAGAGCAAATCCATTGAACTGAATGGGCTCTATATAGTTTTTGGACTCTGGTGCAGGAGCGCTTTTCCTGTGGTCTGCAGACAAGCCTCATCCAGGTGGTCTGCAGCCTGTTCTTTGCATTGCATTAAATACTCTTCTCCCCACACCACACCCCAATTTTATTTGTTAGGTCCTTTTTAATTTCTTCTGCGGGGTTAGAATTGGGATCCTGTGGAATCCAAATGGCAATGCAATAAAATGCAGTGTGTAAGAAATAAGAGGAGTGATTAAAAACTGGATTAAAAATCATGCGACATCTAGCCCAGCACATCACAATTGCTATAATAATAGAATAATAGAGTTGGAAGAGACCACAAGGGCCATCCAGTCCAACAGGAAACACCATCAAAGCATTCCTGACAGATGGCTGTCAAGCCTCTGCTTAAAGACCTCCAAATAATAATAATAATAATTATTATTATTATTTATTTGTACCCCGCCCATCTGGCTGGGTCTCCCCAGCCACTCTGGGCGGCTTCCATCAAATATTAAAATACATTTAAAACAGGCAGGGTGGGGGAAATTATTAAGCGATGGGGCCAGGATCCTCAGCGACAAGTCTCAGGTTCGATCCCCAGCATCTGCAGGTCCCAAGTCTGAAATCCAAGAGAGCCGCTGCCAGCCAGTGTCGGCAGCACTGAGCTAGACAGACTCCGTCTAAGGCGGCTTCTAATGTTCCACCCTCCTTGCTTTTCAGTGTCATTATAATAATTACTCCTCATTCTTAAGCTATTTTTTCACATCAGCGGCATCAGCGGCTCCCTCCCAGCCAGCTCTCCTCCAACTCACCAGATCGCTCCAGATCCTTCCTCAATGCAGATGGGGTACCCTAAATCTTTATATCGCTGGAGGGTTTTGGGGGTGTTGGGGGGGGACACACGGAACCATGCATGCATTTTCAAAAGGCAGTTTCCGGGCAAGGGTGGAGCCAGACCAGGAAGAGGGCTGTGCCATGCTAGGTTCACATCCTGGTCTCTTTTGCATTTATTTATTTATTTGGTTTTGAATGAATGGATCGTGCCCAGCAGAGATCGAGGCTCCTCCGCTCTCAGTTGATCCTCACCAGTGCCTTCTCTCTTTGTTGATGGGAATTGCGACTCACAATTGCCACTCAGAAACGCGTGAATATTCTTGCACGGGTGTTTTCCTCTTGTACACACCACGCGTTTGATCCCGCAGCTCCGCCTGCCCATGAATCCCGGGAATTGTAGTTTCCTCCTCGCAGAACTGCAGTTCCCAGCACCCTCAACAAACGATCTGGATTGTATGACCATGTCTGTTCGGTGGTGGGGAGGGGGGACACTTTAAAAATTCGGCAGAGAATATTCTTCTGAACTATATCATGCCTACTATATGGAAGTTAACAAAAATGGATTTTACGCGCTCTAATGGTAGCCAAGAGGCTGATATTGATGAACTGGAAGAGTAAAGACATGATCTCCTTTAATCTGTAATAAGAAATAACAAATCAGTGGACTGATAATATGATTACACTTGCAACCTACGAACAGACTGCTCACAGCCGTAGATTCTGCTTGGATAAATAAGACAATATTTGGAACGAATTTATACAAATTGTAATAGACTGTTCATATTTACATTAGTATTAGGATAATAATATCGAATTTATAAAAGAATGTATGGGTTAGGTATTTTTGAATATATTCATATAATGTCATAATCATCCCCCTTTTTTACAAGGCTGTGTGTTTTGTTCTTTTGTTCTTTTTGTATCACTTTGCTGCTTTATATTTTATTCCCCCCCCCCCAATAAAATATCAATTCAAAGTTTGGGGGGAGGAACAAAACAAATGAGCTTGCAGTTCGCATCTTGCAGCAAGGAGTTCCAGAAGTATGGTGCAGTGGTTGAGTGTGTTCAGACTTCGAGTTAGGAGGTGGCATTGGACGCCTGCCCTACTCAGAGTAGCCCCATTGAACTCAGTTCCTTTTATCTGCGGCATTTACACATCTACATTCACAGGGGCAGTTTGATCCGTTCTCATGGCATGACCCTAACTGCGAATTTATACATTGCATTTGAGCTTTAACCCGACATGGAAAACACTTCCAGAAATATAACATAATATAATGCAAGTTTAACACTCATTTTCATATTATTTGCAAAAACATGGTTTCTGTGTGTGAAATTCAGGCCCAAGGTTCCCCAGCAAGCCTCCCAGCCGAGGTTGCAAATCTGGGTCTTATACTGCAACCCTCTGTATGCTTGATGAGAAGTGCCATTTAGGTGAATTTGATTTATTCCATGGTAGCTTGTCTAGTCCAGCTTTGTCTACAGCAACTGACAGTGGCTATCCTGGGTTTCAGGCAAGGGATGTATCCTGCCCTACCTGGAAATACTGGGGAATGAACCATGCAAAGCGGATCCTTTACCAGCAAGCTACAAGCCTCTGGATCCAACACACAGTCTCCCACCTGTGAAGTGTGCATGCACACGAAAGCTCATACCAAGAATAAACTTAGTTGGTCTCTAAGGTGCTACTGGAAGGAATTTTTTTATTTTATTTTGTTTCTCCCATCCTTGGCGTTGTTGCCCCAATCCCTACACCAACCACAACACTTAGGAATGGAAGCTTTCCTCTCTAAGCCTAACGGGGATTTCAAGGAAAGCAATCCCAATTCATTAAATTGTGCTTCCGTGTAAAATTGCTCCAAGCTTTGCACTGAAATACGGCTATCAACATTTCCACTACTTAAAGGCTGTTTGAACCGTAGAAACTTGGAAGGGGGTCGAGTTTATCTCCGTGCTCTGAAAAGCAGTTCCTGGTGTGTGGGGGTTCAGTTTTGTGGGCCAGGAAGGGACGATCACTCAGCTAAACAAAATATTGCAGCACACCCCAATTCTCCAGCAATTGCTCTTCCCAAAGGGAACCAGACTCAGGCTGGGATTGCCCCTGGAGCTTCTCACTGCTGGGAACACATCACATCGGTGTCAGAAGTGGGATGGAACCCAAATGGAGAATGGGGGCAGTGACATTCCTAGGGCACATGGAGCTGAGGATCCAGCAGCAAATGGGAGGCCTTGTAGGGTCAAAACAGATGATCTGTTTGTGGACCCCAGTCATGTCAAACCCACACCCACAACCCCACACAGTTCTGTGCCCTTTCCCTGAATTAGTGAAACAGGCAGTTTGATATGTAAATGTTTGTAAGTTGTTTTAATTTACAGCTTTTCTAGGTATAGAATGTAAGATTCCTTTCACTGTTTGTTTGTTTGTTTGTTTGTTTGTTTGTTTGTTTGTTTGTTTGTTTGTTTGCTTGCTCAATATCTCTAAATAAAGAGAGCAGAGTGGCCCTGCTAGGGCGAGGCAATGCGGCTTGCTTGGGAGAAAACAAGGAGAGGTTCCTGAACTTCACAATACATATTTGTGTGTGTGCTTGTGTCCTGCTTTCTTTTTGCCTCCGGGTCACAAAGGGAGAATATGCGACTTAGCGTATTAAAACCATTTCCGCCACCCTGAAGGCGAAAATATTTTATTTTACTCCAGCCTCTCAGAACAGAGTCTGGCTGTTTATGTGGCTCGAACCGGTGTGAATGATCTGACGTCTAAGAAGGTTCTGCTCGTCGCTCGAACTTTTCCCACAGTGAATCCCTGATGTCTAGTGAGGCTGGATTCGAAAGCAAAGCTTGCCCAGCAGAATAGACACTTGAACCTTTCGTCCCCTGCATGCACCCTCCGGTGCCTGCTGAGACTCGACTTATAGCCGAAGCTTTTCCCACAGTCCGCACACTCAAAAGGTTCTTTCCCTGCGTGGATCGTCCGATGAATATCCAGATTCCAGCTCTACCTGAAACTTTCCCCGCGATCGACACGCTTGTACGGCTTCTTCCCGTGGTGGAGCCTCTGGTGCCGTGCAAAGTTTGGGCTGTGGTCGAAGCTCTTCCCGCACTTGAGGCACTCGTGGGGCTTCCCCCCCATGTGGATCCTCTGGTGCGCAATGAGGCTCGTGCTCCAGCGGAACCTCTTCCCGCAATCTGGGCACTTGTAGGGCTCCTCTCCCGTGTGGATTCTCTGATGTCGGAGAAGGTTTGATTTACGGCTGAAGCCTTTTCCGCAAACACCGCAGATACTCTGGCTCTTCTCCAGCCGCGGTTTCTGATGGGCCGAGAGTTCATAGAACGCTCCAAACTGGCTTAGCTGGCCGGCGATGGGTCTCTGGTTCCACACCTCCGTTCGATTCACCCCCTCGAGGTCGTCTCGATTCTCAGCGTCAGCTTCCTCCTCTCCGCTCTTAATCCCTTCCGACCACACCTCGTGCGATTCCCAATCCTTCTCAGTCCCCCAAGCGTCATCTGTTGGGATAAAAATAAAATGAGTGTGTATGGGTGTGTGTGCGCACTGCGCATGTGTTCAGAGCCAAATAATTGTAGAGCTGGAAGGGAACCAAGGGTCATCTAGTCCAACCACCTACGATGCCGGAGTCACAGCTAAAGGAACCCCCGGTCTCTCCTGGCAGCAGCCATTCCAACCCCCTACAGCAGAAGTCCCAGTAAAGGAAGAACGGATACTAAAACTTAGGGAATATGCAAAAATGGCGAAACTTAGCAGAAGAATATAAAAATCAAGCTAACGAACTTTTTAGAAGAATGGAAATTGAATATTTACAGATAAATGGTAAACAGATTAAACCATTAGCAGGATTATTGTAATAACCTGCAGTTTTATAAGAGTATATATTTACAGGAGATAATTAAAGGAGCGAGTTAAATGAATTTGGATATGCAGAGATAATTTTTTTAAAAAAAAATTAAGGAACTGCAGAAAGAGGGGGAAGGAAGTCAAATTTTGAAATGTTACAATTGATTGTAAAACTAATGAAATGTATAAATTCGAAAAATATAAATAAAAAACTAAAAAAAGAGAAGAAGAGAGGAGAAAGGAACCCCATTGGGTGAGCTGAGACACCTTATGGCTCCTTCTCCTTCTAGCTGGTCTTAAAAACAGCTTTGTAACTACCGTAAGTTGTGTGTTGTCCTCTTCCCTCCTAAACCCTCTTCCTTTTGTGCCATGTCTTTCGGACTGTAAGCCTGAGGGCAGGGGCTGCAATGTTAATGATCTTTGTAAGTCACTCTGGCAACTTTTGTAATTATGCAGGAGTGCTTGGCTGCCTGTCTTTTTTTTCCATAGATTCGTAGAATCTTAAGCATTGGAAGGGACCCTGGGGGTCATTTAGTCCGACCCCCTGCAATGCTGGAATCTCAACTAGGAATCTCCGTCTCCTCCTCCCTCCCAATCCCTCTTCCTTTTGTGCACTGTCTTTCAGATTCTCCCATTACAGATCTCTGTTAGCCACCCTGGGGACCCTTTTCGGCTGAAGAGAAAGGTAAATATCCTTCAGGTAAGGGAAATAAATATCTGAAATACCACACTACAGATGCTGACCCAGAGAAATGGCGTAATCTCCGCTCTCCTGTTTGATCTCCCCACGGAGGAGCCCCTGTCCAGACTCGGATGACGGCTGTTCCTCTTCATCATCAGGAAATTTCAGGACTTGGGACACCTGAAATAGTAGGCAATGCTTTCAGTTTGTTTTGCAAAGGTCTCTGCCAGCTAAGAGAACACAGTCTATGCCTCTTCATTGAATTAAAAAAAAAAACTTATTCTGCCACCATTCAGAGCAGAGGCCACCCAAGGCAGCTAAGAAAAAGACAATTCAAACCATTAAACAATCGATTTGTAGAAGTACACATTAGATACGAAAATAAATAATACAACAATAAATTTATGGGCGGAGATTCAACGAAGTTGTGCATATAGAACAAGGTCCACTTACGCAACAGGGCTTCCCGTGCCGCTCCCCCCACTGCAAGCCCCCCAAATCTGCTCTGGAGGGTTGAGGGAACCCCCTAAACTTGTAGGAGAAAGGGGGGAAAGTTCTGTTGTGTGAACAGACTTCGTTCCGTACATGCACATCCAACTTAGTGCTAAGTTGAATTCCACCCTATATGTATAGCTTTTCATAGGATTGTAGAGTTGGAAGGGAACCCGAGGGTCATCTAGTCCAACCCCCTGCGATGCAGGAATCCTTTGCCCAGGTGGGACTCGAACCCACAACCCTGATATTAACAGTCTCGTGCTCTACCAGCAGAGCTATCCCAAGCTGTTCAGGTCACCTGGTCCACAGGGCCCAGGTGAGAACGCCCTCCCTCACCTGTTCTTCCTCCGCCTCTCTTTGCCCCAGAAGGAGCTCCTCGGCCAGAGCCACCGCCTGGGAACAGGTCTCCGGGCCTCCTTCCTTCACCCAGCTCTGCATCTCCGGTGGCAGGACAGCCAGGAACTGCTCCAGGACCAGCAGCTCCAGGATCTGCTCCTTGGTGTGCCTCTCCGGCTTCAGCCACCGGTGGCACAGGTACCAGAGGCGGCTGCAGACCTCGTGGGGGCCCTCGGCCTCCTGGTAGCGGAACCGGCGGAAGCTCTGGCGCTGGACCTCTGCAACGAGGGCACCCTCTTCCTTCAGTTGCTTGCAGGCTCCCCGGTTGCCAGTCTCTGCCCAGGCCGGCCAGGCTGCTCCCTGCTCTGCCATAATCCGCCAGCCGATGGAACGATGGGGAAGGAAGATTTTGCCGTCACCCCACAGCAGAGCCTGTGGGTCGCCCCGGTCCGACCTGGGGAACTGCGAGGCCTTCACAGGAACACCTGCCACTGGGCTTCCCAGTGCCGAGACAACACCCCTTTGGTCAGTTCCTGTTTCATCTGTTCCACGGTCCACCTCAGAAACTGCCCCATGGCGCCCGTTTGGCCTTCTAACTCGAGATGACGGGCGTGTGGTTCCTCGCTGTCAGGCGTCATTTGAAGCCATCGCTCTAATGCAGCTGGGAACTGAAGGAGGGAGGCTGAAGGTTCCCTGACTCCTGCTAGTGTCATTTCCGCTTGCGGGGACGATTCGAATGCAGCTCCGTCCCTCGCTAGTGTGTGGTGGGGCAGAGTGCGATGGGCCTGCCCTTGGCCTTCCAGCCAGAGCTGTTTTTCTAGAAAAAGAGGGGCCGGAGCTCACCATGAACTTGGAAAGGGGTCACCCACATTCCAAGACATGACTCTTAATCTCAGGGTCATGGGTTCGAGTTGGACAAAAGATCCCTGCGTTGCAGGGGGTTGGACTAGATGACCCTCGGGGTCCTTTCCAACTCTACAATTCTATGAATTCTGGGGGGGGGGGACTCCTTGCTGATACAGTTCTGAAAAAGGGAGTGCCGACTACTCCCAAGAGCTTCGGAAGCTGCCTTATACCGAGTCGGCCTACTGGCTTAGTACTGTCGGCTCTGACCGGCAGCAGCTCTCCAGAGTTTCAGGCAGGGAGTCTCTCTCTCTCTCCCAGCCCCAAGCAGCACATGCTCTACCCACCAGGCAGCACTTCCTGAACACACATCTCATTCATTACACCCCATGCACCAACCTCCCGGCAATGCAGAAAATAAATCTCAGCCAGGCAGCATTTTAGCTCCAAAGCTGGGAAGGAAATGCATGGAAGGTTGTCCTCTGTCCCGCCCCACTCCTCCCCTCACATTCTCTCTTGCTTCTCTAGGAATTGAGCCGCGGCTCTTGATTTAACCATTAACCAGCCATCTACCTCTATATTGCCAACACTGACTGGCAGCAGCCCCCTAGTTTTGCAGCCCTACCTAGAGACGCCGGGGATGCATGCAAAGCAGACACTCTGCCACTGATCTATGGCCTTTGCTGCTTTCTTGCAGCAATAAATACCGTTGCAAAAATAGCTCACTGCTTGGGAGGCTGCTGGTCCTAATGCAGCTACTGTAAATTGTTCTGTTAGCTTCTGGGTCCGGTCTTTGCTCCTTCAAAGGGTTAAATCCACACGCTCCAATTCCTAGAGCGGCCCAGGAAATTTGGATGGGGGAAGTAAACAATGAGGACAACTTCCTGGGTCTAAGCCCCTCCCTCCTCCTGGCATTAGACTCCTGCAGAAGACAGACAGGTGGGTGATTTAAGCCATAAGCTGAAAGCTAGGGTCATTCAGAGTGGCGTGGTGGAATGGAATTAATTCATGCAATGCCAATGCAATGCAAAATAGGGAGGGGAAACCATTTAAAAATAGTAACTGGGCTCAGATTCATTCTACCAGAGCCAACCTTTCTCCAGATCCTTTGGAAAAATGAAATGTGAGGGTGCACATCTCTTTTTCTGTGTCTCGACGGGGGTCGCTGGCAGATGACCTGGGACACTCAAAATGGCACTTGCTCAAAAATCCCAGAGTGATCTGAGAGAGATTTCGATACTGCACTTGAAAAATTAGCGCAAATTAAAACCAGGCGATTTTGAATAAATTTGAGTATACTGTACTATCGTTAAAGGCAAAAATTAAAATAAAAAGTCCCAGAGTGGCCACAGATCTAAAAATGTCTACTGCGTAGGAGGCAAACAATTCATCAGGAAACTTCTTACTGATCTGTAACCTATTTTATTTCTCTCCGACTTGAGCAGGGGAAATGGCCATGGAGGAACGGAGAACGAGGCTCATCTGCCCAAGTTTCAAGGTCCCGGGAATCAAAATGGAGAAGCTGGACCCGGCAGGCCCTGGCCAACGGGAGGGACGACGAGAGGGAGCAGGAGGAATCCCTCACGCCATTGAGGCCGAGAGTCTGAAGGAGTTCCTTTGGTGGGCTGCTCCTCAGCAGATGAAGCGGGAGCCGGAAGGGAGTTTTCCCATTTGCTGGGATGCCCAGTGGCAGGACTTCCTGAAGGCTGTGCACTTCCCTCGCTCTGGACAGAGGGATCCACAGCTGGGGGAATCCACCCTGCAGGCAGACAACGCCAAGGCGTTGGTGGGCACTGCTGGGCACGGCCCATGGCTTCTAGAGGAGAGAGGGAGGTGGCTCTTGCCAAGGCCCGACGGAAAAGCCTATCCGGCCTGCGTTCAAATGGCATCCAGTGGCCAACGAGACGAGGGGGATTTTGCCAGGACAGAGGTCAACCGCCAGCGGTTCAGGCACTTCCTCTATGAGGAGGCCGCGGGGCCGCAGGAGGCATG
Source organism: Lacerta viridis (assembly GCA_900245905.1). Lineage (NCBI taxonomy): Eukaryota > Metazoa > Chordata > Lepidosauria > Squamata > Lacertidae > Lacerta > Lacerta viridis. Next base: position 246,334 of record OFHU01003594.1, read on the forward strand.
CAGGCAACTCCGGCAGCTGTGCCGTCTGTGGCTGGAGCCAGAGACACATTCCAAGGAGCAGGTCCTGGAGATGGTGGTCCTAGAGCAGTTTCTGAGCATCCTCCCCCAGGAGATGCAGGGCTGGGTCCGCGGAGAGGGACCAGTGACCATCTCCCAAGCAGCAGGCCTGGCGGAAGATTTCCTGAGGAGGCAGCTCAACGCCGAGAGGCTGGAGCGACAGGTGAGGAGCCAGAGTATAAGCTTAATGTCCTGTTCCTTCTTTCTGTATGTTGTATCTAACTGTTTGACAAGTGTGAACAATAATCAGCAAAACTGTTCCAGAAAAGAAGTTCGTAATATTCTGCCAGAAAATATGGCTTAGCGTAAAATGACAAAACAAAATAAAATAAAAACAGTTCCTTCCAGTAGCACCTTAGAGACCAACTAAGTTTGTTCTTGGTATGAGCTTTCGTGTGCATGCACACTTCTTCAGATACACTGAAACGGAAGTCACCAGAGACCCTTAAAAACTTGTTTCAGTGTATCTGAAGAAGTGTGCATGCACACGAAAGCTCATACCAAGAACAAACTTAGTTGGTCTCTAAGGTGCTACTGGAAGGATTTTTTTTATTTTTTATTTTGTTTTGACTATGGCAGACCAACACGGCTACCTACCTGTAACTGGACCCATGGAGAATGTACGCTCTAGTTATCTCCCGCTTGGACTACTGCAATGCGCTCTACGTGGGGCTACCTTTGAAGGTGACCCAGAAACGACAACTAATCCAGAATGCGGCTGCCAGGCTGGTGATTAGGAGCGGCTACCGAGACCACATAACACCGGTCCTAAAAGATCAACATTGGCTCCCAGTACGTTTCCGAGCACAATTCAAAGTGTTGGTGCTGACCTTTGAAGCCCTAAATGGCCTTGACCCAGGCAGAGGGCCTTCTCGGTCTTTTAAGTATGTTTTAAAGCAGGGTTGTCATTTTTCTTGGTTTTGCTGTTTTATCTTTTGTGAGCGGCGTATGGATTTTATGAACTAAATAAGCAAAAGAGACCCTCTCTGCTCTTTCAGGAACTGGAGCCCTACAAGGAAGTCGTGGTGGACTTCTCTGAGAAAGAGGAGGTCCCGCCGTGCCTTGAGCAAAGAGGATGCCGCTTCGGGGAAGCCAAGCAGGGGTATACAGAGGGCAGCATGCAACAAAGTCAGGCACTATTATTATTATTAGTAATTTTATTTGTACCCAACCCATCTGACTGTGTTGCCCCAGCCTATCTAGGTGGCTTCCACCATATACGGAAACATATTTAAACATCATACATTAAAAACTTCCCTACAGATGTCTTCTAATCTCCTTGACTGATGGGAGGGTTTTCCACAGGATGGATGCCACCACCGAGAAGGCCCTCTACCTGCTTCCCTGTAACCTCACTTCTTGCAGGGAGGGAACTGCCAGGAGACCCTCGGAGCTGGACCCCAGGGTCTGGGTTGAATGATGCGGGTGGAGATGCTCCTTCAGGTATACAGGACTGAGGCTGTTTAGGGCTTTAAAGGTCAGCACCAACACTTTGAATTGTTATCACATGGTGCTGATAACCCCAAGTTTGAGGGTTCGATACCCATATGGGCCACCTGTGCGGTTGGAGGTTTCCTGCTCTGCTTTAAACAGTGAAATAAATATAATTAAGAACTCAGGCCAGAAGTTTCAACCAAAAAGATGCGTTTACTCGTAAGTAAATACAAATATAGTATCAATCCTGTTAAGAATTACAGTCTTAAATGAAGAAATAGTTTCACATTGAAAAATCCCTTGAAAGTCTTTTAGAAGTTGATGTAAGGGCTTCTACGATGCGTGTCAGATGTATAATGAGACAACTGGAGACCTCTATAATATTGTTATAGATTTGTAACCATATGGACCTGGCATTTCATGGCAAATTGAACTTGTCCAAAAGAGGCAGAGCACCACCTTCCAGTCTAGACAAACCAAACACCTCTGTCTTACACAGGAACATAGGAAACTTCCTTATACTGAGTCAGATCATTGGTCCACCAAGCTTAGTACTGTATACACTGACTGGCAGCAGCTGGGGGGGGGGATTCCAGTAGGGGACCTTGCCAGCCCTACCTGGAGATGCTGATGATTGAGCCTGGGACCTTCTTCCGCTGAGATATGGTCCTACAGACTGTAACTGTGCCCCTGAAGGACCAGGTGCGCAGCCTAGGAGTCATTTTGGACTCACAGCTGTCCATGGAGGCGCAGGTCAATTCTGTGTCCAGGGCAGCTGTCTATCAGCTCCATCTGGTACGCAGGCTGAGACGTTACCAGCCCGTGAACTGTCTCTCCAGAGTGGTCCATGCTCAGGTTATCTCCCGCTTGGACTACTGCAATGCAGCCGCTGAGACCATATGACACCGGTACTGAAAGACCTACATTGGCTCCCAGTACATTTCCGAGCACAATCCAAAGTGTTGGTGCTGACCTTTAAATTATTATTATTATTATTATTATTATTATTATTATTATTATTATTATACTGGCTTCTTGCTGTTAGCAAATGTCCCGCTGGGGCAAGTTGTGAGACTCACCCCCAGGTAGGGATGAAGCCTGGGTGCCCTCCTGGCTACTCGAGTCCAGGGGCACATTGATATGCGATTGTTCCCCAGCGTGAAGAACAACACACACAAGCCATTAAGGCTAAAACTACTTTATTGTAGATAAGATGCCAGCTCATTAAGTCAGAGCTGTGCATTAGCGTGTCCGGCATCTTTGAGCCAGAAGTGAAAGTAAAGTACAATAGTAAAGTACAAAAACATCACGTGTGTGAGAAAGCTGGTAGAACTGGTAGCTTTCCCACAGGATAAAAACAGACACATAGTCATGCTGGCCTCGCTGCTGCAGCGTTCGCAGCTCGGCTTGTAATAATATCCTGACACTTGCATCCCACTAGTGGCACTGCTATAATAGCAAAGTAGTTTACTGGAGGAAATAAAAGTCCAGAGATTTTCCAACTTTTTGGGGTCCATTACTCATTGGACCAACTACCTTTTTTCTGTGGCACCCCTGTGGAACTCAGGGACCCAGTCCAGCTCCCCCCCTTGCTTGCAGAACTGCAGCCCTCACCCTTTCTCAAACCCCTCCCCTTGGAGTGCTCTCTCAGCCTCCTCTCCTCTCCTCTCCCTCTCCTTAGGAGTCCTCCTCTTGGTCTCTGAGCTGCCCCAAAGAGAGGTGCCTCCTCACACTGCCCCACAGGGGCCTGGGACTTGTCTGTCCATTCCCAACAGCAAGGGCCCCTCGCCAGTTTGCTTGCTTACTCTGAGGCCACCTCAGATCCTGGCAGCCAACACCCCCTGGCCAGCCCCAGAGGCACCGTTCACCTGGGGAGCTTGTAGCCAGGGCTGCTGCAACAAACAGCTGCACAAGCCTTTGGGAGGCAGAGATGGCATCCGAGGAGGGAGGGAAGGACAGAGGAACAGAGGCCAGTGTTGCCAGAGGCACCCCTGAGCATCATTCAAGGCACCCCAGGTGCCACAGCACACTGGTTGAAGAGCACTGCGGAACTGGGATGAGAAAAAACAAAATAAATGTAGGGCTTTTGGTTTTAACTGGAAAAGCCTCAAAACCAGTTTAGCACTTGGAGTGGTGTCCAGCTACGCTTCCTTCTGCGTTCTCCTGCTTCTCCAGTGCTTTAGCAGAGTTTGTTCAAACTTCTTACTTCTTACTTCTTCTTGCGCAACGGTGTGTGTACCTTTCGTGCCAGCAATTAAACTCCCACAACGTCTGGGTTGTTTCAAAGCAAGTACGCTTTATTACAAGCATATAAATCATAGCCACTTTCCCGGAGAATGGGAGGACATCATCACTCCGGTCTCTCCGGTTCAGAACCGAAAGTAAGACTGAACAGAAAATAAACGGTGCGTCACATAAATCACAAAGACATCGCATACAGCAGATAACCCGGATGTTGTGACACATCCTCCCTGTGGGAGGAGCGAACTGTTGAGCTTCTTTAACTCTGAAAGCTCCAAACATCACAATAAAAAATAATAAAAAATCCTTCCAGCAGCACCTTAGAGACCAACTAAGTTTGTTCTTGGTATGAGCTTTCATGTGCATCATCATCATCATCATCACTAGGCTGATTTTCAGTTTGGTTTACTCCTGTCCAGTCTGTTACTAATTTCACCCTTAAAAAAATACGTTGCAGGTGTTGGCCCCAAAGACAAGCCGGAGAAGAATTGTGCAGAAAAGCGCAGGCAACCAGAACCCATCGAGAGCTCTTTGTGGGAAGCTGAAATCAACACTGTGCAGATCCAGAGCCATGCGGGGGAATTCCTAGAAAGCAAAGGGAGAACCCGCGCAGGAGAGAAGCCGTACAAGTGCCCGGAGTGCGGGAAAAGCTTCCTATATGGGTCGGATCTCATCAAGCACGAGAGGACGCACACCGGGGAGAAGCCGTTCGCCTGCACGGACTGCGGGAAACGTTTCAATCAGAGCTCGCACCTCATATCCCATGAAAGGGTCCACACGGGAGAGAAGCCCTACAAGTGTCTGGCATGCGGGAAGAGCTTCGGTTGGCGGTCGGACCTTGTAAGACACCAGAGAATCCACACAGGGGAGAAGCCCTACATTTGCCCAGATTGCGGGAGGAGCTTTAGCGCCAGCTCAGACCTTACTAGGCATCAGAAAACCCACGCGGGAGACAAATCCTACAAATGCGTGGCCTGCGGGAGAACGTTTAGCGGGCGATTGCAGGTTGCTAGTCACCAGAGACTCTGCACCGGGGGGAATCGCTGAAACCAGAAAAATGCCCATAGAAAAGAGCATTCTTGCGACTAGACAGTGAGCAATCTTTTTGCGTGACAAGTGGGGTATATTTCTTCAAGGGAGAGTCCACAGTTGTCTGTGGTTTGCTCTGTTTCCTAGCAAAATTTTGTACATTGAATCAAGATTTCTGGTGTGCTTAATAAAGATGACTTTTTTTTTTAAGCTTTCTTTGCTGAAGTTTTCAACACAACGATAACTTTCAACTGAAACCTTGGTACCCGTTAAAAGGACCTGACTTTTAGAAGAGGGCAGGGGCTTGAAACATCACCCACACAATGCTTTGTAATGTGTAAATTAAAGCTCAGTTGCTGCCATTTGTAGACTTATTTGTAGACACCGGTCCTGAAAGACCTACATTGGTTCCCAGCATGTTTCCAAGCACAATTCCAAGCTAAATTAGGGTAGACCCAATATTGTTAATGGACACGACTAACTTTGGTCCATTTGTCTCAATGGGTCTACTCTAATTTTGTTGGATACAACCTAGATAAAGAGCAAGTGTGGTGTTGTGTAGTGGTTAGAGCCTCAGACTAAGACCTCAGAGACCAGGGTTCAAATTACCATGCAGCCATGAAGCTCACTGGGTATCCTTTGGCCAGTCGCTGCCTCTCAGCCTAACCTACCTCACAGGCAAAACAAAATTAAAAAAATTCCGTCCAGTAGCACCTTAGAGACCAACTACAAGAGACAAGGAATGCATATCACGCTAAAAAATGGCATTGCTCCCAGTAAAGGTTCATCCCCTCTGTCTCCATTAATCTACATCACTCCTACATCAGGTAATCTGAGCTTGTTGTCATTGCGCTTTCTGTTCCATCACTTTCCAAGTCCATCTAGTCTTAGGGGAAGGGGGCGGGCATCAGGAATGATGTCCAAGGTCTGAATCTGCCAGCTGTCTCTCTCCTGGTGTTTCCTCTTTTTGCTGTTCCTCACCCATTATTTCCCAGCTTTCCCCCTCTGGACTATGCCCCTCTGCAAACTAAATCAATACTGCCCTCCTGCCCTTGGGAAGGTTCAGGAAAAAGGGGGGGCGGAATCCCACCATTCTTCCTCAGTCCAGGCTCTGACACCACCTCAACCACCCAGTTACAGGTAGGTAGCCGTGTTGGTCTGCCATAGTCAAAACAAAATAAAAAATAAAAAAATTCCTTCCAGTAGCACCTTAGAGACCAACTAAGTTTGTTCTTGGTATGAGCTTTCGTGTGCATGCACACTTCTTCAGACACGAAAGCTCATACCAAAAACAAACTTAATAAGAAACCAAAGAGATCAAAAGTTTCAATTAGAATGGAGTAAATTTTTGGATTATATAAAAGATTGTAAAAATTTGTAAGCACTTACAAGTGTGATGAAATTCTTGCAGCATGACAAAAAAAGGGATGAATTTTTATTTATTTATTTATTTTGTTTTGACTACGGCAGACCAACACGGCTACCTACCTGTAACTACCTCACAGGGTTGTTGCAGAGATTAAATGAGGAGGCAGTGGGAAACAATATATGCTGCCATGAGCTTCTTGGAGAAAAATGTGGGATACAAAGTAGGCCATTATTATTATTATTATTATTATTATTATTATTATTATTATTATGCCACCCTATACCTGGAGGTCTCAGGGTTGTTGTTATTGGGTTGTTGTTATGATTATGTATTTTGTGGTTTTATATTTTGATCTTATTCTGGGAACTGCCTGGAGACCTGCAGGTAGAAGGCATTATATAAATTCAATAAATTCATAATAATGGTAATAATGATAATAAATGAATAAATAAATACGCAAATAAATAAAATAAAATAAAATAAAAGCAATTTCCAGAGGGGTATCATGTTCTCTCTCGCAGCAAATTCAGAATATTGTTGCATCTATTTCCCCCTGGCAGAAGCTCACAGTCCCACTATCCATCCTCACTTGTCTAATAATAATAATAATAATAATAATAATAATAATAATAATAATAATATCTGACTGTTCAGTTCCACAAGAATCTAGAAACAAATACATAAGTAAGATTTAAAAATTCTTTCCAGTAGCACCTTAGAGACCAACTAAGTTTGTTCTTGGTATGAGCTTTCGTGCACAAAAGCTCATACCAAGAACAAACTTAGTTGGTCTCTAAGGTGCTACTGGAAAGAATTTTTTAATTTTTAATTTTATTTTGTTTTGACTATGGCAGACGAACACGGCTACCCACCTGTATAAGTAAGATTAAAAAGGAAACAGAAACAACCAGGAGGAGAGAAAAAAGGCGATTTGCTGCTTTACAGACAGAGGTGCCCAGAGATGGGAGGGGGAAAAGCTAGCAACTTGCAACCAGTTTCCCCAAAATCCCACCCTAAAAAAGCCCAGCTGGTCGACGACTCTGCAGACTCCATGGTCTCAGCAGAGTCCTAGAGTGGCCCCAAAAAACCCCCATAAAGGTCATAGAGTAAGGGTTGCTCACTTTTCCGGTTTCCGGTTTCCCGCCGGCTCCGAGCGTTGAGATTCGTTTCCGGGGGGGCGATATCGCCAGTTGCAGAGCGCGGGAAGAGCTGTTGTGAGCAGCCAGGTAGGTGAGTTGCAGAGAGGGATAGTTCCGCAATAATAACAATAACGGCGATAAAAATAAGAATATCTGGCGATAATAATAATAATAATAAGAGAGAGAAAGATGAGCAGGTATCTAATCCTTTGTCCCAACAAAGCCCCACACTGAATTTAACGGGGCTGGCTCCCCTAGAGAGGCTTCCTTAAGATTGCTGCCACGTATTTACCCAGAAGTAAGGCCCCGTAGGATTCAATGGGGGCCCTTCCCAAGTAAGTGCGTGCAGGGTTGCAGGTTGTACCCGCTTCTCTGGGAATAAGCCGCCATTGCACTTCGTGGGGCTCGCCTCTGAGCGGACATGTAGAGAATTGGGCTCGAAATTTAGAAACTTTGTGGGGTTTGTGGGTATGCCCCCCCCCATATGGACTGGGGAAGATTGCCTCCATTCCTAAACTGATCCTAAAAGGATTCCCTTTTGGTTTCCTAAATCGATTGGGACTAGATTTGGGGTGTCTTGTTTTCCATTTCCCAAAGGAGCTGGGAAGTGTGCCACGTTAATGTTAGCTCGTATCCTCGCATGCAGATTTTTTAAAGTCCTCTCTCTGTGACTTTTAACTCACTTTAAACTGTTTTTTAGCGTTCTGTTTTAAGTGTAACCTGTCCTGTGACCTTGGAGTGGAGGGCAGGTAATAGGGAATAATAATGAATAGTAAGCCCTACTCAGGGTGGGCCTGTTAAGTTGTTGTTGTTTAGTCGTTTAGTCATGTCCGACTCTTCGTGACCCCATGGACCAGAGCACGCCAGGCACTCCTGTCTTCCACTGCCTCCCGCAGTTTGGTCAGACTCATGTTGGTAGCTTCGAGAACACTGTCCAACCATCTTGTCCTCTGTCGTCCCCTTCTCCTTGTGCCCTCCATCTTTCCCAACATCAGGGTCTTTTCCAGGGAGTCTTCTCTTCTCATGAGGTGGCCAAAGTACTGGAGCCTCAACTTCAGGATCTGTCCTTCCAGTGAGCACTCAGGGCTGATTTCTTTAAGGATGGATAAGTTTGATCTTTTTGCAGTCCATGGGACTCTCAAGAGTCTCCTCCAGCACCATAATTCAAAAGCATAAATTCTTCAGCGATCAGCCTTCTTTATGGTCCAGCTCTCACTTCCATACTCACTACCATTAAGTTAGTCATGTCCATTAACTTGCCTATCTGGAGGGTGTTCAGTTGGTGGGGGCTGTTCTAAAAGCACATACACCCCCTCCCCCCCAAAAAAAGATTCCTTGGCAGATTCCTGTATCTACAATTCAGTGTTTACTTGGCAGTTATTATTATTGTTATTATTATTATTTGAATTAATCTTGTTGAGTTCAGTGGGACTATGTGTTTAGAATTTTCTGTCCCCGCGACAGCAAACATTTAATCTCTGCTAAAATTTTGTTACTTGCCTGCAATACTCAAACTCAAAAATGTTTAAACATTGTATTAATATTATTTTCTTTTTTATATAAGAATATGTCATTGATAAAAATGTAAAATTCAATAAAAATATTTTTTAAAAACAACCAAGTTTAGTGGCAGCTAGTTGAAACTTTAGTTTTACCCAAATAGCAAGTTCCAGCTGCCATGCTGAGTTGTTGAGCTGCTGTTTACAAATAAATACAGTGCACCCTCTGGATATGAACTTAATTCGTCCTGGGGGATCTGCACTTACCCTGAAAAGTCCGTATCCAGAGGCGCCGCTTCTGCACACGTGTGCGGCGCGGTAGAGCTCTTAGGCACATGCGCGAAGTGCACAGAGTGTCTTTGCAGATGCGCGCACAGCGAAGTGTTTGCCGCGTTCATAACCCGAAATTACGTTACTCGAAGGTATGTCATGTAACCCAAGGTAAAGGTAAAGGGGCCCCTGACCATCAGGTCCAGTCGTGTCCGACTCTGGGGTTGCGGCGCTCATCTCGCTCTATAGGCCGAGGGAGCCGGCGTTTGTCCGCAGACAGCTTCCGGGTCATGTGGCCAGCATGACTAAGCCGCTTCTGGCGAACCAGAGCAGCGCACGGAAACGCCGTTTACCTTCCGCAGCGGTACCCTATTTATCTACTTGCACTTTGACGTGCTTTCAAACTGCTAGGTGGGCAGGAGCTGGGACCGAGCAACGGGAGCTCACCCCGTGGCAGGGATTCGAACCGCCGAACCTTCTGAAGGAGTCAGCGGCTAACATTCTCCTTTCCCTTCCTCCCCCACAACAAACACTCTGTGAGGTGAGTGGGGCCCTAGACACCCAGCAGCTCTGTGGTGCAGACACGAACCCGGTTAACCCACACTACACCAAACTGCGCCACCTGGGTCCCTAACCCGAGGTACCACTGTACATCTATTGTGGGGGGAGGGAATAAAACATTTTTAAAAACCAAAATCTCAAGTGAGAACCACTGTAACCTTCGTTTGAGGAGCCATTTGGCGCCTAGCTTATATACCTGAGTTTCTAACACTGGTGTTGCTTTCCCTGAGGTATCTGAAAGATTTGAGACTTGGTGGATGGATCTCATTGGTGCTGCTGTATTTATTTTCTTAGATCCAATGATGGATGCACAAGAGGATGTGGATTGCAAGCCAATAATGGATGATGGAGGAGGAAGTCAGTCTTCTGAAGCAACGTATTCCCTTGGAAGCTCGGGAGATTGGCTTGATGTGAAGGAGGAACCTCAAGAGAATTCAACCCAGCTATGGGAAACGCAGTGGCAACAGTACTTGAATACAGTGGAGCTTCCTCCCTTGGGAGCCCCGCAGGAGCCCACCCCGTGGGACGATGCTCCGACCTTCCTGGCCTCCTTCGAGCAAGTGGCTGAAGCCTACCGGTGGCCCAAGGAAGAGTGGGCAGCCCGGCTCCTGCCTGCACTGGGTGGAGAAGCCGAGCAGGCCTTTAAAAGCCTGGAGGGCCCAGACAGAGAGGATTATGGGAAGGTGAAGGCAGCCATTTTGCAAGGAGACACCATGAGCAGGGAGAAGCACCGCCAGCACTTCCGGTGCTTCAGCTACCAGGAGGCCGAAGGGCCCAGAGGGGCCTACACCCGGCTGCAGGAGCTTTGCTATCAGTGGCTGAAAGTCGAGAGGCACTCCAAGGAGGAGATTCTGGAGCTGCTGATCCTGGAGCAGTTCCTGGCTGTCCTGCCGCCAGAGATGCAGAGCTGGATGAAGCGGCACTGTCTCGAGAGCAGCACCCATGCGGTGTCCCTGGCCGAGGATTTCCTGATCAGGCAGTTGGTGCCCGAGAGAAGAGAAGAGCAGGTAAGAGAGAGCTGAATCAAGGACGAAATCAGTCTCTGCCTTTATCAGGGGCCTTAACTCGTAAGTGGACAATTTCCATAGCGCTTAGAAATACCGTATATTCCGACGTACAAGACGACTCCCCAACTTTTCCTGTTAAAATATAGAGTTTGGGATATACTCGCCTGAGGACAGCATTGAAGCGAAATAGTGTCCTTGTATCCTACTTCCTCCATCTCTGCATCTCAGATCTCGCTCTGGAAAGGGGGAAAGGGCTGGGAGCAGAGGGGGTGGGGTGGTGGAGAACCAAATAGAAGACTTCTGAGTATTCCCCGCACCACCACGCGCAAGGGAGGAGGGAACTTGCAGAGAAATTAAGGCAGGAATTTGTGCAGGATTTTTGGCGTTTCAAGAGCAATGGGTGGTGCTTTTTTCTTTTTGGAATGAGAGGGAGAAAACCTCACACGCACTCACAGGTAAGGCACATCGCACCGGCGGTGGGCTTTCCAGAGAGGGTGTGTTGACCCGCCAAATAAGACGACCCCCGACTTTGGAGAAGATTTTCCGGGGTTAAAAAGTCGTTTTATACGCCAGAATATACGGTAACTCGGGACTCAAATATTTGAAAGACCACCTCTTTTCCTACAGACCTTCCCAGGTGTTAAGATAAGGAGAGAAGGCCCTCTTGGTAGCTCCACCACCCTCAGAATTTGGGGTGGTGGTGGTGGTCTGGGAATGGGCCGCCTTCGTGGCAGCTCCTAAGTTGTGGAACTCCCCACAGAGGTGTGTCTGGCACTTTCACTGTACAGCTTTTGTTTGTTGTACAATCACACCTTGGTTTTCGAGCAGCTCAGTTCTCAAACGTTTTGGCTCCCAAACGCCGCAAACCTGGAAGTCAGTGTTGCGGTTTGCGAACTATTTTTGGAAGCCAAACGTCTTCCGCCGCTTATGATTGGCTGCAGGAGCTTCCTGCAGCCAATTGGAAGCTGCGCCTAGGTTTCCAAACGTTTTGGAAGTTGAACAGACTTCTGGAACAGATTCCGATCTAGAACCAAGGTGCGACTGTATCCTGAAGCTGCACCTTGGTGTGGGGACCTGCCTTTGGAACGATCTCACCTGGTGCTGGTTCAGTCAGCTTGAAAAAAATGTCAGAGAGCCAGTGTGGTTAGCGTGGGACTGAGAAGACGCGAGTTCAAATTCCCATTTAGCTCAGTTGCCGTCTACTGGAAGGATTTTTTTATTTTTTATTTCGACTATGGCAGACCAACACGGCTACCTACCTGTAACTTAAATAAATTTGCTAAATTGAACCCACAGGGCAGCAGATTTTTTCCCCCCATGCAAATCCACATCACTGGAGATGACTTTTTAAAAATCTCATACATTTTTACCCCAATTTCCACAAAAGTTTATACCCTGCGGCCTGCGCTTCCTTCCAGAAGAGGTCAGGGTAGCAAACACAGCAGTGTTAAAGCAGTAAGATTAAAATACCTGTTTAAAACATCTAAAAGCGGCAGCACACAAATGTGAAGCTGGTGTACCACAACAACCAAAACATGGAACCAAATCACATGTCAGCCTGGCCAAAACAGAAAAGTCATGTAGATTTTCCAGAAAACTTCCGCTGGATTCCCCAGGGAAAAAATCCTAAATTGGTGATTTAGCAGGTTTATTTAAGCAACTTTTACAGGTGATTTGGCAGGTTTATTTAAGTGACTTTTACATTTCAGTTTCCTCCACTGAAAATGAACCATGTTACGGTACATTTCCATACTGTGCAAATCTCTCTGATAGGTGCTAAATGATCAATGGGAATGGTTCTGTTAAGAAACGACCCCCCTGCCTGATGGGTTTTGCATTATTTTTGTAGGTGGCTGGGCTCCCAGAGGAAGGATCTATGAACCTGCAGGAGACAGAGAGTGAATCATGGGAGGATGACACTGACACTGGTAAGAATTCCTTCAACCAGAGTTTATTTCTGCAAGCGTTTGGGCTCCCCCTCCCCCAAGGCTGTGGATACTTCCCTCTTTGTATGTGGCCGCAAAGGAATGGCACGCTCAGCTTCATCATTAGAAATAGAAGGAAATGGTTACAGAGGTTAGCAGGCACAACTTGGATAATGATATCTATCAGCCAACAAAATCAAACTAAGTTGGGGAAGATTTTTTTTAAAAAAAAAAATCTGAAACACTTCTAAATATATTAAGTAGATGGAATACAGTTTTGATCCAGTGTAAAGATACATTCAAAATAGATAAAATTGCAAAGCGTGGTGCATAAAAATCAATGATTTTTTAAAATATATCTCAAAAGAATTGGATTTTTTAAAATGTAAATTGGATTTTTAAAATAAAATGCTTTTGGAGGAAAAATCTTTCTAAAGATAGTTTTCTATTTAAGTTACATTATAGTCCAAAGGCTATTCATCAAAATAAGGATTTGTTTTAAGTTTTTCATGTGTGCTAAAACTCAGTCTAAGTGTTTTTTTTAAAAAAATTGTTTAACCACATCAGTTAACAAACATGGATACATATGCTATAATGTTATTGTTTTAGTTAAATAAATTGTTTAAATTGTTATTAAGGAAATGATTATTTTTCTCCTTCCAATAAAGTACAGCAGAAAAGTTGTCCAAATATAAACAGTTAACTTATTAAACCTCACAATAATTTCATAATTATCTGTCTATGTATTTCTAATAGTATAACCAAATCAGTAATTTTTTATATAACTGTAAAAACTACTCTGAAAATTTATTATTCCAAAAATGAAACCTTCATCTGGTTGTAAATATTAAGATTATACCAGCAAGAATGAGTCTTTCTGTAAAAAAAAAAAAAAAGATTTAAATCAAGTCTTACTGACTAATGATTTAAATCAAATTCACCCTGTTGTAAAGAAAGTACAATAACAATCTGACTTTTCTATTCAGGTCAAAGCCTGAAGAAAATCCTTATAGAATCAAAACGTAACCGCGAAATTTGTCAAAGGCCAATAGTCAAAATAGATAAAACTACAAAGATGAGAGTTAGTCATTATTTACTGTTATAGTTTCCGGCAGGTCTTAGGTAGACAAAAAACGTGCCCTTCATCATTCTCTTGGTCCATGTATACGCTTAACAGGAGAACTCTTTGTCATTTCAACAGATCTTAGGACAGTGCAGGAAGATGGAAGCGAGAATTATCTGCCTGAAGAGAATGGGCAGGAGAACCACCCTCCTGAGATGGGGCCATGGGGTGTGTCAGCAGAGAGAGAAAAGGATAACAGTCCCCAGTATTGGAAGGAGGGAGGCGTCTGGGAGAATAGTCTCAGAGCGGAACGACAGCAGGTGATCTACCTGAGGAAAGATGGGCAAAGATCCGTTCTTTGTGAGAAGGTTGGCAGGGAAGCAAGTATAACTGTGATCTATCAGGGAACCATCGATGGCAAGAGAAGTGGGAAGGCCTCGCGCACTCAGGGAAAACTGAACAAATGTTCCCACTGTGAGAAAATCTTTAGTTGCCCAACGCACCTAAGAAAACACCTGATGCTGCATTCAGCTGAGAAGCCCCTTAAAAATCTTGGAAGACACCACACTGGAGAGGAACCCTATAAATGCACAGATTGTGGAGAGTGTTTCTCACAGAGCTCATCTCTTGACAGCCACAGAAAGGAGGTGCATCAGGAAATGAAACCCGCCACCCTGCGAAAAAATGTATCTGGTGGGCAGAAGGAATACCACCCTTGCCCCGAGTGCGGGAAAAAATTCTTCAAGCCATCACAGCTGAAATTACATCGACGCCTCCACTCTGGAGAGAAACCCTATCGGTGTAGTGATTGCGGGGAGTGCTTTATGTGGCGTTCAGGTTACGCTCGCCATGAGAAGGTGTGTCTCCAGCAAAAGAAATTGACCCGCCCCCTGCAAAAAGGACCTAGTGGACAAGGGAGATCCTACCCGTGCCCCGAGTGTGCAAAAACGTTTGACAGGCCATCGCGCCTAATAAGACACCAAGTTGTTCACACTGGAGAGAAACCCTATAAATGTGCTGATTGTGGGGTGTGTTTCACCCAAAGCTCATCTCTTGACTCTCATAGAAAACAGATTCACCAGGGAAAGAAACTGGTCCCTCTTCTGAAAAAACTACCCAGCACGCAACCCTCCCGGTGCTGTGAGTGCGGAAGGAGATTCAGCAATGCTTCACACCTCATAAGACATTGCCTCCACACTGGAGAGGAGCTCTACAAATGCGCTGACTGTAGAGAGAGTTTCTCGCGGAGCTCGTGTCTTGTCAGTCACAGGAAGGAGATGCACCAGGAAATGAAATCTTCCCCCCTCCAGAAAAACGTATCTGGCGGGCAGAAGAATTGCCACCCGTGCCCTGAGTGCGGGAAAATATGCTCCCACTCATCAGCGCTAAAAACACATCAACGGATTCACACTG
This sequence comes from Lacerta viridis, assembly GCA_900245905.1. Classification (NCBI taxonomy): domain Eukaryota; kingdom Metazoa; phylum Chordata; class Lepidosauria; order Squamata; family Lacertidae; genus Lacerta; species Lacerta viridis. The sequence continues at coordinate 261,341 of OFHU01003594.1, forward strand.
GAGAGAAACCCTATCAGTGTACCGATTGCGGGGAGAATTTCATGTGGGGTTCAGCTCTCTCCCGTCATAGGCAGAAGGCTCATAAGGGAAAGAAGCTGGTCTCCCTTTTGCACAAAGTATCTAGTGGACAAGGGAAATCTTGCCGGTGTCCTGAGTGTGGGTTAGAGTGCAGGTGGCTATCAGAACTAATAAGACATCGGCGCATCCACACTAGAGAGAAACCCGTTAAGTGCACCGATTGTGGAGAGAGTTTCAGATGGAATTCATCTCTTAGATACCATAGGAGCAACTGCCCCGGGGGAATGAAATCGGTCCCCCATGTGCAAGGGGGATCCTCGCCACAACCTGAGCATGGGCGAACATTCAGCAAGACGTCGCACCTAATAAGACGTCGAGAGATCCACACCAAGAAGATCCGCCACAGTTTTGGGCAAGCATCGCTCCTTGCAAGACCCCAGAGAATCCACACGGGGGAGAAGCAGCACAAATGCTCCGACTGTGGGAAAAGTTTTGATCGGCCGTCACGCCTCGCAAGACACCAGAGAATCCACATGGAGAAGCGGCACAAATGCTCCGACTGCGGGGAAAGTTTTGATCGGCTGTCATGCCTCGCAAGACACCAGAAAATCCACACGGGAGAGAAGCAGCACAAATGCTCCGACTGCGGGAAAGGTTTTGACCGACTGTCACACCTCGCAAGACACCAGAAAATCTGGATGGGAAAGAAGTTTTACAAATGCCCCGAATGCGAGGAGAGTTTTGTTTGCAGGGCCAGCCTTGCGAAACACAAGACATCTCACTCTGAATTGTAGGCCCCCGGGAGTGTGTCTGAGCAACTTGATGGTGCTCTGTGAGCCACCCTGGCAAACAGTGTTTTGCAACAGAGGGGGTCACCACAGAAAAGGCCTCCCTCCCCCCCCATTGCTGACTTCCAAATTTCCTGGCTCATTTGGATTTGTTTAGTTTAATCAAACAAAATGTCAAATTATTTACAAGCCCATTGGTAAAAAGACTGTAATATAGTACCAAAATGTATTCATTTAGACCAGACAGATTTTATTAAAGACAGGCCGGTAGCTGTCCTAAGCCACAAACGTTAAATTTTGTCCATTATACAAAGCAACATAAAATTCCTTCTCTTTTTAGAGTTAGCTTTCGATAACAGATTTGTAACTTTTAAACCATCAAAATACGAGAGGGGAATTCTTAGGTGTGGTTCCTTGATTATATGCTAACAATGTGGTGAAACGAATTCTTGAAAAATCAGAAACTATGTTTTGGGCTTTCCAGAGAACAACAAAAAAGTAACTCATTTGACACCACTTCCAGTAAACAACAGTGTCATAGGAGTGCTTATCCCTAAAAAGTCTCAAAATGATTTCTTTAAATCCTTTATTAATAAATGTTAAGTAATGTTGGGAGTGGTGGGGGGAATTTTTTTCCAGTATGGCATAAGTAGCTGCCATAAAATGGTTAGATCCAAATTCATATCAATTTAAGGTTCTGCCCACTGAAATTCCAAAAGCTAAGCTTGTGGCAGAATTTATTCAGTTCATTTATATGTGGGTGGTTGGGGAGGGAATCAAGATTTACAGCCATTTGTAAGGCCTTTCAAAATTATCAGTTGTGGTGATGACGACGACAAGAAACAACGGATTGATATGGAAAAAGAACTTAATACAGTCATACCTGGGGTTGTGAACGCTGCAGGTTGCGCATTTTTGGGTTGCGGACCGCGCCGAACCCGGATCACGTTCGCAACCCAAGGTATGACTGTACCTTTAAACAAAATTGGAGCAAATTCATTTATCTCCACTAGAGTGCAACACCTGGAGAGAATTTACAACCCTTTCCTAAAATGGACCTTTACGTTTTGGATTGAAAAACTGAATGTGTGGACACTTAATGTCACCCCAGCGCTTTTATCATCCTCTCTCTTTATAGCTCTGATAAGTGTCATCGATTTGCCAGTTGCAAAAGGAAGTATATCCAGCATAATAAGTACCTTCATAATGGAGTTCAGTTAAAATCCGGCCAGCAATTAAAAGAAGAAAATATCAGGCACTTCTGGTATAATATATACAAAATTCTCCATTTGGGGAACCTCCCCGTAGTGAAACGCAGGCTAATACGGAAATTAACGAATATGGAAATTACAGAGTGCAAGAACCCGGTTTCTTAAGGGACCTAGTTTCCAGTACTTGGATGGGCTACCAAAATGTTAGAGTAGAAGAAAAACTTTCAGGTCTAGAAACTCACACCCCTTTTTTATATACAAATTTGTTAAAGAAAAGAGGGGGAAGGAGGGAGCTCACATGCACAACCCAATAAACACCAGTGCATCCATCTTAATTTACACATGCATTGATAATATGTGCTCCAGATGTTCAAATCAGTCGCCAAACAAGGTTGGCGTACATAGATTCAGTGTTTCTGTGACTTTGATTGGCGTTATCCTGCTTTGCAGCCGCTGCATATGTTTTCCCCAGTAGAATTTATTCTTTGTAAAATGCATTTTTCTGACTCTCTATTTGTCTCTTCTGCTCCTTAAGTTGCTGATCTCTTACTTTACAATCTTCCAGTAAATATTTAGAAACAATAGCAACTGGACTGGTGTTTTGTTATGATCCAATTACTCCCCCCCTCCGTCCCCCGCAATTTAGTATTACCGTTAAATGTTTTCATATCCTACCTTTCTCCCCGTGTGGAATTCATGGCAGCTTCCGACATTTAAAAGCATTATAAAATGCAATAATCTGGCTAAGGACAAAAGCTGAAATACAGCAGAACACATTTAGAACCTGCAATTAAAATATAGTTTGCCCTGGTAGTAGCCCAGATCTTTTGCCCAATGTGTGACTCAAACCTATGACCCTAGAATCATAGAGTTGGAAGAGACCACAAGGGCCATCCAGTCCAACCCCCTGCCAAGCAGGAAACACCATCAAAGCATTCCTGACAGATGGCTGTCAAGCCTCCGCTTAAAGACCTCCAAAGAAGGAGACTCCACCACACTCCTTGGTAGCAAATTCCACTGCCAAACAGCTCTCACTGTCAGGAAGTTCTTCCTAATGTTTAGGTGGAATCTTCTTTCTTGTAGTTTGAATCCATTGCCCCGTGTCCGCTTCTCTGGAGCAGCAGAAAACAACCTTTCTCCCTCCTCTACATGACATCCTTTTATATATTTGAACATGGCTATCATATCACCCCTTAACCTTCTCTTCTCCAGAATCCTGAGATTAATCCCTGAGACTAAGAGTCTTATGCTCTACTGACTGAGCTGGGAAGGGGCTCACTGTCTTAGTGCATGAGCAGGTTCATATAGGGAGATACGATCTCTCAGGTAGCCTGGGACCATCGACACCGACAGGTATTGTAACTGAGAATATTGCCATTCAGCGCCTATTGGTAAATAGCATCTTGCCCTCAGTAAAGGCTATTGGTAAAAAAAATCTCCCTCTGTTCCCATCAGCTGATCTTGTGTACAAAATCCCACACGCGAACCACATCTTCAAATCAGGGTGACCCCATAAAGTTAATTTCGCAGGAGCACGTCGCTGTGATCAAAAGCTTCGTTAGCTCTGAACCCCTGCATTTTGTAGGGCTGCCCCAAACTTGAGTAGCTGATACATCCAACAAGGAATAATCCAACAGGTTAACACCCAGAAATCCCAACAGGACCCCAAATTTCAGGGTTCGCAGTTAATGAAGCTGTGAAATAAGTGGCCCAGCTCCTTTCTCTCTTTGACATGTCTAGAACCCAGAGCCACCACTGCAGATGATATACGAGGTGGACAATTATCCCAAATAAACCTCCGAAATAATGCAGTAACTGGCTTCTCCTCGCCTTCATTTCCCACCAACTCTTATTCAGAGGGACATACTGCCTCTGACTGGAGAGATTTATCCTCCATTAATTTGACTAATCCTCTTACACCAGTGGCCATTGCTGCTCCTTGTGGCAGCGAGTTCCAAAGTTTAACACTGCTGTGAGAAGTACTTCCTTTTGTCCTAAATCCCAAATGTAACCTTTCCACACATGGGGATTGTTGCATCCCACTCAATCACTTTGGTTGACGTTTTCTGGGCCTTTTACAGCTCCACGATATATATATTTTTAAGGCAAGATGACCAGAACTCTACACAATGTTCCAAGTCCGGTTACCTTCCTGGATCTCATCTAGACTAGCATCCAATCCATCCAGCAAACACAGCAAGTTGGTGCTTGATGTTTGCCCCTTAAAGGTATAGTACCTCTGAACAGGGAGGCTCTCTCTGAGCTGCCATGTGTCCAGGCCACGGGTCAGCAAACCTTTTTCAGCCATGGGCCAGGTCCACCGTCCCTCAGACCATGTGGGGGGCCGGACTATATATTTTTTGGGGGGGGGGGAATGAACGAATTCCTATGCCCCACAAATAACCCAGAGATGCATTTTAAATAAAAGCACACATTCTACTTGTGTAAAAACACGCTGATTCCCGGACCGTCCGCGGGCTGGATTTAGAAGGCAATTGGGCCGCATCCGGACCCCGGGCCTTAGGTCCGGACATTCTGCAGTGCATCCCAAGTAACAGCCCCTACTTTTAAGTGGAGCTTGCTGCCTTTGTGTAAGGAGAAATCCACTCCCGGTCCCTAATGAGAATTATAAATAGAAATCCCCGTTTTGTGGAATGACGGGGGTTCCCTGCAAGAAAACATTGCATGTGCTGTGCTACTTAGTATGCCAGCCATCCCATCAAAGATATTCCATTCCGCTTCTCCCTCAGGGATACTCCATTCCATTCCTACTGCCCCAGTTATGCATGCAGTCCCCTCCACCTCTGTGGTCGGCCTTAACTTTGACCAGGCCTCGCTAGATTTTTGGTCTTTGGTCTACCGGTACCACCTTTGCCATGGCGTGGGCCAGTCTGTCAAAGCGAAGGAGAGTGAGTCCTTGAGCATAGGCAGAGTGTCTCTCAATTCATCGTCTGTCCATGATTTCTAGTGTTATGAGGGAGAAAAATCCATCTGCTTTCTCCATGCATAGATTAAAAAAAAAAACTGCTATCATGTCTCGTTAGCTCACCTTTTCTCTAATTGAAAATAGCACATTAAAAAATTCTTTCCAGTAGCACCTTAGAGACCAACAAAGTTTGTTCTTGGTATGAGTTTTCGTGTGCATGCACACTTCTTCAGATACAGAAGTGTGCATGCACACGAAAGCTCATACCAAGAACAAACTTAGTTGGTCTCTAAGGTGCTACTGGAAGGAATTTTTTATTTTGTTTTGACTATGGCAGACCAACACGGCTGTTGTGTTGTTCAGTTCGTGTCCGACTCTTCGTGACCCCATGGACCAGAGCACGCCAGGCACCCCTATCCTCCACTGCCTCCCGCAGTTTGGCCAAACTCATGTTAGTAGCTTCGAGAACACTGTCCAACCATCTCATCCTCTGTCGTCCCCTTCTCCTTGTGCCCTCCATCTTTCCCAACATCAGGGTCTTTTCCAGGGAGTCTTCTCTTCTCATGAGGTGGCCAAAGTACTGGAGCCTCAACTTCAGGATCTGTCCTTCTAGTGAGCACTCAGGGCTGATTTCTTTGAGAATGGATAGGTTTGATCTACCTACCTGTAACTGAAAATAGCACCTTGGTGGTTGCCACTGCCTCCTATGAGTTCCATAGTTTAACTATGCGCTGTGTGTGTGGGGGGGGGAGTCCTTTCTTTTACCTCTTAGGGAATCTTCCACACTGAAAATGTGCTCGAAATTAACGGTGTATGCACAGACACCACGAAGCATTGCCTCGAAGGGGCTCAAGCTCAGATTTGAGCCTGTCTCCAGGAGGACTCCCAAAGGGAGAGAGAACCTGGGGCCCTCCAGCTGCAGGTGGGACTCTGACTCAGCCCTTGCCAGCATGTCCAATGGTCAGAGATGATGGGAGTTTATTGTTTATTTGCATTTAACGCCCACTTTTCTCTCTCTCCAAGCAACTCGAAGGTGGTATACCTGGTTCTTCTGCTCCTCATTTAATTCCAGCAACCGCTGTGAGAGGCACTGACAGGTCCCAGGTCACCTTCATGGCCGGGGAGATTTGAACCCTCGTCTCCTGGATCCTAGAACAACACTAACCACTACAACCCACCACATCTGGAGGGCCAGAGGTTTCCCCCCCACGTCATGGATCTCCTGAAGAGGGTTTATAAATAAAACCACACCCCAGTTTCCCTGCTGTTAACACCCCAGGAGCAGAAGCAGACTGAAAAAAGAATATTTAATCTCGACTTGTTGTTATTCGTTGTCTTTTTTAAAAAATCAAAACAAACAAAGGTAGGAGATACACTCACCCATCATTTTTCAAGTATATAATACAGATATATATATATATATATATGTCGTCATGAAGAGGAAAGAATTTGTTACAAGACCACCTAAGGGAAGTTAACATTGCCTGGAAGTCGAAAGGTTGGAAACCTGAGGGAAATTCTCAGGTAAGGAGAAAGGGGGGGGAGGGGGCAGAAGAAGAAGAAAGAGCAAGTGTTTGAAAATACAAGGCATAAATATCGACTACATTGGTTTTGGATATAAGTAGGACTATCTCAAGATGCAACGGAAAGGGCCTAGCCCACGCCTCAGAGGTACGAAGTCCTTTAAGGTCCAGAGAGATTCTCTCATGTGCAGAGTTCTGGGGATGAGATGCAATTCCGACCCTCTCGTGCCGCTTCGCTTTTTAGACCCATTTCACAGGTGGAGGGGGGGAAAGGGGGCGCTGTGGTGTCCACATTTTCCATCACTTTTCCTGACCCCACCCACGCACCCACCTCAGCCAGGTCATCTTCACTTATCAAAATTTTAGGCTGGATCAGGCCAAAGGCCTTAAGTCCAGCATCCGTTTTCCCAGAGTAGCCAGTCAAGACATCTCCAAGAACCCCAGAGGCAGGGGGGGAAAGGCAACAGCCCACTCACCTCCATAAATATATAGCAATAAATCTGAAATTGGCTTTTAAGTGGCACATTGTTTGGGGCAGAATAGCTTCCTCTTTCGTAAGCCCAAGTTGTTTCAGCCAAATCAGGGCAGCGCCGTATTTTTTAAAAGCAATAAGTTGACATTAAGCCTCAGTAGCCAAAAAGTGGAAGTTCCTTTGCATACATGGCAGAAATTTATCCCACTTCTCGGCCACAAGACAGACAGCCGCTAGAAACCCTACGGACTCCCTTTCTAGTTAATGAGGCTTCCCCGGACTTTGCTCACAAACTTTTAAGCCCCGGCCATGAGGACTAGAACCTTAACACACTTTACTTTTTTGTTACTCGGTTTAGTTTTCTCTTAAAATGAAAGCTGAATTTGATGCCTCCCCCCCAAACTGTGGGCGGGCGAGGGAGATCTGCCAAGGTCTAGCAAAGGAATTTTAGCTGGACTCCTTTGCACACAGAAGGTCCAGCGTTCAACCTGGCACCCTCCAAGTCTCGCCGGACTACGGCTCCCACCATCCCTGGCCATTGGGTGGTACTACCTGGGACTGATGGGAGTTGTAGTTCTGCAGCACCTGGAGGGCCAAAGGTTCCCGGCTCCAGGAGTCAATGATTCGGAAGATGTTCTGCCTGGAGAAATTCTGCTGGTCAGAGCTGGCACTGATGGGTGATGCCATCCTGATGCCATCGGACGACAGCTTGGACTATAACAGCTATCATAGAATCACAGAATTTTTGAGTTGGAAGGGACCCCCAAAGAGAATCTAGTCCAACCCCCTGCAATGCAGGCATCGGAACTAAAGCATCCATGCACATGCATGCATGCCTAACTCTGTCTCTCTGGAACATCTGAATCAGGAATGGCAGGGAAGTCCCAGGACTGGGGCCTGGATGCATTGGGGGCAGGGGGGGGTGGTTTAATAAAGTGAGAGGTTCTCCGGTCCAGGAAGCTGATAAGTTGCCTGCCCTGAATGGGGCCGCACGCTCCCTGAAGTAGCAAGTGTGTAGCTTGAAGTTTTAAAATTCATGTTCTTGTCTGTGTCTTTCTAAACCACCTCTCTTCTGCTGTCGTTGAATTTTGCACATTGCATGCGTGGAAGGCGATACAAATTTGGAACGATAACAATGCAGTGGTACCTCGGTTTCCGAACGTAAGGCCGTTCGGCTTCCGAAACGTTCGAAAACAGAGGATCAATGGGCTGGCTGCAAAGTCAACGGGAAGAAATGAAAAGCGCGCCTTGGAAGCTGTTCAACTCCCGAAGCGCGTTCAAAAACAGAAGCAATTACTTCCGGGTTTTCAGCGTTCGGGTTCCGAATTGTTCGGCTTCTGAGATGCTCAAAAACTGAGGTCCTGTTGTAATAATAACAACTCTGGTCACCCCGCTGCCTGGGGCTGATCTGGGAGTCCAGCGTCATCCATTTCCCCTCTCTGTAGTGGAAAATACCGAACGAGACCGACTGATAGTACGACCTGGTATGAGGTTGCCAACCGTCCAAAACCAGCCCCGGCCGTTTGCAGTTCGATGATGCAGCCACCTGGTTTTATCTTCTCAGGAGGAAAACACAGGAAGAGCCCACTGGACCTGACCAAGAGGGTCTAAGTCTGGCATCCGGCTTCCCCAGCCGATCGGATACTTCCAGGAAGCTCCCAAGCAGGGTGTTGGAAGAAACAGCCCTCCAGTATCGCTGCAGCTCGAAGCCGGCCCCCTACCCCATCCAAAACGCGGGTCAAGCCGAGACACCCCACCCGCCCCCGGAAGAAACAACGCCCCTCACTCGCCCATGATGTGCGTTTTCTTGTGTGCAATGAGGTAGAGGCCCCGCGTGAAGCTCTTCCCGCAGTCCAAGCACTTGTAGGGCTTCTCCCCCCGGTGGGTCCTCTCGTGAGCGGTGAGGTTGGAGCTGCGCCGGAAGGCCTTGCCGCAGTCGGCGCAGCTGTAGGGCTTCTCGCCCGTGTGCGTCCTCTCGTGGACGATGAAGTCCGAGCTCCAGCGGAAGCTCTTGCCGCAGTCGGCGCACTTGTACGGCTTCTCCCCCGTGTGGGTCCTCATGTGGGTGGTGAGGTTGGAGTTGCGGTTGAAGCTCTTGCCGCAGTCGCCGCACTGGAAGGGCTTCTCGCCCGTGTGGATCTTCTTGTGGCGGATGAAGTGCGATCGGTGGTCGAAGCTCTTCCGGCAGTCCTGGCACTTGTACAGACGCTCCTCGGTGTGGATCCTCCGGCGCAGGACCACGCACCGCTTCTGCCGCTGGTTCTCCTGCATCCTCTCCTGGAAGAAGATGTCGCCGAGGTCCTTGTAGCCCACCCGGCATGGGACGGCCTCCGGCGGGCGCTTGGCCGGGTGCCTCTCCAGCCGCGGCTGGTTCTCAGAGGCCTTCCCCGGCTCGTGGTGCTGGGAGAGGCTCCCGCGTGGCTTTGGCACCGATGCCCCGCCGGGGTTCTCCCGTTCGAGGTATTCCCGCTGTTGCAGAAGGGCCTGCCTCTCCTGTTCGCTCAGCAGCCTGCTCCCCGCTGGAACCAAGGAAAAGAGTGGAGGGAAACCGCAAAATTATAAATCGACAAGCCAGCAATTAAGAGTGCCGGGCTAAGATCTGGGAGAGCAGGGTTCAAATCCCCGCTCAGCCACGAAGCTCACAGTCCCTGTCCCTCAGCCTAACCCGACCTCGCACGGTTGTTGTGGGGATTAAAGGAATGCAATGAAATAAAAAAAATAAAACCACAAGAGTTTGAAGAGGGCCCTTAGATGCCATCTAGTCCAGATTTGCTGCATAGAATGATGTGGTTTAGGGGGTGGAGAATTTGTGCAGAATATGGAGACTACAGCTGATACAAATTGAGCATATGCACTGGCTATCTTTGGATTTATATTCTGCTGCTTTTAATAATAATAATAATAATAATAATAATAATAATAGCCAATTTATTTTATTTTATTTTTAAAAAATAATTTTATTTTTTATTTTGGCAAAGTAATAATGATAAATAAGAAAATTAATAAAAATGTGCGCCCCCACCACCGAGACCATTCCATTGTAACCATCCAACCTCCCAAAATGTCAACACCTCTTGCGATGGTTTGACCCCTTTCTGTTTTAACAGTACAAATTCTACAAACACCCTCCATATCTCCTCAAATCATTTCTCCTGCATATTCCCCATCTTACCTTAATAGCACATGTTAATTTATCATTAATAGCTATATCCCACACCTCTTTATACCATTCTTCCATTTGATATTCACCTTGCCCCTTCCACTTCCTAGCTATAATAACTCGGGCAGCTGTCAATAAAAATTATTGGGAAGTCCTTCATAGCCTGCGAACCTTGCGAATTTAATTAAGAAAGGAAAGGAATGATCAAACAGACATGCACACGAAAGCTCATACCAAGAACAAACTTAGTTGGTCTCTAAGGTGCTACTGGAAGGAATTTTAAATTTTAATTTGTTTCGGCTCTCTCCTTGTTGTCTTTCCACTGGCAAGAGAAGACTGTTGTAGCCCAACAGGCTTTTGCAGACTGACCAAATTTTTCAAGTGAATGGGCTTTTTAAATAGCACTGTGCTGTTTTTATCTATAAATAAAAAAAATAAATCCGTTTTTATCTTGCTTTAATTCTGTTGTAGTTTAATTGCTGTTCAGCAATTCTCTTTTATACATTATTAGCCTTCTGTATTTTAATGCCCTCGCTGCCCAGCTCACCACCCCCCCTTTGTCCTTTTCACCACCGACACAGCTACCCCACCTGGAACGAAGAAACAAGCCGGGTGTCCCCGTTCTTACCTTGTTTCCGAGAAGCACCCAGGCAAACTTGTTGCACCCGTGGGAAATTCACCGTCACTTCTTCAAAGGAATCTAGAACCTGCCAACAAGGGTCGCTTGGTTAAAACCGAAGCACAAAGAGATTTGGACAAACCCAGCCACCTCCGCCCGAGCAACAGAACTGCTGTAGGGGACCTCAGGCCCTCCGGGTGCTGAACTATAATTCCCAATCCAACAACATGCTTGCAGTATTCCCTACTGGAATATAGTTGTTGGTATGTATAATATAATTTATTTGTATAATTTAATTGAGTTCATCATGCTTTCAAGAATAGAACTTTATACTGCATCACTTTATATTATATTATTTAGACTTATAGCTGCTGAAGAAGCCGTAAGGCGAAACAAGTGGACTTAATTCCGGAAAGCCTTGTTCTGCTTACATCGATTTATGGACTTTTGACTTTACTTTGCAATTTGAACCCCAGTTTGGGGGTATGATATAAAACAAGAGACTGTTTTCAAGATATTCAGTGGGTTACGTGTGTTTGTGTTTTACGCCTGAACTATAACTCCCAGCAAACCCCAGCCATTGGCCATCCTGGCCGAGGCTGATAGGAGCTGCAGTTCAGAGACTTCGGAATGAGCGCAGGTTCCCGACACCAGCTTTGTACTATCCCTAGGCTCAGAGAGCGCATGTTTCTGAATGCTCCTTGCTGGGGGAGCACATGGGCGCAGAGGGCAATGGTGCTCATGTACAGCTTGCGCCTAGTCGGCAGCGGTGAGGAACGGACAGGGTTGCACTGGGAGGGCTTTTCATATGTTCTCTGTCTCGATGTCCCTTTCTGCTATGGCAGGCATGGAGGCAGTGTTAGAAACTCACAGATATATAAGCTGGACGCCAATCAGCTCCTTAAACCAAGGTTACAGTCGCTTATGGCTCTAAAGTCTTATTTTTCAAATGATGGGCTGACTGCGATTTTCTGGCTAGTTTAGGTGACGGCTTTGAGCTAGGTTAAGAACTTTGAGAACTTAAAAGAAAAAAAGTCACTTGAGCCAGGAACAGCACATATATACAGTGGTAAAGGTAAAGGTAAAGGGACCCCTGACCATCAGGTCCAGTCGTGTCCGACTCTGGGGTTGCGGCGCTCATCTCGCTTTACTGGCCAAGGGAGCCGGCATACAGCTTCCGGGTCATGTGGCCAGCATGACAAAGCCGCTTCTGGCGAACCAGAGCAGCGCACGGAAACGCCGTTTACCTTCCCGCCGGAGCGGTACCTATTTATCTACTTGCACTTTGACGTGCTTTCGAACTGCTAGGTTGGCAGGAGCAGGGACCGAGCAACGGGAGCTCACCCCGTCGCGGGATTCGAACTGCCGACCTTCTGATCGGCAAGCCCTAGGCTTTGTGGTTTAACCCACAACGCCACCCGCGTCCCAATATACAGTGGTACCTAGGGTTAAAAACTTAATTCGTTCCGGAGGTCCATTCTTAACCTGAAACTGTTCTTAACCTGAGGTACCACTTTAGCTAATGGGGCCTCCCGCCGCCGCGCAGCAATTTCTGTTCTCATCCTGAAGCAAAGTTCTTAACCCGAGGTACTATTTCCGGGTTAGCGGAGTCTGCAACCTGAAGCGCCTGTAACCCGAGGTACCACTGTATTGGCCTCTTCTGACCTCTTTTTCTGATTTTAAATTTTTATCTGTACTTTTCAGATTTATACATTTCACTGATTTTACAATCGTTTTGACATTTCAAAAACTGACTTCCTTCCCCCTCTTTCAGCGGTTCCTTAAAATTTATTTCTAATATCTTCTGCATATCCTAATTGACATAATCCTCTTTTTCTTAATGGTGACTGCTCCTGCCTGCTCAGGCTGCACAGAAAAAGCATTTCGGCTCCTGAAACTCATTCTGGTTTTGCAGATAAAATATAACAGAGAGAATTCTACAGGATGTGTTGCTGGTGGGTGAAAACATTCCAGATTAAATGATCCCCAGGCATGCAACTGGTCGCAACTGGTCGATGGGGAAGTGCAAAATGCACTTGGCGCCTGGCTAATTTCAAACACTGCTTGGGCGACCTTTAGAGCGCCAGGTGCTCTTGAACTAGAACTCCCATCATCCCTGGGTGTTGCACATGTTTTCTGGGATTGATTGGAGACCTGTGGCCACCCAACCTCTGCTTAATAACCTCCAAGTAAGGAGAATCCACAACCTCCTGAGGGATACCGTTCCACTATCGAACAGCTTACTGTCAGATGGCTTCCTCCCAAGATACCTGGGAGCTGTAGTTTGTTAACGGTGCCGAGAGATGTCAGGATGCCCCCACTTCCCCTCACAGAACTACAGTTCCCTGCGAAGAAGGATCGATGGTTTAGCAACTCAGGGAATTATAGAGGAACTAGGGCCCTCTAACAACTCTCGGCACCCTCTCAGCTACATCTCCCAGGATTCTTTGGGAGGGAAGCCATGATTGTTTAAAGTGGAACCACAGTGCTTTAAACATACGGTTAGATTGCTGAAATGTGTTATACATAGGGTTGCCTCTGACAGGGGTAGGCAGCCTAAGGCCCGTGGGCCGGATGCGGCCCAATTGCCTTCTCAATCCGGACCACGGGCAGTCCAGGAATCAGTGTGTTTTTACATGAGTAGAATGTGTCCTTTTATTTAAAATGCATCTCTGGGTTATTTGTGGGGCATAGGAATTCGTTCATTTTTTTTTTTTCAAAATATAGTCCGGCCCCCCACAAGGTCTGAGGGATGGTGGAAAAAGGTTGCTGACCCCTGGGCCCTCTGATGATGGTTCGGAAACTTCAGCTAGTGGAGAATTCAGAGGCCAGATTGCTTACTAGAGCAAGACAGTTTGAGCATATTACACCAATCCTGATCTGAGTGCACTGGCTACCGATTAGTTTCCGGGCCCAATTCAAAGTGCCAGTTTTGACCTATAAAGCCTTAAACGGGTCAGGACCACAATACTTCAAGGACCGCCTCTTTCCATATGAACCTACCTGGACCCTGAGATAATCTTGTGAGGTCCTCCTTTGTGTGCCTCCTCCTCGAGAGGTCCAGAGGGTGGCAACACGAGAACGGGCCTTCTCTGCAGTGGCTCCCCATCTGTGGAATGCTCTCCCCAGGGACGTTCGCCTGGCACCTTCATTATACAACTCTGGTTTCACCTCAGATCGTATAAATCATTATACAACTTTAGGCACCAGGCAAAAACATTCCTTTTATTGATTGACCTGATCAACATCCTATGTTCTTTTAAAACGTGGCTCTTTTCGGTGGGGGGTGCGATTGGGTAAATCTTTTTCATTTTGATTTTATATATTGTGATCTTTTCTGTGAACAGCCCTGATATCTCCAGGTATAGAGCGGTACATAATTTCAATAAATAGATAAATATGGCCTAAATATGACCCAAGAAGGGTTTTTTTTTTTTTAATTCATTCCTCTCCCCCCCCCGCCACATCCTTCCTCTCACCAGCTGTTGGGGTCTCTCTGCTTCCTGCTGCCTCAGCAGGAAACCCTCGGCCAGGGCCACCGCCTGGGCACAGGTCTCCGGCCCGCGCTCCCTGACGCAGCCTTGGATCTCCGACGGCAGGATGGCCAGGAACTGCTCCAGGACCAGCGCCTCCAGGATCTGCTCCTTGGTGTGCCTCTCCGGCTTCAGCCACTGGTGACACAGCTCCCGGAGCCGGCCGCAGACGTCCCGCGGCCCCTCGGCCTCCCGGTAGCTGAAGTGCCGGAATCGGTGGCGCTGGGCTTCGGCGCTTGCCGCGTCCTCTTCTAAGACCTCTTCCTTGACCTTCCAGCTGCCGCCTCGCCCGAAGCCCTGTGGGGCCGCCCCGCCCGAGGCCGGGAAGCCCTTGGGGTCCTTGAAAGCCACGAGCTCCGGCAGCGGCGGGCTCCCCCAACCGGCATGAGGGGACTGGACCACCTTCAGGAACTCCTGCCACTGGGCTTCCCAGCGCTGGGCCAAGCCCTCGTCCGGCTCCTGTTTGATCTGCTGTGGCGTCACCCGCCTCAGAAACTCCCGGGCGCCGGCGGCTGGTGCCGAACGAGGGCCTTTCCTCGCCCCCTCGCCCGGCTTGGCACCGCAGGCCAGGCTCTTCTCCTCCATTTTCACCTGGGGCTCTCGAGCGGCCTGAAGGCGCACGGCTGGTGGCGCACCCCCTTCTTTCGGAACGGCTTTCTTGGAGGCCATTGGTAGGGGGCCTTATCCCATCTCAGGCCTGACTGAGCTCCAGTGGCGGCCGTCTGCCCGGAGGGACACCGCCGAGGGAGAGAGTGAAGGGAAGGTTCCTCACCTCCGTTGTCCGTTCCGTGATCCTGCGGCGTGTGGGGCGACAGGGACACTGCCGTTTGGCTCAGGGATCCTGCAGCCAGCGGTCGTTTGCAAGTGGTCCCGATGGGCAGAGGTTGCAGCCCTGTGGATACAAGTTTCAATTAGTGAAAAGCTCAAGATACAAGTTGATCTTCACACACATAGTTGTTACCTCTGAGAAACGTAGAAAATAACAGTATATACTTATACGATTTCTTCAAATTTATACGCTCCCTTAAAACTTATCTGGTGATGGTAAATACATCGAAACAGGGCCCTGTCCTGGTTTCTGATCCATAACTGACTTCTGACTCCTGCTCAATGATTGAAACTAAGATCTTCATATCAAACCTGACTACGGACTAACATGAACTTGTCTCTATTCAAAGATTCTCATTTCCAATACTGTAACGGATTATTGTGTTGTACATATCCCTGTGAGTTTGAGTTTGTAATCTCTGTTTGGGTTTTGTAATCTCTGTCTGAATATCTGCATTTGAATGGATTAGGTTTTGTCATAATTTAAGCGAGTAAGGGACTACTCCCACTATTGAAACTTATATTGGCCAGAGTTCTTGTTGTGTTTTTTTTCTTGGTGCCTTTATAACATTTATAACAAGAACTCCAATTTATTTAACGTTAGCCCTGTGGATTACAAAGCACAAAATTGCAGCGGGGGGGGGGGGAGAGAGAGAGAGAGAGAGGAGAGAGAAGAAAGAAGAGAATACAAAGAAAAATGTTTAAGATAACCTTTGTTAAAAAAAAAACCAGAAGCTTTTTTTGTAGGTACTGATATCCCAAAGGAACAGAAAAGACTTTTACTGTATGCGACACAACAGCCGCACGGATGCTACTAGCCCAGAGATGGAAAGATGACGAAAGTCCCGACCAGAGAGCAATTGGCAAACCAAGCTGATATATTGTGCCGAAATTGTATTAAGGTAAAGGTAAAGGGACCCCTGACCATGGTCCAGTTGTGTCCGACTCTGGGGTTGCGGCGCTCATCTCGCTCTAAGCCGAGGGAGCCGGCGTTTGTCAGGCTTCCGATGTGGCCAAGAAGCCGCTTCTGGACAAGGACGGAAACGCTTTACCTTCCCGCCAAAAAGACTTTGATGCTTTCGAACTGGGGAAGCTGGGATCACCCCATGTTCGAACCGCCGACCTTTAACAACTCTGTGGTTTAACAAGCGCCACCTGGGTCCCTAATTTAACTGACCGGAAAGCTAACAAGAAGACAAGAACATGAAAACATTAGCTGGATTCTAATAACACTTGTAATGCAGCAAATATCATGGACAATATGGAGAGCTATAAAATGTGGATTATGAAATGATATGCAGTTGAGAAGGTGGAGAATGGGACCTATGATAGAGAAGGTGGGAAGTCCAGAGATTCAGAGAAATCTCTAAATATGGATATGCAATTTGTATTGTTATAATTCTATATTTGTAAAACCAAATAAAAAATATTTCAAAAAGAGAGAGGAAAGAATGGAGGAGGAACACTCTAGATTTGTCTTCAGCTTAAAGTTTTAAACAGAATACCCACCCAAACATTTGCCTCTCTCCCATCTCGCAGCTCTCTCTGAGAACATTACCCTCAGAGTCCCTTCTAGCTCTACAATTCTATTATTTCCAAGGGGGTGATGTCGTCGGCTGTTTCAGGCCTGTGGGCACCTTTCGAAACTGCCAAAGTGGCCATGGGCACCCCCACCCCACAACCGATGCAAGACAGCGTGGTTAAGTGGTTAGAACGCCAGACCTGGGAGACCAGAGTTCAAATCCCCACTCATCCATGAAGTGAACTGGGTGACCCTGAGCCAGCACAACTTGCTTCTCACAAGGTTGTTGCGAGGATAAAGCGGGGAGAGGGAGGCCCATATTAAAAAATAAAAAAAAGGTTAAGGTAAATGACCCCTGGATGGTTAAGTCCAGTGAAAGGAGACTTATGGGGTTGTGGCACTCATCTCCACTAGGTTGGCAGGAGCTGGGACAGAGCAACGGGAGCTGACTCCGCCGCGGGGATTTGAACCGCCGACCTTCTGATCGGCAAGCCCAAGAGGCTCAGTGGTTTAGACCACAGCGCCACCCACATTCCTATATGGCACCTTGACTCAGTGGTTTAGACCACAGCGCCACCCACATTCCTATATGGCACCTTGAGCTCTTTGGAGAAAAAGGCGGGATATAAATGAAACAAATAAATACACAACCACACCGCAAACTGCACTTAATAACTTCTCACTTATTTCCCACCTCCCCAGCAATTAGCTACAGAAATGCATTTTAACATTTCCCAAGACTTTTGGAATGGGATAGATGATTTTCCCGGGCGCTGCAGCAACACGTATTTAAAGCACTATGGTACTGCTCTAAATGTTTGTGGCTTCCCCCAAAGAATTCTGGGAGCTGTAGTTTGCCAAGGGTGCTGTGAGGGGAGACCCTCAATTTCCCTCAGAAAACTACAATTCCCAGAGCCCCTTGTGAGAAGGGACTGTTAAACCACCCTGGCAACGTGGGGAATAGGGGGATTCCCTTAACAAACTACACTTCCCAGAATTCTTTGGGGGAATAAGCCATACCTGTCTAAAGTGGCAGGGTAGCTCAGTTGGTCGAGAATGAAACTAGTAATTTCAGGGTCATGGGTTCGAGTCCCACATTGAGCAAAAGATTCCTCCATCGCAGGGGATTGGACTAGATGACTGTCATGGTCCCTTCCAAATCTATGAATGGTTAAACGCACTGATAGGGCTTTTAACGGGTGGTGTGAATGTGTCACAGTCTACAGAAGGCTTTTGTTTCAAACACAGTTGCAACTGAGTTCATCAGAGCTGGAAAGCAGAGGGTTCAATTCTTCCTCCCCAGCTTTGATTTCCTACCTGGTCTCCTACTTCCAAGACTTATTCCTGTTTTCAAGCCCAGGCCAGGGACACCTGCAGTTTTTATCTGTAGGCTGCTTTGATTCCTTGTCAGGGGGGGAAAGGTGGAGCAAAAATGAATATTTAAAAATAAAACACCCGTCTTTCTATCTGCTACAATGCACAGCCTTGTTCATGCCTATCTGATTGGTAGGAGGGAAAGAAGAGTCCTCTCAAGAGGCGCTGCGCAAGGCTTGGCCTGTGTGCCTGTGGGCACCAGGTTGGCGACCCCACACTGAGATTAGGAAGCTGCCTTATACTAAGTCAAACCATAGGTACATCTACCGCAGAACTGATAAGAGTCGGCTCAGTCGGCAGAGCATGAGACGCTTAATCTCAGGGTTGTGTGTTCGAGGCCCACGTAGGGCAAAAGATTCCAGCATTGCAGAGGGTTGGACTAGATGACCCTCAGGGTCCCTTCCAATTTTATGATTCTACATCTACACTGACTGGCAGCAGCTCTTGCAGCGTTCAGGCAGGGAGTCTCTCCCATCCCTGGAGATGCCATTAGGGATCGAACCCAAGACCTTCTGCATCAGCTATGGCAATAAAAAAAGCCAAAATACCCGTCCATCTAGGTCAGTACTGTCTGCTCTGACTGGCAGCAGCTCTCCAGGGTTTCAGGAAGGGGTAGCCTCCCAATCCCTGCCTGGAGATGTCAGGGATTGAACCCAAGTCCTTCTGCATGCCAAGCAGGAGCTCTATCTCTTCTCTTAAAGGCAGAGTTAAGATTCCAGTCCTCATGGTCCTAACCGAAGAGCTGTTTAAATGGGAACCAGGGAAGCTGCCGTAAACAGAGTCATAGAATCACGGCATTGCAGAATCGGAACTCACAGCCCTGAGATGGAGAGTCTAGTGCTCTACCGACTGACCCCAGGCAGGTGGGCTGCCCAACTCAGCATCGTCTACCCTGGCCGGCAGCAGCTGTCGGGCAAGGAGTATTCCCAGCCCTAAATGGGGATGCCTGGGGCCTTCTGCAATCGGAGCAGCTGCCCTGCCCCTGAGCTACAGCGATTGCTCGGCTGCCTTCCTTGCACTGCAAACAAAATAATAATAATAATAATAATAATAATAATAATAATATATGCTATTTGCATATATTTTTTACTCACCTCAGCAGCCCCTTCAATGCAAGCACCCCAGAACTGCCGCTTGCAGGAATTAAAGAGGGAGATGAAGCTACTTTGTGCAAAAGGTTGGGAAGGAATGGAGGGTGAAGGCGGAACAGGAAAGGAAGGGACTCCCTGGTCTTTTTTTTTGCATTTCTCCCTCCTCCCAGATGTCTGGGGCCTCTCTAGCAGCTGTCACCAGTTCTATTGAGTTAACCCTTCTTGGGCAAACTGAAATCTGCAGCTCCAAGAGAAGCAGGGGAGGCTCTTGAAACGCCACCCTCCTTAGCCCTGTCAGGTTGCTATCCGGCAGGTCTTGTGCAAGGCAGGCAGAAATTCAACAGGTGCTGCTTTTAATATTTTTTTTTTAATTCCGTTTGTGCTTCCCCCTAAAAATACCCGGAAGAGAGAACATCAACAATTAA
Organism: Lacerta viridis; assembly: GCA_900245905.1. Lineage (NCBI taxonomy): Eukaryota > Metazoa > Chordata > Lepidosauria > Squamata > Lacertidae > Lacerta > Lacerta viridis. The sequence goes on from OFHU01003594.1 coordinate 280,831, forward strand.
AAGCAATTAAAAGCAATTCCATGCTGAGGACTTGCATTCCTTTTTTCAAGAGTGCTGTGTTTCCCAGAAGGAACAAAAACTGAAGACATTTTTTTTGTTTCCATTTTCTTCGCTACTGGCAACAAAAGTAACGAAAAGAAAAAGAAAACGAAGCACGAAATATTTAAGCCGCAAAGCATCGCAGCCTGGAAGGGGGAAAGTGCAAAGATGCAGCCCAGCTCTAAAGGGATAATAATAACCAATAAAAGGGAGAGGTTCCCTTTGCAAATAATAAAGATTTATATAAATAAAAGTATTCTCCAGTTGTGAGTTCCCTCTCACAGGTTCCATATAGCCTTAAATGAGACAGATATTTGCACCTTGGTAAAAAAAATTGACCATACGCCTCAATATTTGTACAGTATTTTATTGTAGTATGAAAAAGATTTAATAAAATGGGGGGGGGGGAGAGAGAGAAATAAAATCATGCCATATGTAAAAAAACAAAAACAAAAATCCCACCATGTCATTCAAGCTCTGCCCTTTAGACACATTTTTTGTTTGTTTGTTTGTTTCCACAAGCTTCTCCAACTTGAATGAAAGTCTCTTGCCTTCGATGTTCATTATTTGAATGGTTTTGAAACCTATTTTCAGGTTTGTTTGGTGTGGTTTTTTTTTTTAAAAAAAAACCCTGCTTTTAAAAATATTTCTATATGTCTAAATCGCTTTGAGGCATTTATGTCAAAGGCCATTAATAAATGAAGAAATATAGAAGCAATTCCTGAGGTAAATACAATGCCGTATATACGACAATTACTAACAATTCCGTTTGGCAGAACAGTTTTAAACTGAGCACAGGTACAGACTGGGATCCTAAAATACCCTGTGATCCTTGGAGGAAGAGAAGCATATAAATTTAAAAACAAGTAAGTAAGTAATAAAATCTGTATTGCCAGCAGGCATCATAGCTGTCAAGTCTCCCTTTTTTGGCGGGAAACTACCTTATTCCAAGCCATTTCCCGCTGCTATCCCTTATTTTTGATATCCCTTAAATTTCCCTTATTTCCAGGAAGGAGAGTTGGAGTCCGGAGACTCCTTGGGTCCCTGCATTTCTCAGGCCTGCCTGCCTACCTCACAGGACTGTTGTGGGGATTAAATGAGGACTAGGACCAGGGAGCTCCTTGGAGAAAAAGGTGGAATATAAATACCTAATAACAAACAGACAGACAGACAGATATATAAAGAAGAAGAAGATAAAATAGACGAAATGTTTCTCGGCAACAGGTGCTCAGATTAAGCATTGCTGCCCCTAACTGGAGGCAGAGCAGAGCCAACCTGGCCAGAAGCCATCAGTGGTCCTCTCCTCCTGCATGAATTTGCCTAATCCTTTTCTAAAGCCATCCAAGTTGGTGGCCATCGCTGCTCCCTGTGGCAGGGAGTTCCAGAGGTTAACCGTGTGCTGCGTGAATAAGTGCTTTCTTTTCTCTGCCCTGATTTCTCTTTCCTGGTGTAAATTAATTTGTAGCCTGGGGGGATTACTGCGGCGTGGACTGTCCCTGAGAACTGTAGACTGTCCCTGGGACGGGTGAGGGTGCTGATCCCTTATTTTCAGTTCCGAAACTTGACAGCTATGGTAGGCATACAGAAGTATCCTGTTTACCTATATCTGAAGAAGTGTGCATGCACATGAAAGCTCATATCAAGAACAAACTTAGTTGGTCTCTAATGTGCTACTGGAAGGAATTTTTTTATTTTGTTTATTTTATTTTGCCTTTTACAGCAGTCTAACATGCAGAAATTCAACAGGGCAAGCTTTCACCAAGAGCCAGGTTCAGATCTTTCCTCTGCCACGAAACTCAAGGAGTGAGCTCAAGGAGTGTCATCCTAGCCAACCTTGCAGGGCCGTTGTGAGGATTAAGGCAGCAGGGCGGGGACAGAAGAACAATGCATGATGTCTTGAACTCCTTGGAAGAAAAGCAGGATATAAATCTAGTGATTATTTTTTAATGTGTTAAAATAAAAATGATTGGCAGGGGAGTGTGATGGGTGGGTGGGAAGAGTATTAAACCTGTTGAATGCTGCCCTGTTACGGTAAAACCACAGGAGCCCCGCCAGAGGGGGGAAAGTCTGCAGAATATTTCCTAAACCTTTTACAGTTGTTGTTGTTCAGTCGTTCAGTCGTGTCCGACTCTTTGTGACCCCATGGACCAGAGCACGCCAGGCACTCCTGTCTTCCACTGTCTCCTGCAGTTTAGGTAGCTTCGAGAACACTGTCCAACCATCTCATCCTCTGTCGTCCCCTTCTCCTTGTGCCCTCCATCTTTCCCAACATCAGGGTCTTTTCCAGGGAGTCTTCTCTTCTCATGAGGTGGCCAAAGTACTGGAGCCTCAACTTCAGGATCTGTCCTTCCAGTGAGCACTCAGGGCTGATTTCCTTAAGAATGGATAGGTTTGATCTTCTTGCAGTCCATGGGACTCTCAAGAGTCTCCTCCAGCACCATAATTCAAAAGCATCAATTCTTCGGCGATCAGCCTTCTTTATGGTCCAGCTCTCACTTCCATACATTACTACTGGGAAAACCATAGCTTTAACTATACGGACCTTTGTCGGCAAGGTGATGTCTCTGCTTTTTAAGATGCTGTCTAGGTTTGTCATTGCTTTCCTCCCAAGAAGCAGGCGTCTTTAATTTCGTGACTGCTGTCACCATCTGCAGTGATCATGGAGCCCAAGAAAGTAAAATCTCTCACTGCCTCCATTTCTTCCCCTTCTATTTGCCAGGAGGTGATGGGACCAGTGGCCATGATCTTAGTTTTTTTGATGTTGAGCTTCAGACCATATTTTGCGCTCTCCTCTTTCACCCTCATTAAAAGGTTCTTTAATTCCTCCTCACTTTCTGCCATCAAGGTTGTGTCATCAGCATATCTGAGGTTGTTGATATTTCTTCCGGCAATCTTAATTCCGGCTTGGGATTCATCCAGTCCAGCCTTTCGCATGATGAATTCTGCATATAAGTTAAATAAGCAGGGAGACAATATACAGCCTTGTTGTACTCCTTTCCCAATTTTGAACCAATCAGTTAACCAGTCAGTCAAACCTTTTACAGTACTTGTCTCCTATTATCATGCAAACCAGCTCCCATTTCCTTTCAGCAGCTTTGCCAGGGTCAAACACCGGGGTCTCTGGTTCCTTAAAAACTCCAGCCGCATCTTTGGATATGGGAAGGAGAGCATTTTTATGAAAGCTGCTGCTTTTCAAGTTTGATATATAGGAATATTTCAAATTGGCTGTATGTAAACCGCTGAGATTCTTCCTTTGTTTTATGAACAAGCGGTATACAAATCTTGTTGAATAGATAAGATTCCCTCTTTCCTTAAGCCTCCTCCTCCCCCCCTTTCTGGGAGGTCCTACAAAGGGTTAAATCTGGGAGATGCCCAGCCACAAAATTTCCCCAGGTTTTGTTTTTTTTTAATGTGAAAAGAGGGCGGGGTTGGTGGGAGGGGCCAACCTGCTGAAGGAGCCCCTCCCTGTCTGGTCTCAGTCTATTCCATTCATTCCGGCAAACAGGGTGTTGGAGAGCAGCTGGAAGCGGTGGTAAGTTTGAACCCATTATCTGGGACTGGGTGGAAGCTGGGCCCTTGGAACGCCCTGCCACTATATATATATATATAAATAGGCTCCATCCTTGAGATCAGCCTTCCCCAACCTGGTGCATTCCAAATGGGGATTTTTGCACTGACCTGTGACTGCCTTTTTAAGCTTCTAGTCCTCAGGGTTCCGAAAGAAAAGCAGCTTAAAGTGGAACGAAGGAATAATAGCAATAACGACGTCTAGCTCAGTATTGCGCAGACCTTCTGCATGCAAAGCGGCTGCTCTGCCGCTATGCCAGGGCGCATTTCCCCCGACCAAAGCAACTGGAAGTCGCCAGATGGGGGAAAGGTGTTGTAAATGGTGCGTTTTACAAGTGAAACCATGTTGGCATGTGTTGTGCGTGAGGTCAGATCCCTAGGCAAGGTGGCAATGGTTGAATAGATAGAGCCTCCATTGCCAGACACAGTCTACCTCTAAATACCAGTTTATAGAAAGGGGTGTGAGCAGCGCTGGCTCTTATTCCTCCCTCCGGAGAAGAAATTCCATTCCTGGATGAAATGGCTGCGGGTTGTTTTCAGTGCTAGTCCTACTCAAGAGTAGGCCTATTGAAATGAATTGACCTAGGTTGGAGGGTTTGGGTGGGGTTTTTTTTTTTTGTATTCCTGTGAAGAGTTTCAAAACAAACATTAACAGAGAAACCAATGGTGCAATGGCCGTTGTTGATAATTGTGCTGTTATCCAAAGGATCAGTGATTAAGTGGACAAGTAATGAAACACGGCTATACACTCAATTGGGTCTACTCTTGAGTAGGACCGGCACTGAATCCTGTCCTGGGTTTCCCCTCCTTTTAGTCTGACCCAAAATGATAATCCTTATTCTTATCCATCAGTTCTTCAATCCTCTCTGTTCTCTTCAGCTGAATTTTTAATTTCTGTTGCTTTCATTTTCTTATTTAAAAAAAAGTATTTTAAAGTTTTCCATTAATAGTTAAATGCTTTTTTAAAGTAACGATCTGGACAGCAGCTTTGAAAACTTTATAGAAAAGTGGTGTGTAAATTTAGTAATGATTTGATGGCTTGCATCGTTATTAATAACTGCCTGACCTTCACCGTAAAGTCCCAGGTAGGGTTGCAACTAAAAAACAATATTGACACATAAGAGCAAATAAAACAGGGTTAAAAAATTATTTATAGCATTTATATATTGTTTATATACTTCCTTTGTGCTCACAGATATTTGGGTTTTGTTTGTTTGTTGATTAAATTTATATACCGCCCTATACCAGGGGTTTCAGGGCGGTTCACAGAATAAAATCAAGATATAAAACCAGAAAATACCTAACAAAAATAAAAATAAAAACAGCAACCCAATACCCCCCCAAAAAAAACACATTTTAAAAGGGCATAGGACGTTATTGTTTTGTAATATGTTTTGAAAAGTGGCATGCTTATATGTTAAATGTGTGTTAAGCAACATTTTTGTTAGTAAAAAAAATGCACATTGCTTCATTGTAAAAAAAAAAACCCTCACAGCAGTAATAAAAATTTATATACAGGTGAAACTCGAAAAATTAGAATATTGTGGAAAGGTTCATGTCTTTCAGTAATTCAACTTAAAAGGTGAAACTAATTTATGAGATAAATTAGAAAAGACCCTGATGTTGGGAAAGATGGAGGGCACAAGGAGAAGGGGACGACAGAGGATGAGATGGTTGGAACAGTGTTCTCGAAGCGACTGGCATGAGTTTGGCCAAACTGCGAGAGGCAGTGAAGGATAGGCGTGCCTGGCGTGCTCTGGTCCATGGGGTCACGAAGAGTCGGACACGACTGAACGACTGAACAACAACAATTTATGAGATAGACTCATGACATGCAAAGCGAGATATGTCAAGCCTTTATTTGTTATAATTGTGATGATTATAGCGTACAGCTGATGAGAACCCCAAATGAACAATTTCAACTTTGGGGTTTTCATCGGCTGTACGCCATAATCATTTCCTGCTTGGCAGGGGGTTGGACTGGATGGCCCTTGTGGTCTCTTCCAACTCTAGGATTCTATAATCATCACAATTATAACAAATAAAGGCTTGACATATCTCGCTTTGCATGTCATGAGTCTATCTCATATATTAAACTCCAGTAGCTAATGAAAACAATTGCTTACATAAATGGACTTTTCCACGATATTCTAATTTTTCGAGTTTCACCTGTATAAACAAAATCGAAAATTCTTTCCAGTAGCACCTTAGAGACCAACTGAGTTTGTTCCTGGTATGAGCTTTCGTGTGCATGAGTGTGCATGCACACGAAAGCTCATACCAGGAACAAACTCAGTTGGTCTCTAAGGTGCTACTGGAAAGAATTTTCGATTTTGTTTTGACTATGGCAGACCAACACGGCTACCCACCTGTAACCTTCATCGAAAGATCTCGCTGTATGATTAGAACAGCGCTGTTGCCTTTTTAAAGCTTAGAATCCTAGAGTTGGAAGAGACCACAAGGGCCATCCAGTCCAACCCCCTGCCAAGTAGGAAACACCATCTTTTCATTCTTTCTTCAAATTTATTTTAAAAAAAATCAGTTAAACCCTAAACAGTAAAGCAGCAGGGATTTCTTTCTCTTTTCTTTTTTTAAGCTCACCTGTGCTACTACAGCCATTTCCATGTCAACACCTGGCCTGAAGAGACCGGCTTTGTGTCAGTCCTGGCTGGGACAATGGCAGTGTACTTGAGACAAAAGATTGCCCTCCCAAATCTCTTTAAAGCAAAGTGATAAAATGGGATTTGCCAATCTCTGCCCCTGAGGCACTTTCCATTCCTGAAAGGGCTCAGAGCAGCTTCTCTCAATCTCTGGCTAGCCAACATCTGTCTTAAAAAAAAACACACAGGAAGTCGGACCCTGGTGGGGGGTGGGTGGGCACTAGCCTTAATGGTTTTTAAAGGTGGAGGGGGCATGGAAAATGAGATGGGAAGTAAATAAAACAAAAGAAAAAAATATGTATTGAAATTTTATGTGAATTTGTGGGAATTTAATTATATATATATATATATATATATATATATAATATATATATTATATTAAAATGTGTGTGTGTACAGGTGAAACTCGAAAAATTAGAATATCGTGGAAAGGTTCATTTCTTTCAGTAATTCAACTTAAAAGAAAAATTCTTTCCAGTAGCACCTTAGAGACCAACTGAGTTTGTTCTTGGTATGAGCTTTCGTGTGCATGCACACTTCTTCAGATACTATGTTTTGACTATGGCAGACCAACACGGCTACCCACCTGTAACTCAACTTAAAAGGTGAAACTAATATATGAGATAGACTCATGACATGCAAAGCGAGATATGTCAAGCCTTTATTTGTTATAATTGTGATGATTATGGTGTACAGCTGATGAGAACCCCAAATTAACAATTTCAGCTTTGGGGTTTTCATCAGCTGTATGCCATAATCATCACAATTATAACAAACAAAGGCTTGACATATCTCGCTTTGCATGTCATGAGTCTATCTCATATATTAAACTCCAGTAGCTAATGAAAACAATTGCTTACATAAATGGGACTTTTCCATGATATTCTAATTTTTTGAGTTTCACCTGTATATATATATATCTCTCAATCAAATCCCTGGATTAGGTCCTCTGCCCTACACATTTAAAACAGTATCATACCACTTTAAACACTCATAGTTCCACCACCCCCCCAAAAAAAAAAATCCTGGGGAACTGTAGTTTGTTAAGAGTGCTGAGAACTGCTAGGAGACACATGCATCCATTCCTCTCGGAAAGCTACAATTCCCAGAGTGGTTTAACAATGAATCCCTCTTCCCAGAGAACTCTGGGAATTGAGGGGAACAGGGGTGTCTCCTGACATCTCTCGGCACCTTTCACATACTACAGTTCCCAGAGTTATGTCAGGGAAACCTGGACTGTTTAAAGTGGAATGATGCTGCTTCGAACACGCAGTGCTTAGGAGCAAACTCCTAGGGGCTTTGGGGTCCCCGGCCTCACCCCCAATATAATATTTGAGGGGGCCAGCCTCCCCCCCCCCAAAGTTGATGGGCATTGCCATTCGAATGGTGTGCGTGCACCATGTCATGTGATCAATTATGTGGGGCGAGCCTTAACCGGCCTCCCAATATTTCATTCAAATTGCCACCCCCACCCCCTACCCCGGGTGTAGTGCAAATGACAACAACAAGATCAGGGTTGTTATGGAAATTATGTTTTATATGTTTCAATAATGTTAAAATCAATAAAAAAGCTTTAAAAAAAATAACAGGAACAATCCTGGGAAGGGTATCTGGAAACAAGGTATAGGGGCAAGGAGTTGGACCACCTCTGGCCACTCTGCACCTTGTTGGCTGAACTGCAACCTTCTGGGGGCCACATAGATGGGGCCAGGGGCCACAGCTGACAAACTCACTATTGTGTCAGTTTTTCCTCAGTATATTTTAATATATATGTTAATTTTCGCAAACATGTTTAAAAAGGGTGCTAAGAAGGGTCTCCCTGTTTTCATCAGAGAAATGTTGGAGGGTATGCAGGCTTGGGGAGAGTTTCCCAAGGGCCGTGTAGAGGGGCTTGGAGGGCCACATTTTGTCCCTGGGTTGAGCAATACAGGAAGTTGCCTCATACTGAGACAGAACCTTTGACCACCACATTATTGTCTACACCAGGGTTTCCCAAACTTGGATCTCCTGCTGTGTGTTTTTATTTGGACTACAGCTCCTATCATCTCTAGCTAGCAAAACCAGTAGTCACGGATGATGGGAACCGTAGTCCAAAAACAGTGGGAGACCCAAGTTTGGGAAGCACTGGCGTGCACTGACTAGCAGTGGCCCCTCAGGGTGTCCAGCAGGGGAAATTTTCAGCCCTGGATGCCAGGATTGAACCTGGGATCTTCGGCCTGTGGAGCAGGTGCTCTGTCACGGAGCTCAGTCCCGTCTCCAGAAGCTGCCTTATCCCAAATCAGCTTTAGTCAGTCTATTTCAGTTCTGTCTACCCTGGTTGGCTTTTCCTAGCTCATCCTGGAATTAAATTTAGGAACTGTGGAAAGCAAAGCAGGTGCTCTGCCATTGAGGTTACAGCCCTTTCCATTACCTAGGTCATAAAACTGCAGATTTGGAAGGGACCCAAGGGTCATCTAGTCCAACCCCCTGCAATGCAGGAATCTCAGTTAAGGCATCCACGACAGATGGCCCTCCAACCTCCGCTTAAAAACCTCCAAGGAAGGGCAAAGGAGTAAGTAAGACAGCTTCTTGTATTCCCTGCAGAAGTTTTTAATTTGTAGCAATTTAGCTGTGCATCTCTTGGCCCAGCCCAGTGTAAGCAGTAGCAAAAGACTTTGCAAAGAGAGTGAGAGAAGCTTCTCTCTCTCTCTTCTCTCTCTCTCTCTCTCTCTCAAGTTTTGCCTTTTCCAGCAAGGTGCAGTGTGAAATTTCCTAGCGCTCTGAAGACTTGGGAAGTGGCTGTTGGTTGGCATGTGGGTTTCTGTTCCTTCTGACATCCCTGTTTTGCGTTCTCTTTTCAGCAAAGGAGCCTTTGAAAAGAAAAAAGTTGCTTGCAAGCTCTCCCAGTTCTCTGGTGACAAAATTTCAGGCCGCGAAACCCTTGCACGGCTTTTCGAGTCTTGCCCAGGGAGTCCTGTTGTGTCGGGAGCAGCTGCACAAGGATAGGGCCAGAAGCTGCCATTTTTGCCATTCGTTTGCCGCGAGCTTCAATACTTCCAGCAGGCAAAGCTAAAATGGCCGCCACACGACGCTGGAGGGCCGAAGCTGAGCGCACCCGGCTCCGGCAGGACCCCGAAGGTCTCGAATTGGGGGCCGGCGAGGCAGGAACCCTCGAAAGCCCCTCGGCAAGCCTTTCCGCAGATGCCGGGGGACATGCGGTACGCCAAGAGAGCCATCCGAGAGCGGAGGGCAGCGGTCACTATCAGTGGGAGACCGAGTTCCAAGAGTTTCTGGAAGGTTCCGTCTGGGAGGAGCAGACCCCGGAGGAGCTGGCCCCGCGGGCCGACACCCGGGCCTTCCTGGCCTCCTTTGAGCAGGTGGCCGTGGCCTGCCACTGGCCCAGGAGGGAGTGGGTGACCCGGCTGCTGCCGGCCCTGGGCGAGGAAGCGGACAAGGCCTTCGTCAGCCTGGACGCCAAGGACCGCGGAGACTTCCAGAAGGTCAAGGCGGCCATCTTGAGGCGCGAGGCCCTGGCACGCGAGAAGAAGCACCAGGAGTTCCGCCGCTTCTGCTACCAGGAGGCCAACGGGCCCCGGGACGTCCTTGCACGACTCCAGGAGCTGTGCCAGCAGTGGCTGAACACGGAGAGGAGCAGCAAGGAGCAGATCCTGGAGGCCTTGCTCCTGGAGCAGTTCCTCAACGTCCTGCCCAAGGAAATGCACCACTGGGTCAAGGAACGGGTGCCGGAGAGCTGCTTGCAGGCCGTGGCTCTGGCGGAAGATTTCCTGAGGAGGTTGCAAGCGGCCGAAAGGGGGGAAGAACCGGTAAGGGCGTTGCATTCCTTCCCTACCCCCCCACCCCACCCCCAGGCTTGCAAGTGGTCGCAAAAGCCAAACATCCCAGCAATGCAAGCGAACAAAGCCAGTGTCTTCAACTTCACTGTTTCATTTTTGGCGAAATAGAAGGAAGCACTAGGGTCATCTAGCTGAACCCTGTGCAGTGCAGATTATTATTATTATTATTATTATTATTATTATTATTTATTTTGTCCAATGTGGGACACAACCCCAAATTTCCAGTGCAAGCCGAGCGAGCCTCTGGAGCATGCAGCACCCCCCCCCCCCGCCCCAGTGCCTTACCTAAAGAGCTGCTTCTAGTTTATTATTATTCCATGTTTCTCCTCTTTCCCCTGGCAACAGCTCTGTGAGGTAGCTCAGGCTTGAGAGAATGGTGACTGGGCCCAAGGTCACCCGGTGCGTTTCGTGGCTGAGTGGGGATTCAAACCCCGATCTCTCGGGTCATAAGCCAGCACTCGATAACCATTGCGCCACACTGGTGACTTGAGCACTTTTGCCTTCTGTTCCTTTTCCTCCGCTCCTCAGTGGTCTCCCTCTTTCTGCTCTTCGAGAGCCAGTGTGGTGTAGTGGTTAAGCGCGGTAGACTCGTAATCTGGTGAACCGGGTTCGCTTCCCCGCTCCTCCACATGCAGCTGCTGGGTGACCTTGGGCTAGTCACACTTCTCTGAAGTCTCTCAGCCCCACTCACCTCACAGAGTGTTTGTTGTGGGGGAGGAAGGGAAAGGAGAATGTGAGCCGCTTTGAGACTCCTTCGGGTAGTGATAAAGCGGGATATCAAATCCAAACTACTCTTCTTCTTCTTCTTCTTCTTCTTCTTCTTCTTCTTCTTCTTCTTCTTCGTCTTCATTTTTTCCCCCAGGAGCAGGAAGAGGCTGCAGATCTTCGCAAGAAGCAGGACGTCCCACTGGAAACCGTGCCACTACAAACCTGGGCTAAGAGGGAGGTCCATGGGGAGCCCAGTGCATCATCACTCAAGACTTACACAGGTAAGCAGGGGTCTTAGTTTTGCCTGGAATTAGTGGTGGGAAGAGGGGGATCCCTGGCTCCAAAGAGATCCAGTGTGGAGCAGTGTTGTTGTTGCCTTTTTTAAAAAAATATTTTTTAAATATAATTCTTTATTGGTTAAAATCACAAAAACATATAAATATACATCACATACATATTCATCACAAACAATTTATATCCTTTAGTAAAAATGTTAAACTTAAAAAACTTAATTACTATCCGCAAACTCACAAACACACATTCGAACAGCTTCCAATTTTCCTCACTGCATTTTATATTATCATATTAGTATAATGTACAGTTATATATTTCCATTTGTTACTCAAATTTTTCTTCTTATCTCTTTTTGTTTATATAATTATATGAAGGTTCAATCTACATCTGCCATTAGGATTCCGTTTATACCATTACTCACTAAATATTATTTAAATATCCTCCATTCTTCCCACACTGTTTGAATCATTTGTTGTTGTTGTCTTAATCAATTTTATTAAAGGTTTTCAACATACGCTATAATAATAATAAATAAATAAATAATAATAATAATAATAATTCCCCAGCCACTCTGGGTGGCTTCCAACAAAATATTAAAATACAATAATCCATCAAACATTAAAAGCTTCCCTAAACAGGGCTGCCTTCAGATGTCTTCTAAAAGTCGAAAAGCCAAACAAAGCCAATACGGAGCAAAATAATAAAAAGGAAAATTAAATTCTATCAACCAGCTGTAAGGCATATGTTGCAGCCAGCTTGTGTTAAGATTTTCTGTTTCAGATAAAGAGGAGGGTATTAATTGGTGTGTGTAGTTAACACATAATGTTTTTGACAGGAAATGACCTAGAGACAACCACCTGATCTTTATAAAAACTACTGTTTATTGGCGCTTGTGTTGAGTTTTTTCCTCTTCTCCCCTCATCCCTTTTTTCCTTTTGTGCCCTGTCGTTTCAGATGGTATGCTTGTGGGCAGGGACGGTCATGTCGCAAATGATTGTATGTATGCAAGGCACTCTGGGAGTATTTTTGAGTGGGTTAAAAATGCTCTAAATAAATCTCTTTTGGCTCCGGCCCTAACCACTACTCATATTTGGCCCTCAAATGGTTGCCCAGAAGGCAGTGTGGCCCCCGGGGCTAAAAAGGGCTCCCCATCCCTCCTTAAAGGAAGGCCCTAGTTCTGAATGAAAGGTTTAATAGGGCTATCCCAGCTTTTGCCGCTCTTCTCCAACTCTGCACCCTTTCAAGGAAGGAGATTCCGACCAAACAGACGGAAAAACTTTTTGACAGGAAGAGCCATTTAACAGTGGAACGGTCTCCTTCAGGAGGTGGCGGCCTCTCCTTCCTTGGAGGTTTTTAAGCAGAGGTTGGATGGCCATCTGTTATGGATGCTGCAATGCGCTCTGTGGGGGCTGGTGACCCCGAAACTACAACTAATCCAGAATGCGGCAGCTAGACTGGTGACTGGGAGCAGCCGCCGAGACCACATAACACCGGTCTTGAAAGACCTACATTGGCTCCCAGTATGTTTCCGAGCACAATTCAAAGTGTTGGTGCTGACCTTTAAAGCCCCAAATGGCCTCGGTCCATTATACGTGAAGTTATAATTATAACATTATAATTCCCTGCAAGAAGTGAGGTAACAGGGAACCAGGCAGAGGGCCTTCTCGGTGGTGGCGCCCGCCCTGTGGAACACCCTCCCATCAGATGTCAAGGAAATAAACAACTATCTGACTTTTAGAAGACATCTGAAGGCAGCCCTGTTTAGGGAAGTTTTTAATGTTTGATGTTTTATCGTGTTTTTAATATTCTGTTGGGAGCCAGAGTGGCTGGGGAAACCCAGCCAGATGGGCAGGGTATAAATAAATATATTATTATTATTATTATTATTATTATTATTATTATTATTATTATTTTCATTGATTGATTGATTGATTGATTGCTGAGGTTCCTGCATTGCAGGGGTAGGACTAGGTGACTGTCAGGGTCCCTTCCTTGTTTTTTTCCTTCCTAAAAGATCGTTTATTTATCTTTTGTACATTATATAACAAAACTATACAGTATATATTTCGTAAACCAATAAGAAAAAAAAAATGTAATATATACGTTCCATTTACAAATAAAAATAAAAACTTTGTAAACAAGAAAGAAAAACATCGATTGGTTTGGTTATTCTTAATTGTTATCCAATCCCTAACTAATATTCAATTCTATTCCCTTATAAGTTTTTACCAGGGGATCTGTCATAATTTAAATTATATACACCAAACATAACATATTATATCATTTGAGAAAACATATGTAAAACGTCATAAGGAGCAAAAAGGAAAGAAAAGATAGGGTCAGGGTCCCTTCCAACTCCATGATTCTACACTTTGTCTTTCTGGTAGGTTACGGGCAAGCCGCCGTGGGAAGGAAGAAGAAGACCTTCCAGTGGGGCCGCTACGGGGAAGTGAAGCTGCGAGCCCGGTTTCCCGGAAAAGCAAACGCAGCCCTCCCCTCCCGCTGGAAGCAGGCCGGGGGTGCCCAGGAGCATCGCCGCTCGGATAGGCTGAAGCGAAGCCAGTTGCTAAACCTGGCCGAGGCGCCTCCCTCCCCGCCACCTCCTCCTCCTCCTCCTCCATCTCCTCCTCCTCGGGATGTCAAGCCGAAGCTCAAGAAGCCTCCCTCCCCTCCAGACGCGCCCCCCAAGAGCCAGATCAAGATGTGCCCTGAATGCGGCCGGGGATTCAACGGCTTGGCCACCTTCAACCGCCACCATATGCTCCACACCGGGGAGAAGCGCTACGAGTGCTGCTTCTGCAGCAAGGGCTTCTGCTGGCGCTCGGATCTGGTCCGGCACGAGTGCCAGCACACCGGGAAGAAGCCCCACGAGTGCCCCTTCTGCGGGGAGGGCTTCGACCGCAAGTGGCAGCGAGAGAAGCACGAGCTGACCCACACCAAGAGCAAGGCGAAGCTGTGAGGGGCATGCGACTCGGCGGGAGGGAATTAGCGGGATTTCAGGAATAGGGGTGGGAGTGGATATCGTTGCTGGGTTAAATCTCCCTGGGGCTGGCTTATTTAAGCCCAGGCAAATTTTAAAGGGATGGGCATCGGAACCGGAGAAGGGGGCTTCTTGTTGCCAACCCTGGCACCCTGCAGATGTTCTGGACCACAATTCCTGGTGGGATTTGTGGTCCAGAACATCCTTCCTCTTCTTGCCAACAAGGTGTGTCGTTTTTCTGGCCCCCTGAATGCATCTGCTGGTTTCAGCAGCCTATGTGTAGGAGGCAGCCATGCCCAAATGGATCAGGGTGATCTAACCTGTCGTGTGGGGCCACCCCTGCCCCACCCCACCCCAAAATCCAGCCACCATCCAGCCAAAGTGAGTTCTTTTCGAAATTCCTCTTAAAGCATGTGTTTCTTCTGCGTATAAACATCCTGTATCGCTTGGCAGGATGTCACGCCCCTCTTGTTATGTTGCATTAGCCTGTTCTGAATTAGTAACCAAACTTAGGCAGTCAGGGTCTTTTTTTACACTGCTTTAAGCCCCTTGAATTTATGAAAGGAGTGGAGTGAGTTGGAAGGGAAGATCGAGTAAGGGAAACAGTTTTGAATTTGAGGTTGGCAGTGGAGAAAGCGTAAGGTTTTATGGGGCACGTTGAGCTTTTTGCAAGCTAGAGTTAATTCTACTGTTCATGTTACACGTGTGTTTTAATTATCTGCATTCTGATGTTTCTGTGTAAGCTCTGCCATGTTAAACAAACCTTAGCGAGAAAAAATTAGGAAAAAAAACCCACCTCTTGTCATGGGGGAGACATTCTATCTCGGATCAGTTTTTGTACTTGAGCTCTTCGCCCCCATCCAGGCACCATTAAAATTAAATTGGGATCCCGCCAGGGTTCCAAAATGGTACAACCCGTTCTACTACCTCCGGGACTATACCACTTCATTCTACTGTATGGATAAGCCATACCTTAGTTCCCCAAATTTAATAACTATCTTTACATTCTCTTCAACCCCCAGAAGGATGGTTTGGTCCCAGACTTGTTTAACACACTGGCATACCCCCATACAAAAGTGCTGTTTCTCATCTAATGGGCAACAGAGAGTTCAGCCACAGTGACAGTAACTTGGGAGTCACACACATTTCGAACTGGGCAAACAATGGTTTGCAGGAGCCCAGGCGTGGGGAAGCTTCAGCCCTCAAGACTCCTCTAATTCCCATCTTCCTCAGCCACCATGGCCAGAGGTTGGAGATCGGTTGTCTGACAGCATCCAGAGGGTAGCAAGTTCCCCCTTCTCAGTGTATGCAACCGTCTGCCTGATTTGAACCTAACAGTAAACTATGGTTTGGCCGAACCAGGAAGGGGGGGAGTAAGAGCAAATCAGCCTCAAACACACGTCACTGTGGTTTGGCTTTTGATGTGTGAATCCAAATAATATCTGTCCCAGAAGCTGATCCTAATGTATTGTTCTCGTTCTCTCTCTCTCATTAGTCTACAATCATTGTGCGCATCTGTTTAAATGTTCAGTAGTAGCCTAGCTTGTTTCCCAAGCATCCTGCTAATTAAGTTGACTAGAAATGAGCCGAACAGCAGGTACCTGTTGCAGGTACCAGTTGCAAACCAATGAAAGCGTTTTAATTATTTTTTTGTTCCTTTGTTAAGTGTCTACAGTTCTGAATGCCCACGCCTTTATACTCCTGTCAAAACATGTTGAGGTTTTATATTTATAAAGTTTCTTATCTCAAGTTTTTTGTAATCTTGAATAAAAAAAAAGTTTTGTGACAAGTTTGGAGCTTGTTATGTTTGGAGTTATTAAAAATTGGGTAGTTGCTCAATGGATCCTGTATGTTGCCAGCCAGCCTTGCCCTATCCCAGAATACTCCATTCCATCTCTTCTCCCCCCTCTGCCCCCCCAAAAAAGTAGGTTGTATTCTGTCACCACTGAACACAACTGTGGGCTGTTTCCCTCGCCCACTAGTTAAGGGCTCTTCTTGCCAATAAGCTTTCAGGCACTTCTGCAAAACGTGACTGTTTCTCCAGGCCTTTTTCATGTTATATTGCCATTTTGGCTAAACAGGTACTCACCTGTTGCGGTTCAGAACTAGAGGGAATGTCACCGTTAATGATTACAAACCTGAACAGCAGCCAGCATTCCGTACTGCCACACTTTATTGCAGCTTCCACTGAACATGATAGCTTACTTTTCTAAAAAAATTGAATATCCCGGTTCAGAGGCAGTATACCCCTCCACCCCACCCCACCCAAAAATAATCTGGTGTTTAGTGTACAGCATAGGAGGTTTGTTGGCCTCACGCCTTGCTTGGCTTTGTGCCTCCCAGATTCCACTGGGGCTTAACTTGCGAGTCGCCGTATGGAAGCAGGCAGAACATTTTCCTCTTGGATTTTTGCCTACTTACTTTTGCAAGCCAAATGGTGAGAGAATCATAGGAAGCTGCCTTGAACCTGAAACAGGCCATTGATCCTTCTAGCTCTCCTCAACGGTGGGGTATGGGGTGGCACTCTGCACATGATCAGGGGCATGTGGTGTGACATGCGCCATAATTTTGCAAAACATGGACTGGCAACCTTTAACAGGCAGTGTCAACAGATAGTGGGGGTTACTTCTTTTTATACCAATTGATTTTTATTAGTTTCCCAAATGTTAAACAAATTAACAATTTAATTCAAATTTAACACCAATTAAAAAAAACAGTTTCCGCCCTCCTCCAGGATTCTTATTTTTCCTCCCTCCTTTTCTGCTCTTAATTTCTTATACAAAACAAAATAATTTTTTTTAAAAAAAAATTCCTTCCAGTAGCACCTTAGAGACCAACTAAGTTTGTTCTTGGTATGAGCTTTCGTGTGCATGCACACTTCTTCAGATACCTTAATTTCTTATACTTCACCATCCATTCCTATTTCCATCGACTGCATGTGCAGTTCCTGTTTAGACATTTAACCTGACTATTTCCCCAGTTAACCAAATACAATTAATCTTCCTTTCTTGATCCATATAAATCATTAATCATAATTTTAAATCATATTTACCCCAATACGGCTTACTTATCCTGTCTTTGTACATTCACAACATTCTAGTTAATGCTCAGATTTTACGGACTCTACTATTCTCTTTTCACAAAGCTGTGTTTTGTGACACCTTGGGGATTTACTTCTGAGTAAAATACGCTGAGGATTACATTGCAGCAAATTAGTAATTGCATCGCTGAGTGGAGTGCAGAGGGAAAATAAGTTCCAAAAGGTGCAGACAGATTGCAAGGAAATGCAAAAGTTTCCTGAGACAATTCAGATAAAAGTTGAACCCTATGCAGAATAAGCCCAAGTGTCCCATTCACAGTTGGTAAATGGTGATAATGCAATCACCCTGGTCTTTGCTTTCTTGGTTAACGCCTGCAAGCCACCATTGTCTCTCTTCATTTGCAAATGAATAAAACGAGACTTCCTGATAAGTTTTAGTCCAGCAATTTGAAGCTGGAGCCTCCATTTGGAATTAATTTGTTACTATTAATTCAGTTTCTATCACAGCCTTCCTCCGAAGAAGCCATCCCAAACACAAAACATCTAAAAGTCTCAAACGCAACCCCACTGTCCCCTACCCTATAAAAAAACATTATTCAGAATAGTGGGTTGCATGAGCTGCCAAGGAGGATATTTTTTTTTCTGCTCTAGCAACCAGGGGATGACCAATCTCTCTCTCTCTCTCTCCATTTCTCAAAACTCTTATTTAAAGCATATCCTTTTACCCCCCCCCAGCACCTTTAAGGGCACTGGGAATTGTAGCGCTGCAAACTACAACTCCCAGTATTTTTTGTGGGGAAGCCGTGTGCTATGAAAGCAGGACGTGTGTGCAGCTGCTGTCCTTATCCCTTCCTGAAACGAAGCAAAGCTTTTCCCTGAAATTCACACTGTAAGCTCCTAGCGGCAGGGGACTGTTTTGTGTGGTTTTTTTAAAAAGCAAACAGAGCACTGTGAGCATTATCCATTCCTAATAAAGTTATTTTTCATGGGATTTGAGAGTCATCGATCGAAAATGGTGCAGATCTCCTGCTTCCTTCTACTTCCGTGGCAGCTGCCACTCTCAATACAAATTTAGTAGGTAAAATTAAAAATACCTCGCACAGGTGGAAGTTGGCTGGAGCACCTAAATCCCCTTCCTCTCCTCTGCTTTTCACACCCAGTAAAGGCTGGTTCAGCCAGCTCCCTCCTGCCCACTTCCTGACTTAGAGGGGGGCACTGCCTGTCAGAGGATGGGGACGTCCCAGCTCAGTTGGCAGAGCATGAGATTTAATCCCAAGGTCATGGGTTCGAGTCCCGCATTAGGAGAAAATGGGGTTGGACTAGATGACCCTTGGGGACCCCTTCCAAATCTATAATTCAGTTGGTAGAGCATCTGCACCCAAAAGGCGACAGGTGGAATCCTTGGTACCTCCACGGAGATGCCTAAAAGCTGCTGCTGCCAGCCAGTGTACACAATCTTGAACTAGATGGACTATTTAGAATCATAGAATCATAGAGTTGGAAGAGACCACAAGGGCCATCCAGTCCAACCCCCTGCCAAGCAGGAAACACCATCAAAGCATTCCTGACAGATGGCTGTCAAGCCTCTGCTTAAAGACCTCCAAAGAAGGAGACTCCACCACACTCCTTGGCAGCAAATTCCACTGTCGGACAGCTCTTACTGTCAGGAAGTTCTTCCTAATGTTTAGGTGGAATCTTCTTTCTTGTAGTTTGAATCCATTGCCCCGTGTCCGCTTCTCTGGAGCAGCAGAAAACAACCTTTCTCCCTCCTCTATATGACATCCTTTGATATATTTGAACATGGCTATCATATCACCCCTTAACCTTCTCTTCTCCAGGCTAAACATACCCAGCTCCCTAAGCCGTTCCTCATAAGGCATCGTTTCCAGGCCTTGGACCATTTTGGTTGCCCTCCTCTGGACACGTTCCAGCTTGTCAGTATCCTTCTTGAACTGTGGTGCCCAGAACTGGACACAGTATTCCAGGTGAGGTCTGACCAGAGCGGAATACAGTGGTACTATTACTTCCCTTGATCTAGACGCTATACTCCTATTGATGCAGCCCAGAATTGCATTGGCTTTTTTAGCTGCTGCATCACACTGTTGACTCATGTCAAGTTTGTGGTCTACCAAGACTCCTAGATCCTTTTCACATGTACTGCTCTCAAGCCAGGTGTCACCCATCCTGTATTTGTGCCTTTCCTTTTTTGTGCCCAAGTGTAGTACATTACATTTCTCCCTGTTAAAATTCATCTTGTTTGCTTTGGCCCAGTTCTCTAATCTGTTAAGGTCATTTTGAAGTGTGATCCCGTCCTCTGTACGTAGATATTTTACTGCATTTTTAATAACGATTTTTTTTAAAACCTCTATATTGGGCGGCAGAATGGGAGTCAGATCACTGCATCCCCTGATGCTTGCTGCCCTTTTTGTTTGTTCAATAAAACCATGCACAGGAGGAATAAACGTCACGTCTAGGTCAGTCTTGCCTGTGCCCTAATCTAAGGACGACGCCTTTCTCCATCGAGGGAGATAGACAGCTCCTTGAAAGAATAAACACCATTTGTTTGTTTGTCTGTTTTCATAAAAGGTATACACCACTTGACTGTTAAAAACAAAAACTCAAAACGGTTCACAAAAAGATAAAACAATACAACCAAAGGGAGGGGGGGGGGAATTCCAGCCCTACTTTAAAACATAGGCTACCATTTATGGAAAGACAAAAACAGAGGTTCAAAGGCAAAATGGAGGGCTGCCCTCCATAAGCCTCTGTGGAAGAGTTTTAACAGGGCTTTCTTGAAGAGAAGAGGGTGTATTGGACAGGCGAGGGAACCTGTGGGCCTCCAAAGGTGGCTGGACCCCTAGCAGCCACAGACAGCGTTGCCCAATGGTCAGGGATGGTTGAAGTTGGGAGTCCATTAACTTCTGGAGGGCCACAGGTTCTCCACATGTGAGGAATGGGATTCGCAGTCTTTAGCTGATCAGTTAAACGAGTTTGCCAGTTGATCGATCGATTGATGAAATTAAGTTTGGCAAATGCGTATGTTTTTGCTCTCTTCCATTTGCATAACATGCAAGTCTGACGGCTGTATGTGGCCTACCAGATACTTTTAGTCAAAGCACCACAGCAAGGCCTCTTTGGCTTGTCCTCAATTAACTTTCACTCGGCTGAAATGATTGACTATGGCCCCATCCTCATGATACATTTACAGCAGTCTCACAACACTTTAATCCTGGGAACTGTAGTTTAAAGTACCACACTGCTTCCCCAAAGAGCTGTGGGAACTGTAGTTTGTTGAGAGTGCTGAGAGTTGTTAGGAGGCCCCTCGCAGAGCTAGGATGATTCATCAACCCATCCCTCTTGCTGGGGAGCTGTGGGAGTTGCAGTACTGCGAGAGACATAGGGGTCTCCTAACTTCTCTCCGCACCCTTAACAAACTACAGTTCCCACAGCTCTTTGGGGAAGCAGTGTGGTACTTTAAATCACCTTTTAGACCTGTAATTTTGTCTCTTGAAATGACGGGCAAGAAAAGAGAGAATAAAACAGATAACTTTTTTTATTTTTAAAAACAAAATTAAGGATATTTTATTAGTCTAGCACAGGGGTGGGCCTGTAGACTACCACCTCCATCATCCCTTGCCACTGGCAATTTCCGTTAGGGCTGATGGGAGTTGGAGTCCAACAGGGAATTAGCCACCCCATCTGCGGAACTCCCTGCCACAAGACCTTAGACCTCCCTCCCCCAATTGGTGCCCTCCAGATATTACTGGACTCCCAAGTCCCATCATCCCAGTCAACTGGCTGTGTTGGCTGGGGCTGATTGGAGTTGAGGTGGGGGGAGCCTGGGGAGAAAAGCTGGCTGATGGTTCAGAGTGGTGGGAGCTTTAGTTCAACAGTATCTTGGGGTGGAGTGGCGCTCAAACATATTTTAAATCTGCTTACCGTATTTTATTGCTCCATAGGACGCACTGGACCATAGGGCACACCTCATTTTTAGAGGAGGAAACAAGGAAAAAAATATTTTTCTGGTTTTCCTCCTCTAAAAGCCCTGTTTTTTTGAGGATCAGCTAAAAGTTTTGCAGCTTTTTTTGCAAAGGGAAAAGCCCTGGTTTTTTTGAGGATCAGCTAAAAGTTTTGCAGCTTTTTTTGCAAAGGGGGAAAAGCAAAGAGGAAAAGCCCCATTTTTATGGGGTTCAACTCACATTTCTGAAAAATCTTAAGGAAAGGGAGCCGTTTCTACTGTTTCCAGACAGATAATCTAATCAGCCAGTCACATGTCGCTGGGGAAACAAACAACCTCCCTCTGCAGCACATTCAACAAAGGAGGGCGGGCTGAAAGGGAGCCGGGACTCTTATCTCTCTCCCGATCTCTTGCTGATCAGCTGCTGAGCGGGGTCCTTTCAACACCCCCTTTTCTCTTTGTAAAATAAAAAGCACAATCTGCTTTTGGCCCCTGGGCAATTTAGCTCCAGGGACCACCATTCGCTCCATAAGACGCACAGGTATTTCCCCTTACTTTTTAGGAGGAAAAAAGTGCGTCTCATGGAGTGAAAAATACGGTATTTAATTAATTTAACGGACACTGCAGCTCTTGTGGGGAGGGGAAGATTAAATCATGGGAAGGGGAGGTGTCTTAAGATGCAGGCATCTGATGAAATGGTGCATAAAATCATCTGCTATCAAAAAGATTTAAATCTCGAAAGCTGCTGCAAAGTCTTTCCATTTTATACAGACCTTAGACAAAAACTGATAGCTCCACTCTTAGGCCACCTTAGCCTGGTAGGTAGAGAAGGTCAGGTTTCGTTTTTGGTGAACAATTTTACTGGTACCACAACCTTTGAGGTGGCCAAATTTCTTTTTTTGGCCCTTAAACGACGTAAGGTTAAAATCGATAGTATCGATATGGGTCTTTATGTATAATCTACTTTTAGTGTATGTTTTAGTGTAAACCCCTCTGAGTTGTCTCAGGTGTTTTAAAATTTGTATGGATAATGATTGTGTTCTGACTGACGGTCGAATAAATTGTTGTTGTTGTTTCCTCGGAAAAGCAACAATTTCACTGCTAATTCATCTTTTAATAATTAGATTTCACAGTTAAGTCATCCAAACAACAATTTCATTGGGGTGGGGGGAAATCAGTGCTGATTCATCTGGTCATAACTTATTATTAAAATGACGCTAGGAAGTCCAATTCCTTTCCACCCATTTCCCTTTCACATACTTTTTTCTTTTTCTTTTTGGTCCTCTAAACCTCCAAGCCACTTTGGTCTTTCCGCCGAAATCCCTCACCGAAGGCACTTCACAAGGACCCAGTGTTGCTTCCAGTCTTATAACCTTCCTGCAAGGTTTAGTTATTTGCTGCTATTTGACTGTTTACTCTTTGATTTAAATGGCTTGTTGAATACTGCTTTATTTGATAGACGTTATGTGAAAAGTTACTCTCATTTTTCTTGTATCGGATCAGATTGTTATTCCTAACATTTGACATTTTATTGTATTTTATATGTGTTGGAAGCCACCCAGAATGGGTATAAATAATCAGATCGGCGGGGTATAAATAATACTACTTACTTATCAAACCTTTATTAGGCATTTACAGGGTATAAATAATAAAATTGTTGTTGTTGTTGTTGTTGTTGTTGTTGTTGTTGTTGTTAAGGTAGATCAATATCATCTGCCCCACATATTGCGGATGAGTGGGGCCGAGTGAGCGAGCAGAAACGAGAGAGAGGATTGTCCAAGTCTTCCTAACGAATTTGTGGAACGGAGGGAAGCAGTCAATGTGCAAAGGCCTAAGCTTCATATAAATTAAAAACATAAATATAATTTACCTGCCTTATAAAATTAAGGGGGGATTTCAGGCCGACGTTGCCACTTTTGTGCTGGCGTGTCTCAGTTTGTGTTTCATAAGGTGCGACCTGTTGGTGAAGCTGTCCCCGCAGTCTAAGCATTTGTACGACTTGAACCCTTTGTGGGTGTTCTGGTGGAGGTTGAGGTGCGAGCGCTGGGTGAACGACTTGCCGCAGGTGAGGCATTTGTAAGGCTTCTCCCCGGTGTGGATCTTCTGGTGCTTGCGAAGGTTGGAGGACTGGCTGAAGGCCTTCCCGCAGGTGGGGCACTTGTGGGCCTTCTCCCCCGTGTGGGTCACCCTGTGCTTCAGGAAGCTCGAGCGGTGATTGAAGGCCTTCCCGCAGGTGGGGCACTGGTAGGCCCACTCCGCCGCGTGGCTCCGCCGGTGCGCGCGGAGGAGCCGGAGCTCGCCAAAGCTCTCCCCGCACCACGAGCACCGGTAGGTCTTCCCGCCGGCGTGCGCCTTGCGGTGCTGGCAAAACTTGGAGCGCTGGCCGAAGCTCTTCCCGCAATCGGGGCACCTGTAGATCGGGGCGCCCACGTGCATTTTCAAGTGCTTATGGAGGCTGGAAGACTGGCGGAAGCCCTTGCCGCAGTCCCCACACTTGTAGGGCTTCTCCCCCACGTGCAGGCGCCTGTGCTTCGTGAGGTGAGCGCGCACCCGGAAGGCCTTCTGGCAGTAGGAGCATTTGTAGGGCTTCTCCCCGGTGTGGATGCGGTGGTGCTGGGACAGGTAGGAGCGCCGGCAGAAACTCTTCCCGCACTCGGAGCATTTGTAGGGTCCTGGCCCAGGATGGATGTCCAGCGGCGGCTTCAGTTTGACGCTGTTCCCATTTGCGGAGGCGGCCTCGGTCTCGGTCCCCAGGGTCCCTGGCTGGCTCTTGTCCAACTCCCAGGCAGCTTTCTCCTTTGGACTTGCTTCTGTCCCTCTCGCCAGCCCGTTAGAACTTCTTCCTGCTTCTTCCTGCTTGTTGCACGGGGGAACGTCTCGCCCCGTTCTTTGCAGCGGCGGCCCCTGGGGTTCTCTCTGCAAGGGACATTCTAAGAAGTGGCGGGTCTTTGCGTCCCCAGAAACGGGATCGCCTAGCATGGGTTCACCTGGAAAGTGGGAGAAAGAACACGGCACAACTTTAAAAACTGCCACGTCGACACATTATTTAATTAGAATTGCAGAAGTGGCTGAGATCCCAAAGGGCATCAGGTTCCACTCCCAGCCAATGCAGAAAATAGTTATTGTATTATTTTTATTTATTGCAATTTATTTTTATTTTTATTTACTGCATTGATTAATCACCAGGTTAATAATTCTCCGGAATTGTAGAGTTGGAAGGAGACCTCAAAGGCATCTTAGTCCCGCTCCCACCTTTACCTTAACCCTAACCCTTTCCCCTCCTTCTCTTCTTCTTCCCATGTGCCCCCTGTGGTTTCCCCAGATCTGATCTAGAGAGTCAGGAGAAGCCCCAGAACAGAATTCTGGGAGAAGTCCCAGAAGAACGGAAAGGAGCATTATGGGAATCGGAGTCGTGCAAGAACATCTGAATTTCCAGCGTGGTGGAGGAGGAAGGCAGAAATGGGCATTATGGGAACTGCAGTTGGTAAAAGACTTCTGGGAAAAGATATATAATGAAATGAAAAAAGCGTTGAAAAACACATTTAAGAAGAAACCAGAAGCCTTTTTGCTGGGCATCCTAGGCCAAGACATTTGTAAAAGTGATAGAACCTTATTTTTGTATGCCACAACAGCAGCTAGAATTTTGATAGCTAAGAATTGGAAGACAGAAGAATTACCATCGATAGAAGAATGGCAGATGAAAATGATAGACTATATGGAGCTGGCAGAAATGACCGGCCAGAGGGACGACACAGTGGAAGAAGAATGGATGAAATTTAAATTGTATCTAAAAAAGCATTGTATGATTGAAAGTTAGATATAACTAGAAGGAAAGATAGGCTACAGAGTAAAAGATAGGTGATTAAGTTAAGTTAGAGGATGTGTAAATTTAAAACAAAATCAAAAATTCTTTCCAGTAGCACCTTAGAGACCAACTGAGTTTGTTCTTGGTATGAGCTTTCGTGTGCATGCACACTTCTTCAGATACCAAGCTCATACCAAGAACAAACTCAGTTGGTCTCTAAGGTGCTACTGGAAAGAATTTTTGATTTTGTTTTGACTATGGCAGACCAACACGGCTACCCACCTGTAAGTGTAAATTTAAGTTTAAGAGAAATAGATAAGATTAAATAATTAGGTAATTATGTTTTTAAAAGTGATTAATATGTTTAGATATATAATATGTTTAGAAATTATAAACAAAGCGTAGGAATTTAAGAAGTTTAGAAGTTACTAAAGAATATTTGACAAGGGACACAGGAAGAGGTGATAGGAGGAAGTCCCACTAGAATGTGAGGAAGGAGTATTTGATAAGAGGTAGATATTTGTGTTCATTTTGTGTGATTTGTAGTTTGTGTTTGTTAGTTTGTAGTATGTGGATTGTTTAATTTTTGTGTATAAAATACTCAATAAATATGATTTTTAAAAAATAATAATATGGGAACTGCAGTTGTCCAATGATACAGATTTCTCCATTCCTGGTCTAAATAAGAAGAAGCTAGCCTTACACAACAGAAGACCAGCATGGTTTGCATCACTGATCTCCCAACTGGGCCCCAGCACCTCTCCGGGCTCCAGAACCTCCTCTTCTCTGGGGGGATTCACATCTGCCTCTGTAGACACCTGAAGCAGGTACAGAATACAACGAGAAAAATCAAGAGTGTGGACGCTGTAAGCTTAAATCAGATTTGGCACCCGCCAATCCTGCTGAAAGGTGTCAATATAATATTATGATTTATTGAATTTATAAACCGCCCTATACCTGGAGGTCTCAGGGTGATTCACAAAAAGATCACAAATATAAAATCAAAATAAAAACAATAACCCAATAACCCCCCCCCAAAAAGCCACATTTTAAAAGGGTATAGAATGTCAGTCAGGTCAACCAAAGGCCTGGTTAAAAACGGAAGTTTTTGCCTGGCGCCTAAAGGTGTATAATGAAGCGCCAGGCGAACTTCCCTGGGGAGAGCATTCCACAGATGGAGCCACTGCAGAGAAGGCCCTGTTCTCGTGTTGCCACCCTCCGGACCTCTCGAGGAGGAGGCACATGAAGGAGGGCCTCAGAAGGTGATCTTAGGGTCCGGGTAGGTTCATATGGAAAGAGGCGGTCACCAACCTTTCTAGGCCAGAGGACACAATTGGAATTTCGAGAAACCGGCCGCCCGTCACAAAATGGCTCCCCGGTGGGGGGAGGCATGACACAAAACAGCTACGCTGGGTGTGTGTCGCGTAACACAAAATGGTTGTCACATCAGAGTCAGAGAGCCTGGGCCAGAGGAAATGACCCGGAAAGCCAACCGCCCCTCGTGCATTGAGGGGATATCCACGAAGACCTTTCGTGGCCGAGACCAACAACGTCCATTGTTGGGGGTCGCAAGTGCAGAGAAGGCAGTTGATCTCAGGTCTTGCTAAGGAGCCAATGTGAGATTAGGATGCTGGACGAGATGGTCCAGGTTCTTCTGTACGTTCCCCACCCCATTCCTGAGATTTAGCAGAATTATAATGGGGGTTCCCCCCCCCCATCTCACCTGCTGCTCCTGTTCCTCCACCTGCAGCTGCCTCAGCAGGAAATCCTCAGCCATGGCCACCGCCTGGGAGCAGGTCTCTGGGCCGCACTCCCTCACCCAGCTCTGGACCTCTGCTGGCAGGATGGCCAGGAACTGCTCCAGGATCAGCAGCTCCAGGATCTGCTCCTTCGAGTGCCTCTCCACCTTCAGCCACTGCCGACAGAGCTCCTGGAGGCGGCTGTAGGCCCCTCTTGGCCCCTCGGCTTCCCGGTAGCAGAAGCGCCGGAAGTACTGGCGGTTCTTCTCCCTGCTGATGGTGTCCCCGCGCAAGATGGCCGCCTTCACTTTCTCATAATCCTCTCTGTCTCCGGCTTCCAGGCTCCAAAAGGCTCGCTCAGCTTCCCCGCTGAGGGCCGGCAGCAGCCTGGCCGCCCACTCTTCCCAGGGCCACCGGCAGGCTTTGGCCACTTGCTCAAAGGAGGCCAGGAAGGCCTTGGCATCTTCCCAGGGGGTGGGCTCCTCCGGGAGCTGGGGGGCCTCCAAGGTCCCCAGGAACTCTTGCCACTGGCTCTCCCATTGCTGAAGGAGCCCTTCGCCTGGAACTTGCGTCAACTGTCTCCCCGGCGCCTTGCACAGCAATTCCCGAATGCTCCCCACCTTGAAGATGTGAGGGGCTCTTTCGGACCCTTTCACCCCCATCTCGGGTTCAGATTCTGAGAAGCCTGTCTCCTCTATTTTGATCTTGGGCCGTCCTTCCTGCCCAGAAGGGACTTCTTCCTGGGGATCCGGCGATGCCATGACAAACCCCTCTGCCATTTCCATCGCCCACCACCCAAGGATAAGGATGGGGAATCTTCCTCCGGAACCTTGGAAGATAAAGTCTTAAGCCCACTGGACCAGTGACCTGATTCCGTAGAAGGGCAGTTATAGCTGTTGGAGCAGTTATAGGTGGCCAGTTCTCCGGGAGGGAGGGGGTGTCTATTGTTTTATTTTATTGTTTTACTTTTTGCATGTGTAGACAGTCAAGAGAGTCGCCAAAGATGCGGTGAAAACTCCAGAATAAACACCAAATCTCCCTGCAGGAGAAAAGAACATAGACCAAAATATTGAAGAAGTGTGCATGCACACTAGCTCATACCAAGAACAAACTTAAGTTGGTCTCTAAGGTGCTACTGGAAGGAATTTTTTATTTTGTTTTGTTTTGACTATGGCAGACCATTGTGGCAGTGTACAGTAAAATCATGGAAATATCACAGAACATCCTATACCCTTTTATTCTTTTTAATTTTCAGAAACATCCTATACCCTTTTAAATGTGTTTCTGGGATGGGCTGGGGGGAAGGTGGTTTTTTTTATTGGTTTTGTTGTTGTTGCTCTCTTTATTACATATTCTGTGGTTTTGTCTTGTATTTTCATGTTGTGAACTGCCCTGAGATTTACAGATGAAGGGCAGTATAGAAGTTTAATAAATAATAATAAATAATAATAATAATAATAATAATTAAACGTTTTAAAACCTTAACACTATCAAATCATAAAATACAGGACGAATGGCCGACATAGAATCAAATGAATTCTCTAAAAAGTCTTGGCGGAACAGCAGGCAACAAAATATCAGGAAGGCAGGTCTCTTTCTTCGATTTCCACAGAACGGTCATTTAAAGCAGTTATCATACCACTTTAAACAGTAATGGGTAAAGGTAAAGGTACCCCTGACCATTAGGTCCAGTCACGGACGACTCTGGGGTTGCGGCGCTCATCTCGCTTTACTGGCCAAGGGAGCTGGTGTTTGTCCACAGACAGCTTCCGGGTCATGTGGCCAGCATGACTAAGCCGCTTCTGGTGAACCAGAGCAGCGCACGGAAACGCCATTTACCTTCCTGCCGGAGCGGTACCTATTTATCTACTTGCACTTTGACGTGCTTTCGAACTGCTAGGTGGGCAGGAGCTGGGACCGAACAACGGGAGCTCACCCCGTCGCAGGGATTCGAACCGCCGACCTTCTGATCAGCAAGCCCTAGGCTCAGTGGTTTAGACCACAGCGCCACGCCACCCGCATCTTTAAACAATCTTTAAACAGTCATGGCTTCCCACAAATAATCCTGGGAAGCATAGTTTCCTAAGGGTGGCGAGAGGTTTATTTATCATTTTCAATTTTACATTTATATAAATTACAGAGTTTAAACCATACAAGTATATTCAACTTCCCTTCACTCTCTTCTATGGTTCATTTTATTTTCCCTTTACTGCCGCATATTCTAATTAATCCTTACTTTTTCCTTTCCTGGTTTTCCCTTCCATTATAAATGTAACTGCTCAATTTATTCTAGTCCTGCTAACGTTTTAAGTTGTTTACAGTAGTTTTTCAAATATTCTGCAATTCCCATCCCCCATTCTTTTTTTGAAAGTTCTTTCTTCCTGACCACTTCTTCCCGTTAAACTAGCCATTTCTACATTTTCCATCCATTTTGTCTGCCAGCGGGTGCTGAGAGTTGTTAGGAGAACAACCAATCCCTCTTACCAGGGAAATCTTGGGAATTGCAGGCATGGAAATAGAAAATGTCATCTGGCAGCTCTCAGCAGCTCACTGACAAAACACAGCTTCCTGAATTATTTGGGAGAATATTCCTATCTCAGCAGAGGGCTGCTGTCTCTCAGAGCATCCGCTTTTCATGCACAATGTCCCCTCGGCATGTCCAGGTAAGGAACACACCTGATACCCCAGGGAGCTGCTGCCAGCCAGTGTCAACAGCACTGGGGTAGATGCACCAAGGGTCAGAATGTGGGGATAAGGCAGCTTTTCTAAGGGGCACCACCCCAACTTTCCTCTTGTCCACTCACCAGCCAGCTTCACCTTGGATCTTCGGTTAGGAGAAAATCTAAAGACAGACGGCTTCTGTTTCTAGTAGGTATAAGAGGAAATAATTAAGGAAGTGGGTGGAGGAACCGGAAAAGCAAATGCTCTCTCTCTTTTTAAATGTCATCTCCATGTGATTTCACACATGCACACCTCTCTAGGAATGGCACATTTGCTACTTTAACCCTTCCCATGTGCGAGGGACACTTGATGCATGAGCCAACTTCTAGGTGCCAAAGTCCCTTCGGGCCCCCAATAAAATATTTGAGGGGGCTGTGCCTCCCAAACGTTAATGGGCATTGTTAATGTTCAAATGGGGTGTGTGGGCCGCATCATGTAATCCATTATGCAGGGCAGGCCTTAACCCCAAATATTTTACTATGCCCCCCAATGATATACAAGTGATATGTTGTCATTGGATGGGCCCCCACTGGGTCTCCTAGGAGGAATCATAGAATCATAGAGTTGGAAGAGACCACAAGGGCCATCCAGTCCAACCCCCTGCTGCAAGCAGGAAACACCATCAAAGCATTCCTGACAGATGGCTGTCAAGCCTCCGCTTAAAGACCTCCAAAGAAGGAGACTCCACCACACTCCTTGGCAGCAAATTCCACTGTCAAACAGCTCTTACTGTCAGGAAGTTCTTCCTAATGTTTAGGTGGAATCTTCTTTCTTGTAGTTTGAATCCATTGCCCCGTGTCCGCTTCTCTGGAGCAGCAGAAAACAACCTTTCTCCCTCCTCTATATGACATCCTTTGATATATTTGAACATGGCTATCATATCCCCCTTAACCTTCTCTTCTCCAGGCTAAACATACCCAGCTCCCTAAGCCGTTCCTCATAAGGCATCGTTTCCAGGCCTTTGACCATTTTGGTTGCCCTCCTCTGGACACGTTCCAGCTTGTCAGTATCCTTCTTGAACTGTGGTGCCCAGAACTGGACACAGTATTCCAGGTGAGGTCTGACCAGAGCGGAATACAGTGGTACTATTACTTCCCTTGATCTAGATGCTATACTCCTATTGATGCAGCCCAGAATTCATAGAATCATAGAGTTGGAAGAGACCACAAGGGCCATCCAGTCCAACCCCCTGCCAAGCAGGAAACACCATCAAAGCATTCCTGACAGATGGCTGTCAAGCCTCTGCTTAAAGACCTCCAAAGAAGGAGACTCCACCACACTCCTTGGTAGCAAATTCCACTGCCGAACAGCTCTCACTGAGAATTGCATTGGCTTTTTTAGCTGCTGCATCACACTGTTGACTCATGTCAAGTTTGTGGTCTACCAAGACTCCTAGATCCTTTTCACATGTACTGCTCTCAAGCCAGGTGTCACCCATCCTGTATTTGTGCCTTTCATTTTTTTTGCCCAAGTGTAGTACTTTACATTTCCCCCTGTTAAAATTCATCTTGAAGACCTCTCTCAACATCTACAACCAGCAGGGTTATCCAGTGAGGGTGAATGACGGAAGGTTCAGGACAGGTGAGCACAAGTCCTTCCACACAGTGGAAGGTTTGAACTGTGGAACTTCCTCTCACAGGAGGCAGCGATGGCCAACAAATCCAGATGGCTTTTAAGAAAGGACTGGGCAAATTCATGAGCGAGGCTACCTGTGGTCACCAGAACAATGTTCTTGCACCTCTGAATTCCCTGCTGCAGGGATGAAGAAACTCGAGTTGGAAAGGGACCCTGAGGGTCTTCTAGTCCAACCCCCAGCAATGTGGGGGAGGAGGGTTTATTGGTTTGTGTGCTTTATTATTTGCTCTTGTTCTTTTTAGGGTATTTTGTTATTTTTATGTTGTGAACCGCTCTGAGAGCAGATGAAACGTGGTATATTATTATTATTATTATTATTATTATTATTTATATACTGCCCTATACCTGGAGGTCTCAGGGCGGTTCACAAAAAAGATCACAATATATATAATGAAAATAAAAACAATAACCCAATAACGTCCCCCTCCAAAAGAGCAACATTTTAAAAGGGCATAGGATGTCAGTCAGGTCAATCAAATATACATATTTAATTAATTAAATGAATAATAAAAGCATCCATGACAGATGGCCAGATGAATTAAGGCAAAGAAGGAAGGAAGGAAGGAAAGAAGGAAGAAATTAAGAAAGGAAGGAAGAGGGCTCTAATTAATAGAGTAGTTTGTTTGCTACAGAAAACAGTGAATTCCGTAAAGGGAAAAATTAGCAAAGTATCTTATACTACCGTACAATGAACAACATATTTAAACGTAAGGTTCACAATCCTGCTGCGTTATCCTGCTTTTTAAAGAGAAGTGATCTGATCATCTGGGTTGGTTGGCGCGTGGTCGCGGGAACAGCTGCCTCGTCCTGCATTGCAGGGGGTTGGACTAGATGACCCCCACCCCTCCCGGACCCTTCCAACTCTACAATTCCGTGATTTCTATGACTCCTGAAATACCTTTCCTAAGGGGTGGAGGTAATTTGCGTCCTTTGCATCTGTTACCCCCTAAATCAAAATTTCTTTTGCACCTCCTGATCCAGCCGGGCTCATCTTCTCACCCGCTGCCGGCTTGTTGGGGGTTAAAGCAAGAGATGCGCGGCGTCCTAGAGAGGCAGCGAAAGGAGGGAGGGGCGCCCGCTTCCCGCCCTGGCAAAGGGAGGTCAGGTGACCGCGAGGAGGAGCCCCAAGACGGAGCGCGAGATGCAAAGCAAGCGGGTTGTGTGTGTCGTGTTTTCAAGTTGTTTGGAAGGAGAAGCCCTGCTGCCTGCAGGGACACAGGAAGCTGCCTTATACAGATTAGATACTGGCCCACCTAGCACCTACTATTGCAGGCACTGACTGGCAGCAGCTCTACAGGCTTTCAGGCGGGAGCATTTGACCAGCCCTAGCTGAAGATGCCAGGGCACAGTACGTGTCACTTCAGGAGGTTACAGGTGGGTAGCCGTGTTGGTCTGCCATAGTCAAAACAAAATAAAAATTTCTTTCCAGTAGCACCTTAGAGACCAACTAAGTTTGTTCTTGGTATGAGCTTTCGTGTGCATGCACACTTCTTCAGATACACTGAAACAGAAGTCACCAGATCCTTAAATATAGTGAGGGAGTGGGGAGGGGTATTACTCAGAAGGGTGGTGGGAATGGGTGATCAGCTGATCACTTCCACTATCACTGTCATTTCCACACCTATCAGCTGATCACCCATTCCCACCACCCTTCTGAGTAATACCCCTCCCCACTCCCTCACTATATTTAAGGATCTGGTGACTTCTGTTTCAGTGTATCTGAAGAAGTGTGCATGCACACGAAAGCTCATACCAAGAACAAACTTAGTTGGTCTCTAAGGTGCTACTGGAAGGAATTTTTTATTTTATTTTGACTTCAGGAGGTGAAATTGGGGGGGGGGGTTGGGGGGAGGGATCAGAAATGGGACTTTAAAATACGTAGCACCCCCAAAGGGTGCACCTTCATTATCTCCAATATAAAAAATAAAAAAAAATCCTTCCAGTAGCACCTGGTATCTGAAGAAGTGTGCATGCACACGATAGCTCATACCAAGAACAAACTTACTGGTAGTTGGTCTCTAAGGTGCTACTGGAAGGAATTTTTTATTTTTTATTTTGTTTTGACTATGGCAGACCAACACGGCTACCTACCTGTAACTGGAATTATCTCCAATGACAGCCACAAAAAATGGGTGTTTGGAATTCAAACCTGCTTTTATTTTTGTGAGCGGGCAACTTCTGTAGCTGAGTAAGATGGTCTTCTGTGGGAGAAGGAGATCATTCATAGTTTGCTCTCTATGGATGGTTCAGGTACAGCGGCCACTCCTGTGCACAAACATTTAAGTCACCTCCTAAGATAATAGTGGGATGCGGGTGGCGCTGTGGGTTAAACCACAGAGCCTAGGGCTTGCTGATCAGAAGGTGGCGGTTCGAATCCCCGTGACGGGGTGAGCTCCCGTTGCTCGGTCCTGCTCTGCCAACCTAGCAGTTCAAAAGCACATCAAAGTGCAAGTAGATAAATAGGTACCGCTCCGGCGGGAAGGTAAACGGCGTTTCGTGCGCTGCTCTGGTTCGCCAGAAGCGGCTTTGTCATGCTGGCCACATGACCCGGAAGCTGTACGGCTCCCTCGGCCAGTAAAGCGAGATGAGTGCTGCAACCCCAGAGTCGACATGACTGGACCTAATGGTCAGGGGTCCCTTTACCTTAAGATTGTCTCCCATAAACACGGTTTTAACAGTGAGTCTGTAAGTGACTTTGGAGGCCAATTCTGGATCCACACGTCCTTCCTCAGTGTGGATATAGGTTTCCGGTTGATCACAGTGAAGGTTTGCCAAGTGTGCCTTCCTCTTAGCACGTTTCTCCCTTTCGTCCTGAGTTCGAGTGTCTTCAAAGCCCATGACACCTTTGGTAAAGGCTGTTCTCCAACTGGAGCGCTCGCAGGCCAGTGTTTCAGTGTTGTTTATACTACATTTTTAAACATTTGCCTTGAGAGAGTCTTTAAACCTCTTTTGTTGACCACCAGCATTACGCTTTGCATTTTTAAGTTCGGAATAGAGTCTATGTTTGATAAAGAAGCATATAAGCTCCATTTGGAAAACCAAAGACATCACCTTCTAAAAGTGACAGGTGAGGCTAAATGACAATAGTGGGGGGGGGAAATGTAACATATAATAGAGGATCTCGAAAAAAACATTGTCTTCCATGCAGGAAAAGTCTAAGGCTGTGGGTGTGTAACCCATCATAGAATCATAGAGTTGGAAGAGACCACAAGGGCCATCCAGTCCAACCCCCTGCCAAAGCAGGAAACACCATCAAAGCATTCCTGACAGATGGCTGTCAAGCCTCCGCTTAAAGACCTCCAAAGAAGGAGACTCCACCACACTCCTTGGCAGCAAATTCCACTGTCATAGAACAGCTCTCACTGTCAGGAAGTTCTTCCTAATGTTTAGGTGGAATCTTCTTTCTTGTAGTTTGAATCCATTGCCCCGTGTCCGCTTCTCTGGAGCAGCAGGCAAAACAACCTTTCTCCCTCCTCCATATGACATCCTTTTATATATTTGAACATGGCTATCATATCACCCTTAACCTTCTCTTCTCCAGGCTAAACATACCCAGCTCCCTAAGCCGTTCCTCATAAGGCATTGTTTCCAGGCCTTTGACCATTTTGGTTGCCCTCTTCTGGACACGTTCCAGCTTGTCAAAGGACAGTATATACCAGGGATCCCCAAACTAAGGCCCGGAGGCCGGATGTGGCCCAATCACCTTCTAAATCCCCCGCGGATGGTCCGGGAATCAGCGTTTTTACATGAGTAGAATGTGTGCTTTTATTTAAAATGCATCTCTGGGTTATTTGTGGGGCATAGGAATTCGTTCATTTTTTCCCCCAAAATATAGTCTGGCCCCCCACAAGGTCTGAGGGTGCAACAGCGCCCTGCTGAAAAAGTTTGCTGACGCCTGGTATATACCGTAAGCCAGAAGGAAAAGCTGCAACCACCTTTGTCGCTGCATCTTTTCCATAGGGCTCAGACCTATGGAGTGCTGCCTAGAGCCTGGAGGATTGTTTGTAACCATAGAAGCTGCTGAAAGTGCTTTTCTTGCCAAATAAAGAGTTAATTACCAGATGTGTGCTTCTTCCTTTTCTGGGATGGGCTATGACAAAGCAGAGGAGAAAGAGGTGGGAGGATCATGGAGACAAACAGGTACATCAACAGTTGCCCAAGATGGGAAGAGCTTGCAGACTTCTTACTCTGAGGATTTATTATTCCTCCTTGCTCCGTTACTTCTTACTCCACGTATCTGTATGCTTCCTTTCCGTGATTAAACCATGCTCAGTGCGGCTTACAGAAACAATCACATAATTCACACCAGCACTTCTAAAAACATAACAAACTTTTAAGTAGTCACAAACAATACTGTAAATGAAAACTTCTCAATGATCATACAATAAAATCGGAACAATCCTGCATAAGGCCTAGCAACAGAAATCACAAAAACATAGCAAATGACAGCCAACTTAAAGCCTCTCAAATATTAAAGCTATAATTATTTGGGGGTGGGACCTAGCTAATACAATGTTAACTTTAAAACCAGTTCAACACATCCTGAGACCTGGACGTGCTCAGTTGGTGGAGCATGAGACTCTTAATCTCAGGGTCATGGATTTGAGCCCCATATTGGGCAAAAAATTCCTGCACTGCAGGGGGATGAACTAGATGATCCTCAGGGTCTCTTCCAACTCTATGATTTTATGAAACACCTGGGAGAATGGAGATGTTTCAAAGGGGTGCCGGAATAAAAGTTAGAGGCTAATGGGTGGGCTGGCCCTGCCTGGGAGAGGTAAGCATAGACTGGATGTTCCCCACTCCTGATGTAATGTAAGGTGTTCATACACCTCCCACATGCCATGCATTCATATGTTTTTCCCATGCTGGAGAGAGAGATTGAAAAAAATATTCTTTCTTGTAGCAGAGTTAGCACATTGGTATCAAGCACATTAAAACTTGGTTAGATTTTACACCTGCCCCAATCCACCTTCAAACAATTGTTCCCCATGAAAATACTTAGGCTAGAATAAATCTCAGACACATAGCTTTGGAAAAGTGAGTATTTTACTTACAGAGGTTCAGAAACTGCAACAAACAAGTCTCCATCCATTGGAAGTAAAAGTAAGGAAGAAAAGGTTCCAAGCAATTTAAAAGGAAAATAAATAAGTTATGTTACAAAAAGAATTAAGTTTAATTTAATGTAACAAAAATTACATTAAGAAAGATACAAGATGTAGATTTTTCTTGAGCTGGGAACCATGCTGGCTACTGGCGTCTTCCAGGAAGGCAAGAGCAAAAGAGAGAGGGAGGAAGAAGCAAAGGCTACTTGGAGTCTCTCCCATGTTAACGAGATCATTTCTGGCTCTGGTTAACACTTTCATGCACACAGGTGTCAGTAACTGTATATTGCCAAAATAAATTAAAAAATTAAAAAAAATAAATTAAAAAATAAAAATTGTCCAGTAGCACCTTAGAGACCAACTAAGTAGTTCTGGGTATAAGCTTTCATGTGCATGCACACTTCTTCAGATATGAAGTATATTGCCAGTTTCTATTCTCTGACAAGCAGGTGTGTACATGCAAAGAACATACAAGCATAGCATGTTAAGTCCCTCCCCCTCAAGAGTCCCATCTTGACTCAAATCTCCGCACATGTAAAGTTTTGCTCAGTATGTCAGCTGTTTGATGGGGCAATAAACTGGTTCCACAATTCCATTCTGGACATGTTCACAAATGTAGTGATCTCTCACCCCAATGTGTTTTGTACATGCCAGGAATTTCTTGGTCCTTGACAGCTTTGGACTGCTGACCTGCATCATCTGGAAAGGTTCACATTTACTCAGTCCAAGGTCCGCAATCTCAGGGCCATGGGTTTGAGCCACACATTGAGCAAACTATTCCGGCTAGATGACCCTCAGGATCCCTTCCAACCCTACAATTTTATGGTTCTATGAAAGCTTGCTACTCTAGACAAGTTCCTTAAAGAGGCAGCAGCAGCGGCTGTCTGGAGGACTCCCAAGGAGAGGGGAGAGGAGAGGAGACTGATGGAACACCCCACAAGGGAGGGTGTTTGAAAAAGGGTGAGAGTCTGCCAGCAATGCAGGCAAGGAGTGACCTAACGGGACTCCTGAGCCCCACAGGGGTGTTGTGGAAAGAAGGTACCGTGTTTCTCCAAAAATAAGACACCGTCTTATATTTATTTTACTTAAGAAAATAAGCCTGTGGCTTATTTTCGGGGGTGTCTTATTTTTTTATTAAGTATCGTATAGTTCTGGGCACCAGCCTCCTCCTGCCGCTGCTTGGTCCAGCTGTCTTGGGGCACGCGGCCCTGCTTGGCGCCGACCCGGCAGGCCACCTCCTCCTGCTGCTGGCTCCCGGAGGCTTGGGGTGGTGGGCGCCGACCTGGCAAGCCTCCTCCTCTTCCTGCTGCGGCTTGGCGCCCGGAACTGGCTGTTGCTGCTGCTGCTGCTGAAGTACTGACAAAGTGCCCAGCAGCGCTGCACGGAGCGCCCCGAGCCTCGGCGGGAGGAGGCGGAGGAGGCGGCTTGCCGGGTTGGCGCCCAGCAGCGCCGCACGGAGCGCCCCGATCCACGGCGGGAGGAGGAGGAGGAGGAGGCTTGCCGGGTCGGCACCCGGCAGCGCCGCACGGAGCGCCCCAAGCCGCGGCGGAAGGAGGCGGAGGAGGCAGCTTGCCGGGTCGGCACCCGGCAGCGCCGAACGGAGCGCCCCAAGCCGCGGCGGAAGGAGGCGGAGGAGGCGGCTTGCCGGGTCGGCACCCGGCAGCGCCGAACGGAGCGCCCCAAGCCGCGGCGGAGGAGGCGGAGGAGGCGGCTTGCCGGGTCGGCACCCGGCAGCGCCGAACGGAGCGCCCCAAGCCGCGGCGGAAGGAGGCGGAGGAGGCGGCTTGCCGGGTCGGCACCCGGCAGCGCCGAACGGAGCGCCCCAAGCCGCGGCGGAAGGAGGCGGAGGAGGCGGCTTGCCGGGTCGGCACCCGGCAGCGCCGAACGGAGCGCCCCAAGCCGCGGCGGAAGGAGGCGGAGGAGGCGGCTTGCCGGGTCGGCACCCGGCAGCGCCGAACGGAGCGCCCCAAGCCGCGGCGGAAGGAGGCGGAGGAGGCGGCTTGCCGGGTCGGCACCCGGCAGCGCCGAACGGAGCGCCCCAAGCCGCGGCGGAAGGAGGCGGAGGAGGCGGCTTGCCGGGTCGGCACCCGGCAGCGCCGAAGGGAGTGCCTCAAGCCGCGGCGGGAGGAGGCGGCTTGCCGGGTCGGCGCCCAGCAGCGCCGCACGGAGCGCCCCGAGCCGGGGTGGGAGGAGGAGGAGGCTTGCCAGGTCGGCTTCCAGCAGTGCTGCGCTGAGCGCCCCGGGCCTCCGGAAGCCAACAGGAGGAGGAGGCGGCTCTTGCTGGGTCCCGCTGGCTCGTGGCTCCAGGTGGTGCGCGCTGCGGCTCTTGCTGGGTTGCTGGGTGTTTTGACGGGGCTGCACCAGCAGCAACATCCGGGTCTGGGTGCCAACCCGACAAGCCTCTTCCTCTTCTTTGGCGCCCTCTAGAACTGCGCCCAGCAATACGGCTTATTTTTGGGGTATGTCTTATATTTTGTGAATGCTTGAAAATCCTGCCATGGCTTATTTTATAGGCACGTCTTATTTTATGAGAAACACGGTAGTTGATCAAGGGAGCCGTGGACCCAAAAAGGTTGAAAACCTCCGACCTAGGTGTTGCTTGAACCATAACCTGACGCTGCAGAGAGAGGTTTGAACAAAAAGATTTACTTTCTCA
The DNA here is from genome assembly GCA_900245905.1 of Lacerta viridis. Lineage (NCBI taxonomy): Eukaryota > Metazoa > Chordata > Lepidosauria > Squamata > Lacertidae > Lacerta > Lacerta viridis. Next base: position 319,571 of record OFHU01003594.1, read on the forward strand.
TACAGAGTTAGCACAGTTGCCGACTGGTACCAAGCGCGGGTGGCGCTGTGGGTTAAACCACAGAGCCTAGGGCTTGCTGATCAGAAGGTTGGTGGTTCAAATCCCCGAGGGTGAGCTCCCATTGCTTGGTCCCAGCTCCTGCCCACCTAGCAGTTCGAAAGCACGTCAAAGTGCAAGTAGATAAATAGGTACCGCTCTGGCGGGAAGGTAAACGGCGTTTCCATGCGCTGCTCTGGTTCGCCAGAAGCGGCTTAGTCATGCTGGCCACATGACCCAGAAGCTGTACGCCGGCTCCCTCGGCCAGTAACGCGAGATGAGCGCCCCAACCCCAGAGTTGGACACGACTGGACCTAATGGTCAGGGGTCCCTTTACCTTTACCAAGCACATAAAAATTTGGTTAGATTCTACATCTGCCCTCAATTCGCCATTAAACAAATGTTCCCCATGAAAACAGTTGGGCTAGTTTCAGAAGTTACAGCAAACAAGTCTCCATCCATTGGCAGTAAAAGCAATGAAGGAGAGGTTCCGAGCTGATTAAAAGAAAAAGAAATTGGTTTCGTTACAAAAAGGAACCACACAGTCTTTGTGTTAGCAAAGACGGGGACTGTAGAAAATGCTTGTAGAAAGATTCATTCACATGGTTTCCTTGAGCTGGGAGCCACGCTGGGTAATGGTGCCTTTCAGGAAGTCGGAGAGAAAGAGAGAGGGGGGGGGAAAAGAACGGCTGCTGGGAGTGGTTAACTAGAGCTCATTTCTGGCTCGGGTTAATGCTATCATGCATACAAGGGTGACTCGGTAACTGTATACTAAAAGGCATTTTGACATTCCATAAATTTACACGGTTTCTCCCATGTGGATTATTTGATGTTTGGAAAGGTTCCACCCAGCACACTGCTTCTCCCTTGTGTGGACTCTTTGATGTAAAGTAAGACTACCGCTCCCCCGAAATACCTTTCCACAGTCTGTGCAGATATATCTTTCCTCCGCTTTGTGGATTCTTTGATGTTTGGCAAGGGTTCCGCCATCCCGGAAGCTCTTTCCGCAGTTCAAGCATGTATATGGTTTCTCGCCTGTGTGGATTCGTTTATGTATACAAAGGGTCCAGCTAGCCCGGAAGCTCTTTCCGCACTCCATGCATTTATATGGTTTCTCCCCTGTGTGGATTCTTTGATGTTTGGCAAGGGTTCCTCTCATATCAAAGCTCTTCCCACATTCCAGACATTTATACTGCTTCTCTCCTGTGTGGGTTCTCTGGTGTTCAGTAAAGGTTATGCTATCATGGAGGCCCTTTCCACAGTCCATCTGTCCGGAGTTACAGTGTTTCTCCCCTTTGTGGATTATCTGATGGGAAATAAGATGTCCAAGTTGACTGAAACTCTTTCCACACTCCATGCATTTATATGGCTTCTCCCCTGTGTGGGTTCTTTGATGGGCAATAAGACTTCCTCTTTGGCTGAAGCTCTTTCCGCACTCCATGCATTTATATGGTTTCTCTCCCGTGTGGGTTCTCCCATGTGCAGTAAGGGAACTGCTTGTACTGAAGCTCTTCCCACACTCTGTGCATTTGTATGGTTTCTCTCCTGTGTGACTTCTGCTATGTGTATTTAACTGTGATCTATATTGGAATATTTTCTCACACACCGGACATGTAATATTCTTATTATCTTTACAGTCTTCTGGAGGGATCAAGAGTTCATGGACCTCAGCTCCCTGGGAAGCAGATTGCTTCTTCTGCCTAGGCTTTGATTGGTTTGCCTTGTGTCTTTCTCTTTGATTTCCAAACATTTCCTTCCCCATATCATGTGTGGTTGTTTCTGACAACGCTATATATGGCGCCTGTCCATCACCTGCATGAGGGAGGGGGCAGACAGAAAATGAAGATCCTGTAAAAAGCACAAATCACTCTGAGTTTCACCCTCAGTCATCAAATCATTCCATCTGCTCTAACCATTGAACCACCCCACCTGTCCCCAACCACTTTCACTATCACCAAACCAACTCCATCCATTGCCAAAAACAAATCTCTCCCTCTCAAACCACTCCAACAATCAAACCATTCCTCTAGATACTTCTGCCATCACCAAAACAGCCCATCCATCACAAAAAAGCCAATTCCATCCATCACCAACCCCAATTCCATACCAAAGCAACTATATAGGAGCAACATCCATCCATCACCAAACCAGCTCCATCCACTCTACACAGAATGTACTACAACACCAGGAGTAGCTGAAACTGCTCATGGGAGTTCCAATTTAGCAACATCTGGGAGACCACAGGATTTCCCTCACCCATCTTCTATACCCAAGGACTTACCTGCCCTTTTCTTCTGGACCAACAACTCTTCTTTTTCTTCAAACCAGGTGAGGTCCAATTGGGACACCAGAGGCCATTCTTAATAGGATAAGAAGAAAGCAAAAACTGTTACTGATGCCACCTGTGACTGCAAAAGGTAAAAAAAAAATATCCGAACCATGTCAGCCCTCCATCCCATGTCAAGCTTCGGTGAATCGGATCCCTCCCCCAGTGGCAGTAATTAAGCAGATCAAACGAAAAGAGTGCTCTTACCAGATAAGTTCTTTAATAATCACAGCAAGAGACAAGGAATGCATATCACGCTAAAAAATGGCATTGCTCCCAGTAAAGGTTCATCCCCTCTCTCCATTAATTTACATCACTCCTACATCAGGTAATCTGAGCTTGTTGTCATTGCGCTTTCTGTTCCATCACTTTCCAAGTCCATCTAGTCTTAGGGGAAGGGGGCGGGCATCAGGAATGATGTCCAAGGTCTGAATCTGCCAGCTGTCTCTCTCCTGGTGTTTCCTCTTTTTGCTGTTCCTCACCCATTATTTCCCAGCTTTCCCCCTCTGGACTATGCCACTCTGCAAACTAAATCAATACTGCCTTCCTGCCCTTGGGAAGGTTCAGGAAAAGGGGAGGGGGAATCCCACCATTCTTCCTCAGTCCAGGCTCTGACACCATCTCAACCACCTAGTTACAGGTAGGCAGCCGTGTTGGTCTGCCATAGTCAAAACAAAATAAAAAATAAAAAAATTCCTTCCAGTAGCACCTTAGAGACCAACTAAGTTTGTTCTTGGTATGAGCTTTCGTGTGCATGCACACTTCTTCAGATACAGAAGTGTGCATGCACACGAAAGCTCATACCAAGAACAAACTTAGTTGGTCTCTAAGGTGCTACTGGAAGGAATTTTTTATTTTGTTTCAACCACCCAGATATTTGAAAGAAGACAAGCGTAGAGGAGAGCAATGCACAGACCTTAAAACATCCATCTGGGGTCACCAAAGCGATTCGACCGTCATCCATTACTCCACCAGTCACTCCCACCATCACCAAAGCACTCCATCCATCAAAAAACTCTCTCAATCGTCAAACGCCACCCATGACCAGCCACTCCATCCACTCTGCTTAGAATGTATTACAAAAATGCGAGGAGACGATGAAACCACTCATGGGAATTGCATTACTGCAACAACCAGAAGACCATAGAGTTTCCCCCATCCCTGCTCTATATCCAAGGACTTACCTGCCACTCCCTTCTGGTCCAACAGTGCTTCCTTTTCTTCGGGGCAGGAGATGAGGTCTAATTGGAGCACCAGAGGCTCTTCTTGATGGGATTAAAAAAGTAGCAAAAATTGTTATCGATGGCCCCTGTGAGTGTAGAACAGGGGTCCCCAAACTAAGGCCCGGGGGCCGGATGCGGCCCAATCACCTTCTTCATCCAGCCCACGGACGGTCAGAAAATCAGCTTGTTTTTACATGGAGTAGAATGTGTCCTTTTATTTAAAATGCATCTCTGGGTTATTTGTGGGGCATAGGAATTCGTTCATATTTTTTTTTCAAAATATAGTCCGGCCCCCCACAAGGTCTGAGGGACAGTGGACCGGCCCCCGGCTGAAAAAGTTTGCTGACCCCTGATGTAGAAGTTTACAGAAAATCCAAACCATGCTGTCTCTTTCCCATACCTCCGTTCCAACCCCAAAGACCAGATCTTTGAAACAGGGCAGGAATGGGAGAGGGGAAGCACTAGATGGACCTAGAAACATCGGTCTGGTGTCACCAAAGCAACTCCTTCTCCATCCATCACTGCACCATCCCCTCCCACAATCACCAAACCACTCCATCTACCACCAAAACAACCATATCCATCCATCAATGACCCCAACCACATCACCAAAGCAACTGTAGTTATAGCAGCATCCATCCATCTCCAAACCAACTCCATTTATCAGTAATCGCTCCATCCGCACTGTCATGGATTCTTCAGTATTACAGTATTGCTGCATTACAGTTGGTTGGACTAGATGACCCTCAGGGTCCCTTCCAACTCGACAATTCTTTCATTGAATCATAGAGTTGGAAGAGACCACAAGGGCCATCCAGTCCAACCCCCTGCCAAGCAGGAAACACCATCAAAGCATTCCTGACAGATGGCTGTCAAGCCTCCGCTTAAAGACCTCCAAAGAAGGAGACTCCACCACACTCCTTGGCAGCAAATTCCACTGTCGAACAGCTCTTACTGTCAGGAAGTTCTTCCTAATGTTTAGGTGGAATCTTCTTTCTTGTAGTTTGAATCCATTGCTCCGTGTCCGCTTCTCTGGAGCAGCAGAAAACAACCTTTCTCCCTCCTCTATATGACATCCTTTTATATATTTGAACATGGCTATCATATCACCCCTTAACCTTCTCTTCTCCAGGCTAAACATACCCAGCTCCCTAAGCCGTTCCTCATAAGGCATCGTTTCCAGGCCTTGGACCATTTTGGTTGCCCTCCTCTGGACACGTTCCAGCTTGTCAGTATCCTTCTTGAACTGTGGTGCCCAGAACTGGACACAGTATTCCAGGTGAGGTCTGACCAGAGCGGAATACAGTGGTACTATTACTTCCCTTGATCTAGATGCTATACTCCTATTGATGCAGCCCAGAATTGCATTGGCTTTTTTAGCTGCTGCATCACACTGTTGACTCATGTCATGGTCTACCAAGACTCCTAGATCCTTTTCACATGTACTGCTCTCAAGCCAGGTGTCACCCATCCTGTATTTGTGCCTTTCATTTTTTTTGCCCAAGTGTAGTACTTTACATTTCTCCCTGTTAAAATTCATCTTGTTTGCTTTGGCTCAGTTCTCTAATCTGTTAAGAATGTACTAGAAAAACACTAGGAGATTCCAATTCAGCAACCTCCAAAAAGCAACAGGTCACACACACCCGATCCATCTTCTTCTATACTCAAGAACCCACCTGCCTCTCTTTTCTGGACCAACCACTCTTCCTTTTCTTCAAGCCAGGAGATGAGGTCCGATTGGGGCATCAGTGGCCCTTCTTCATGGAATAAAAAGAAAGCAAAAAGCGTTATTGATGGCTCCCAGGACTGCAAAGGTTTGCAGAAAATCCAAACCATGTACAAAAGACGAACAGGTCAGGTTGGTAATGATACACTGGGCAAAGGATCTGGGACATAATATTCAGGTGGCAGATTGGGAAAGGTTATGGAAAACAGACCTGAAATTCACGGCATGTTGTACTTTGAAAGAAAACTATATGGAAATGACGTACCGCTGGTATTTGACTCCTACTAAGCTGGCAAAAGGGATGCGGGTGGCGCTGTGGGTTAAACCACAGAGCCTAGGGCTTGCCGATCAGAAGGTCGGCGGTTCAAATCCCCGTGATGGGGTGAGCTCCCATTGCTCGTCCCTGCTCCTGCCAACCTAGCAGTTCGAAAGCACATCAAAGTGCAAGTAGATAAATAGGTACCGCTCTGGCAGGAAGGTAAACGGCGTTTCTGTGCGGCTGAGTCATGCTGGCCACATGACCCGGAAGCTGTACGCCGCCTCCCTTGGCCAGTAAAGCGAGATGAGCGCTGCAACCCCAGAGTCGTTCGCGACTGGACCTAATGGTCAGGGGTCCCTTTACCTTTACCTTTAAGCTGGGAAAAATGTATAGGACAAGTACAAATATCTGCTGGAAATGTAAAGAAAATGTGGCAGTGGACTGCAAGGGAGATGATATATAATGAAATGAAAAATACAGGTGAAATTTGAAAAATTAGGATATCGTGGAAAGGTTCATTTCTTTCAGTAATTCAACTTAAAAGGTGAAACTAATATATGAGATAGACTCATGACATGCAAAGCGAGATATGTCAAGCCTTTATTTGTTATAATTGTGATGATTATGGCGTACAGCTGATGAGAACCCCAAATTAACAATTTCAACTTTGGGGTTTTCATCAGCTGTACGCCATAATCATCACAATTATAACAAACAAAGGCTTGACATATCTCGCTTTGCATGTCATGAGTCTATCTCATATATTAAACTCCAGTAGCTAATGAAAACAATTGCTTACATAAATGGACTTTTCCACGATATTCTAATTTTTCAAGTTTCACCTGTGTATATATATATATATATATATATATATATATATATATATATATATGGATTTTTAGAACTTTGCATTGGAAAAATCAAATAAATATTATTTTTATTAAATCCAAAGCATGCTCTCTTTTCCATACCACCATCCCTTCCTAAAAGACCAGATATTTGAACGGAGACACCAATGAGGATGGACCTGGAAACTTCATCTGGTGCCCACAGCCTGCCCAGCGAGGAATGAAATACCAGGCAGGCAATAGTGGAATGTAGGGGTAGCCAACATGGCACCTTTGAGACATTGCTGGACTGCCATTCCCATCTGCCATGACTGTGGTTGATGGGAATTGGAGTCTACAATATCTGGAGGGTGCCACATTGACTGGCCTGATGTATTATTATTGTTGTTGTTATTATTATCCATGATTATAAAGATCTATAAACCTCTTCATGACATAAAGATATCCAAGCGGTGTACAAAGTAAAAACTGAATAAAACTCCGAAAACAATACAATTTTTCCCTACAAACTCCGAAAATGACAGAACAATCAGGAATATGGATAAGAAAAGAATTGGAGGTGATTAGGGACATTTTATGGTTCTGTATTAGATATTTATTACAGTCATAAATGAGAAATGAATGTATTTTACTGAATAATCGCAAAATAAAAATTAAAACAACAACAGAACAATATCTTCAGGTTTAAAATTCCATAAATGTGTTAGTTTGCATTTTTTGGTACAAGAAAGTATTGGTTTCAAGTGTAGAGATCTTTTCTATTCTAATGGATTCAAGAAGGTTCTGGAAGCTTCTCTGTGTGATGCAAGCTGGTGCAAGCTGAAAGTTTCTAGCTAACAAGTAAGTTTCTATTCCGCCTAGAAACAAGCAGAAGGTTCCTGATGTTTGGGTTATTCCTTCAGAGAAGGCTGAAACAGCTGGTTTCACTTTCTGTCTCTCTTTCCTTCTGGTGTGGTGATCTGTATATAGTAGCCTATGCTTAGCGTTGAGGTTTTATTGTAAGATTAAGTTAAGTCTGCTGCAACTGGATTTCTTATGGACTATGCCAATCCTGACAGATATGGATTTGGGACCGTTAGTAGGAAACTCTGCTGGATGAAGCTAATTGCCTGTAGTCTATTTTTCTAAGGAACCCTGCAGTGTGTTTATGTTTTTACTCTGCTGACTACACATTGGGAGTCTGCTCTGAATCAATACGAGCAGAATCAATGACCAAATATCTGGGTGAAAACTTAAGGGAAAAACTTCTTTAGCCCCAAAAGCCCAAAATGACCTCATTGGCACCTAAGCTGGGTGGTGCCTCTCTAATTTTGGCTGCTAGCACAGGAAGGCTTGGCTTAGCCAGAACTGACCATGGACTTCCTATATGGAGAGAAGAACGATAAGGAATTCAAGAAAGCGAGTGCAGAAGGATCTTTACCCAGAGAGGCCAAGTTCCTGTAATTATCCAGCATGACATCTTTGTAGAGTTCTTGCTGGCCTGAATTCAGCAAGGCCCACTCGATCCTGGTGAAGTAGACAGCCACCTCCTCAAAGGACACCAGACTCTGAAAAAAGGAGGAAATTTCCATAATTCTGATAGTGACTTTCCAAAAAAAGAAAAGAAAAAGAGAGAGAAAATATCCAAGGAAGGGAAGTAAAAAAATACCATTCTGAGAACCCACTTCCAGAACCACCACACAGTGAGTCTTTATGTACACCAGGGGTGTCAACAAAAGAGGTTTAAAGACTCTCTCAAGGCAAATCTACAAAAAAGGAGTATAAACACAGACAAATGGGAAACACTGGCCTGCGAGCGCTCCAATTGGAGAACAGCCTTTACCAAAGGGGTCAAAGGCTTTGAAGACACTTGGCTATGAGCGATTGCCAAAGAAGAAGAAATCAGGACTGAGGAATGTCAGGCCCTGCAACCTTCCAGACCTTGTATTATTGGAATTCTTCCCAGGACACACACCTCTCACAACGGCCCTGATTTGCACGCCACAGGTTTGTGCCCAGCTAGAATGTGTCCTGGATGTCTGACAATGCTTTTTTCCCTTGCCTGGACGGAGGATAAGAGCAGCGTGTGTAAAAAGCATGAGGGTCTGTGGTGATTGGGAGCGGCCGCCGAGGCCATATAACACTGGTCCTGAAAGACCTACAATGGCTCCCAGTACGTTTCCAAGCACAATTCAAAAATGTTGGTGCTGACCTTTGAAGCCCTAAACAGCCTCGCCTCAGTATACCTGAAGGAATGTCTCCACCCCCATCATTCAACCCCAGATACTGAGGTCCAGCTCCGAGGGCCTTATGGCGGTTCCCTCACTGCGAGGTTACAGGGAACCAGGCAGAGGGCCTTCTCGGTAGTGGCTCCCGCCCTGTGGAACGCCCTCCCATCAGATGTCAAGGAAAGAAACTGTTAGAGATTTCAGAGTTGCCTACGTGCAGAAATGCAGCCGTCTATCTCCAAGCAATTAACTAGTTGGCAGAAAGCCCAGATTTGCTCTCTCTCGGACCCTTAGCAACAACCTGTGATTGGTCAGTGAGTTCCTAAAGACTGAGCTCTGTGTGAGAGCTGTGTGGTTAGTGTGGTGAGTGTTTTGTGGTTAGTGGTCAGTGTAGAGAGAGAGAGAGACAGAGTGGGAAAGAGTTTATGTTTTGTTTAAAGTCTGTAAATAGTAACTTATGGATGCTAGTTGCTTCAATCAATAAATACTGTATATAGTTATCCAGTGAGTTGCTGAGTTCCTGCGTTGAGCTGTCTAGTCAATTTCACAACAGCCAGAAGCTTCCAGAAAAGTCTGCGTCTAACTCTGCGGTGTCCAGGAATACGTTATACTCCTGACACTAAATCTTAAGAGAAACAACTATCTGACTTTTAGAAGACACCTGAATGCAGCCCTGTTTAGGGAATTTTTAATGTTTGATGTTTTATCGTGCTCTTAATATTCTGTTGGGAGCTGCCTAGAGTGGCTGGCGATACCCAGTCAGATGGGTAGGGTATAAATAATAAATTATTATTATTAAAACCATGCCTGCAAACAGACAAAGCAGGGCTCACAGTCGGTGCCAGTCAGTTCATCAGCTTCGCTAGGGGGATCCCAATAAGAGGGGAGGACTCACTTTCTGTGCCAACCAGCTATTTGGAACCTGTGGGCAGAGGCTCCGTGCCCCTCCTGCATGGAGTTATGTTTCTACTCTATTTCTACCATGCTGAGAGAATTTTACATGCTGCCTCAAAAAACACAAACCAATTAAACAAACAAAGAAGCCACAGGAGGAGACACCCCCCCCGACCCAATTACCTGAGCTGAAGGGAGAGCCATTCCTTCCACTTCATCCCAAAGAGGAGAGGACCTGCGGCATGTCACTAGTGCTTTTCGACTACCTGCAAAAGTGGCATGGAAAAGGTAGCAGGATAAGACATTTTGTTTTTTCCCCTTCATAATGTATGTGGAAGGAAGGTGGCATGTGTTTGCTCAACTACTTTTTCAAGCTGGTTCTTGAACTGATTGGAAGCAGCTTGCCCATTTTTCAAGCTCCTAAGGAAGGAATGTTTTACTCTGAAGCACACCTGAGTTCTTTGTTAAGTCGTTTTGGGTCCTTTTTTTGAGTAAAGGTAAAGGTAAAGGGACCCTTGACCGTTAGGTCCAGTCGCGGACAACTCTGGGGTTGCAGCGCTCATCTCGCTTTACTGGCCGAGGGAGCCGGCATACAGCTTCCGGGTCATGTGGCCAGCATGACTAAGCCGCTTCTGGCGAACCAGAGCAGCGCACAGAAACGCCGTTTACCTTCCTGCCGGAGGAGCGGTACCTATTTATCTACTTGCACTTTGTGCTTTCGAACTGCTAGGTTGGCAGGAGCAGGGACCGAACAACGGGAGCTCACCCCGTCGCGGGGATTTGAACTGCCGACCTTCTGATAGGCAAGCCCAAGGCTCAGTGGTTTAGACCACAGCGCCACCCGCGTTTTATGAGTACAGCTGATAATAAATATAAATACCTATGACTGAGCAACCACAGAGCAGTTCAGTACTTGGAACGATATAGATTGTTGTATGTTGGATATGTGATTGTAAAACTGTAATTTGAAGAGTCGGACACGACTGAATGACTGAACAACAACAACAATTTGAAAAAACAAATAAATAAATTAACGGGAAACCAAAAAAACCTCACAACTGGGAAGTGTTGCTGCTGTGCTCATAGTTCGTGGACTGACCACAGGGATCTGCTTAGCCACCTTGAGAACAGGAAGCAGGGATATACTTCCTGTGTTCTTTAGGCACCCACCTGCTTCTTTCTCCTGGACAAACTCCTCTTCCTCTTCTTCCAACCAGGAGATGAGGCGAGGTTGAGGAAACAGAGGCCCTTCTTTGAGGGAAAAGCAGAAGATACATCATTGTTTAGGGGTGTTTTTTTGTGGCTCTCTATTTAGAACCTGCTAATAAAAACATTCTTGTTTACGTCACTTTTTCCAGGCAAATAAGACAGTTGTCGTGTGTTTCAATCTGGTTTTTAGGGCCGTGTTGGTTTTAATCATTTTTGGAATGGTTTAAATGGTTGGGGTTTTTTCAGCTATTTTCCTGATAATTTTATTGCTTTATTCTTTCTGTAAACTGCTTTGAGGTTCTTTTTCTTTAACGTTTTATGTGGTCAATGGATTTTGGGAAACAAACATACACATATCTCAACCAAAGGATACTTACCCAGAGAAGCCAATTCCTCATAATTCTCCAGCAGGACTTCCCTGTAGAGAGCCCTCTGAGCTGGACCCAGGAGCGCCCACTCTTCCTGGGTGAAATATACTGCCACCTCCTCAAAAGACACCAGAACCTAGAAGAAAACGGAAGGCAGTTCCTATCACAAACACAAAATTGTGCTCATACCAAGAACAAACTTAGTTGGTCTCTAAGGTGCTACTGGAATGAATTTTTTATTTTATTTTGTTTTGACTATGGCAGACCAACACGGCTACCTACCTGTAACCAAATCTACTTCCACACACTGTACATTCTTACTTTTTCTCCTCTCTGTGAATTTGATTGTCACCACCCTGAGACGTACCTGATTTACCCTCCGCCTTCTGCTTTCGTCTCCCCTCTCGCCTACTGCCTCCATCTTGAACCCTCAGCTTCCTTTGCTCCACCTGCTCTTTGGATCCTTTTGGTGACACTTCTGATTGTTCCCCTTCTGCCAGCATCCCTTCAACATCTCCTGATGGAATAAAAAGGCAAACTGATAAAATGCTAAAGTAGTGTCTTCACCCCAATCATTCATTCAGGACACAGAGATCCAGGTCCCAGAGCCTTCTGGCGGATCCCTCACTGCACAAAGTGAAGTTAACAGGGAACGAGGCAGAGGGCCTTCTTGGTAGTGGCACCCGCCCTGTGGAATGCCCTCCCATCAGATGTCATGGAAATAAATAAGGCCTCAGTCACACCTGAATTTGTTTGTTTCTCTATTATTTTTAACCACTTTTGCCCGGGATGCTCTTGCAGAAGCTGCTGTACTTAACAGAAACATAATTTTTTGCCCTTGCAAGTGTAGCAGTTAGCAAAAGAAAAGTGCAGGAAAGAGAGGAAATTAAACAACGCAAGTGACTCCAAAATTTTGGTTTGGAATGACAAACATTCATATACTGAACTTTAAGCTTTCGTTTTGATTTGTTTTAGAGTGCCTTTGATTTTTGTATCATATTGTAGATTGCTTTGAGTTTACTTTTCATAAAAAGTGACTAAATATAACTACTGGTATTAGTAGTAATAATAATAATAATAACCTGCCACTTTGAGATTAAGCGTTGTATAAATCTCCTAAAGGCAGAAAATTGCAAACAGTACAAAGGAGGCATTTTGTTTTTGGTCCCCCGTGCGAAGTTGGAGCGCATATAAATGCCCCTGTTCCCCGTGTCAGCCATTGCGCATTAATTGAATGCACCCAAGATGGTCACTGCCTGTACCATGGACCATGTTTTACTCTGAACTATATTATAAGGAAACGTACTAAGAACATTAAAAATAATTGAAACAGACTGTGGGAGAAATGTCAAATTGCCAGCATCAACTGCAGACTTCTGCTATTTATACAAGAACAACGCAAAAATGAAGCTCAGAGTAGGCTTAAATGACAGTAAGACTAATGCTTTTGGAACGTTGTGAGGAGTGAAGCAAGGCTGCATTCTGGCTTCCGCTCACTATATGAATCATTTGGTGCCATGTTTAGGCGATGCAAACTCCCCGTGTCCGGTAATTAGGAACAGAAAGAACTCAATCTTGATGCATGCCGGTGATTTAGTATTCCGCTCACTTTTCCGATCGGGCCTCAAAAATAACTTGGAGGTGTTCAGCACATAGTGTAATCAAGAAAGCCTGCCGATAAATTAACATAAGGCCGAGATTATGATGTTTCTGGCCAACAACAGTATAAACGGTGCTTAGATCAGCAAGCTACAGAACAAACTTGCTCATTTAGGTACCTGGATATACCTTTTTATTGAAAGCCTCTCTTGGAAGTGTCATAGGGAGGCAGTGAAAGTCAAAGCACAGAAAACTACTGTGGCACAGAAAACTGAAAAGCAATTGTGGCATGAATATGGTCCTTTAAATGGCAAGTGTGTAAGTAATGGGGCTGGATATGTCTCAGCCCCAATTAAGAGTGTTAAGACTGTCAAATTTGCAGTCAAGAGAATAGGACATTCTGTGGCAGCCCTTCAAGTTCCCTAAGAAGGGAAACTTACAATTTAAGGACGATCCATTCAAAGTCTCCCACTTCCCCTCCCAGGAGATGAAGACCTTTCCCCGTCGCCTCTTAGTTCCCCCCAGGAGGGACGTGGCTCCATCCCTTTTGCGCCTCTTCCTCCTGGCATCCCCCTCCCTTTCGCCCCCCCCCAAAAATCGCCCCTGCATCGGCCGCCCCCCCCCAGTTACCCGCCTCCAGGGAGGACAGCCGCCGCCATACCCAGCATCTTCCCCCGGAAGTGTAACAGGAAGCGGAAGCTCCGCCTCTCCCGCCACCCTTCCGTTCCGCTCTAGGAACGGCAGCCCCGTCGCTGCTGTTAACCGTTTCGGAGCCTCTTGGTTCCTCCGGGCAGAGAGCGAGCAGAGGCTGCCGCTTGTTCTCCGAAGCAACAAAAGGGCAAAGATATTGTTTAGAAATAAAACTTCGTATTCCAAAAAACACATCGTCTATTTTTTATGTGTTGAGGTGTGTGTGTGTGTTTGCACATCTGAAGGCGATCCCGTTTAGGAAAGTTTTCAATTTTGATGTTTTTTCGTGTTTTTAATATTCTGTTGGTAGCCGCCCAGAGTGGCTGGGGAAAACCCAGCTAGATGACCGGGGTATATAAATAAAGGATGATGATGATGATGATGATGATGCACGGCTCCAGCCAGCAGAGGGCAGGTGGGGAGACTGGCAGATCCCCCGGGGAAAATGCACTTTGCACTTTCCTAGGAATCCCACCCAAGCTCCTCCTCTTCCTCCCTCCCTTTGTCTCTCAACCTCTCTCTTTTTATGCAAGATCCATGGCGTAGGCATGAAATCTGCAGCCGTCCTTGCAAGTACAAATAAACTGTAAGTAAGGAGACTTCCTCCCCCTTTTCCAATAGGGCCTCGCCTCGTCGCGTTTTATTCGACATTTCAAGCAATGCTAGTTGATGCGTGGATGAGACGGAACTGGGTGGATGCCGCTTCCAAATTCGAAACTCGGCTGCAAACCATCAACCAGCCAAGGAAAAAAAAATTTGAGTTCAGACCATCGGTTAGCCGTTCACCTCGCTCAGCGTTGCCTGCGCGGACTGGCAGCGGCTCTCCGGGGTGTGTGTGTGTGTCCCCTTTTGCATGCAAAGTGTGTCCCTCTGCCCATGATCTGTGTGGTCTCTTCCGTTGCAAACGAAGCGAGATTCCCTCGGGGTTCAAAAGGGCGAGCTGCTTCAGGAGGAGCGAAGGAAGCTGACTTGCATCCCTTGGGCCTTGGTTCAACTAGTATTGGCTGCACTGGCCGGCAGCGGCTGTCCGGGGGGAAAGGAGGCAGCCGCTGATATCCCAAACCCCCATTCAGCCCCAAGGGGAGGTGTGAGGAGTGCAGAGTGCCTTTGAATGCAAAGGAGATCCCCAGATAGGAAGGGAAAAGGAGGAAGGGAATGCAGAGCAGGGGAGGGGGGTTTGGAGTGGAAGAAAAATTCCCTATTTAGAGGGATAATTCCTCTTGATACCTTCTTCTTCTTCTTCTTCTTCTTCTTCTTCTTCTTCTTCTTCTTCTGATCTCATTTTTTGACAGAATTACAAGCCTGGTAGATGAAGGGAACGCTGTGGATGTAGCCTATCTTGATTTCAGCAAGGCCTTTGCAAGGTGCCCATGATATTCTTGTAAAGAAGCTGGTAAAATGCGGGCTAGACAATGCTACCATTCAGTGGATTTGTAACTGGCTGACTGACCGAACCCAAAGGGTGCTCATCAATGGCTCCTCTTCATCCTGGAGAGAAGTGACTAGTGGGGTGCCACAGGGTTCTGTCTTGGGCCCAGTCTTATTCAACATCTTTATCAATGACTTGGATGATGGGCTTGAGGGCATCCTGATCAAGTTTGCAGATGACACCAAATTGGGAGGGGTGGCTAATACCCCAGAGGACAGGATCACACTTCAAAATGACCTTAACAGATTAGAGAACTGGGCCAAAGCAAACAAGATGAATTTTAACAGGGAGAAATGTAAAGTACTACACTTGGGCAAAAAAAATGAAAGGCACAAATACAGGATGGGTGACACCTGGCTTGAGAGCAGTACATGTGAAAAGGATCTAGGAGTCTTGGTAGACCATCAACTTGACATGAGTCAACAGTGTGATGCAGCAGCTAAAAAAGCCAATGCAATTCTGGGCTGCATCAATAGGAGTATAGCATCTAGATCAAGGGAAGTAATAGTACCACTGTATTCCGCTCTGGTCAGACCTCACCTGGAAACTGTGTCCAGTTCTGGGCACCACAGTTCAAGAAGGATACTGACAAGCTGGAACGTGTCCAGAGGAGGGCAACCAAAATGGTCAAAGGCCTGGAAACGATGCCTTATGAGGAACGGCTTAGGGAGCTGGGTATGTTTAGCCTGGAGAAGAGAAGGTTAAGGGGTGATATGATAGCCATGTTCAAATATATAAAAGGATGTCACATAGAGGAGGGAGAAAGGTTGTTTTCTGCTGCTCCAGAGAAGCGGACACGGGGCAATGGATTCAAACTACAAGAAAGAAGATTCCACCTAAACATTAGGAAGAACTTCCTGACAGTGAGAGCTGTTTGACAGTGGAATTTGCTGCCAAGGAGTGTGGTGGAGTCTCCTTCTTTGGAGGTCTTTAAGCGGAGGCTTGACAGCCATCTGTCAGGAATGCTTTGATGGTGTTTCCTGCTTGGCAGGGGGTTGGACTGGATGGCCCTTGTGGTCTCTTCCAACTCTAGGATTCTATGATTCCCCTGTTGTTGTTGTTGTTGTTCCTGGGCGAAGGTTTGAATTTGCTTTTAGAGGTGCTACCTGATTGGATTTAAGAAAAGAAGCTTAAAAAACTAAAGCCATTTCCAAGCTTTCTTCTCCCCCCACCAACGCTACCTACCTGAATCTTTGAATTTTTATTTTTAAAAAATTGATAAGGGAGAAAATAAAGACAAGAGAGAGAGTGACATCTAGTGGACATAGGAAAAATTATGTTTGAGAGATTTTTTTTTTAAAGAATGCCAACAGGCACTGGCTTTAAGTGAAAAATTATGCCCTTATTAGTACAAACATCCGGAAATCTCAAAGCGGCTGCAAGGTTGCAGTTCTCAGACATGATATTTTATACCCCCTGAACTAACGTATATTCATGAGCTAACCAGTCCCATAATTACAACTCCTTTTCCCACAACAGTCACAACCCACCCATATGATTTCCAACCAACCAGGAATTACTATTACTATTAATTAAATTTGTATACTGCCCTATAACTGCAGGTCTCAGGGTGGAATCCTTTAGCTGTTCTTACAAACCCACCCTAACTTCTCATTAAGCTAATTTGCTGTTAACTCTTTGTTTTTCAGTGTCCTGTTTATTATTTACTATATTGAATTAGATGCATAACAATATTGCTTTCATTATATGTGAATAATATAGCAGTCATACTAGTTTCCTAAGCTGTTTTTGTGCAGTGAGGAAAGGGGAGAAAACTGAATTGAGGGAGGCAGCTAATTAGCCTTTATACCTAATATGATCCTTGATTTCTGGTTCAAACTCCTGATGTGGTGCTTTGTTTTGTTTTAATCCTTCTATGCAGTGGATGGGCAGGAGAGTGAGAATTATCAGGAGCTGTTTCTTTGGGAAGAAGCAAGTATAACATGAAGAAACTAATATTTAAAAATCAGCAGGAATGAAAAAGAGGAGTGGAATGAATTCTGTGCTCCTTGAGGTGTTGATGCCCGTGAATGCCTGCTGTCGCAAGAAGTTTTTGAACTGAACAGAAGGGAAGAGTATCCAGTCTTGGGGGAAATATTGAAATATAAATCAAATAGACACTGCAGAACCCACAGAAGGGAGAACACCATATAAATGAGAGGAACGAAGGAGGAGCTTCAGTTGCAGCCCTGCCCTAAGGATAAGAGATTCCACACTGGAAGAAGGCTTATAAACCTATCAGTGGTGCAAAGTGAAAACCATACTTCATATCAAACTGTAGAGTAAGGGAAGAAAGAGGAATCTTTACTTCCTTTTTAAAATCTTGGAACTCCTAGGATACCCACCTTCTTAAATCGTTTTCCCCATAGCAGCTGATTTCTGACAGTCTTCTGAAGTGACACTGCGGAAAAACAGGTTGGAAGAGAGATGGCTGGAAAGAAAAGGGGTCGAAAGAGGAACGGGGGAAACCAGGGAAATAAAACCTCTACTTCTCAGAGCACCAATGTCCGCAAACTCCCTGTTCCACAAGACCACAAAGGAAGAAGGGAAAAGTGCCCAGACTGTGGGAAGACATTCACATCTAAATCAAATTTAAATAGACACTGCAAAATCCACACAAGGGGGGAGATATATAAATGCGAGGAGTGTGGAAAGGGCTTCAGTGAAAGGGGAGACCTTAATTCACACCGGAGAACTCACAGACGTGAGAAGGGTTATGAGTGTGTGGAGTGTGAAAAGAGCTTCAGTTGTATCAGAAACCTGACTGTACATCAAAGAACTCACACAGGGGAGAAGCCATATCAGTGTATGGAGTGTGGAAAGAGCTTCAGTAAAACAGGAGCCCTTAACATCCATCAAAGAATTCACACAGGGGAGAAGCCATATGATTGTTTGGAGTGCGGGAAGAGCTTCAGAGATACCGGAAAACTTGCTGTGCACCTAAGAACTCACACAGGGCTGAAGCCATATGAATGTATGGAGTGTGGAAAATGGTTCGCTCAGAGAGGAGCCCTTAATATACATCAAAGAAGCCACACAGGGGAGAAACCATATGAATGCCTGGTGTGTGGAAAGAGCTTCAGTCAGAAAGGAGGCCTTACTGTCCATGAAAGAACACACACAGGGGAGAAACCATATGAATGTGTGGAGTGTGGGAAGAGCTTCAGTCAACAGGGGCACTTTATTGTACATCAAAGAACACACACAGGGCTAAAACCATATAAATGTTTGGAATGTGGAAAGAGTTTCTCTTGTACTTCAGTACTTAACAAACATCAAATAATCCACACAGCAGCAAGGCCCTTTGAATGTGTGGAGTGTGGAAAGAAGTTCAGAAGCAGTAGTTATCTAACTAAACATTTAAGAATACACAGAGGGCTAAAACCATATAAATGTTTGGAATGTGGAAAGAATTTCGGCCGTAGCATATGCCTTGTTCTCCATCAAAGAATCCATACAGGGGAGAAACCATATAAATGTATGGAGTGCGGGAAGAACTTCCGTTGTAATGGAAGTCTTAGTTCCCATCAAAGAACTCATACAGGGGAGAAGCCGTATGTGTGTGTGGAATGCGGAAGGAGGTTCAAGAACAGCAGAAATCTTTTCCAGCATAAAATAGCTCACACAGGTTTGAAGCCATATGAATGCGATAAGTGTGGGAAATGCTTCACTCAGAGTGGAGCCCTTAATGCACATCGAAGAAGCCACACAGGGGAGAAACCTCATGAATGCATGAAGTGTGGAAAGAGCTTCAGTGAGAGAAAATATCTTACTGTACATCTAAGAATCCACACAGGGGAGAAACCATACAAATGTGTTGAGTGTGGAAGGAGCTTCAGTATTAGCGGCTCACTTCGTATGCATCAAAGAACCCACACAGGGGAGAAGCCATTTAAATGTGAGGAGTGTGGGAAGAGCTTCTCGATAAAAGGAAACCTAACTACGCATGAAAGAATCCATGCAGGCGTGAAACCGTTTAAATGTGTGGAATGTGGAAGGTGCTTTGGTTGCAGTGGAAGCTTTACTAAACATCAAAGAATCCACACAGGAGTGAAGCCATATAAATGTATGGAGTGTGGAAAGAGCTTCAGCCAAAGTGGAAGTCTTACTACCCATCAGAGAATCCACACAGGGGAGAAGCCGTATGAATGCCAGGAGTGTGGAAAGAGCTTTTGTGCTAAATCAAACCTTACTCACCATCAAAGAAACCACTAAGGGAAGAAACAATTTACATGAGTGTTGTGATTAAATCCCTTTCTTAATAAGGCCTCTTTTTTTAAATGTATTTTTATTAAAGTTTTAAAGAAGAGATACAAAGATTAGTATCAAATACAAAATATCTTTAAAATACAAAAAGGTGAAATAAAAAAAGAAAGAAAGAACAAGAAAAGGGAGGGATTCCATTCCTTGCTTGTCAGCTATATGTAAACAATTATTCAAAACTTTCACTCCAAGGTATACAATAAACGCGTATATTGTTCAATCTCCAAACCTAGATATCACAAGTTCATCCACCCCCCACAAAAAGCCCATAAGGGATTTCCAATAATTATTACGGTAAATAACAAAGATTTTTCTGTGATTAAGCACATCAGCTTTGCCATCTCAGCCAAGTCCAGTAATTTCCACAACACTTCCTCCATAGCAGGTAATGTTAAATCTTTCCATCTTTCTGCATAATAAAAGTCTTGCCGCTATAATCTTGTATTCAAATAATCATCCATAATCATTTTCTAATTGCATATCCATTAGACCCGAAAGGAAAAGATCTTGCTTCAATTGAACATTAACTTTTAAGTCTGCAACAGAGGAGGTTGGAGAGGCTGTCCTGGGCTTCCCTCCTTCATCACAGAAGTGACCTCAAACAGTAGCCAGACATTGTTATACTGCAGTGGACCCAGCAGTGGAAATCTTTTTGAGACAAAATTATTGGGAGGAGGGTGGCTGGGGGTGCAGGTTTGCATAGGAGGCTCAAAACCTTGTGGAGTTGCCATGCTTGTAATTAAGAAATGTCCACTTGTTATTAATAAAATTTTGATAGTTCCTAAAGGGAAGTATTCAGTGCTTTTTTACTGGGGGGGGGGGACGCAGGGGTACGCATACCCCTAAACATTTTGTGAATCTAAGTTTGGCCTCATTGAGGGGCAATATTTCAATATGGGTAGGAAAATGAGAGTAGGCCTAAACGTTTTTTAAAGAAAAAAATGGACTGGAAGTATGTGCATGTAAATGGAACAGCATTGGCTGAACAACTTACCTTTTGCTCAGTTTACTCCTGGGTCTCTGAGCAGATCAATTTTTTAAAGAACACTCTGCAAGTGTTACAATCCTTTCCGACTGGTACTATTACCTTAAAAGGTAAAGGGACCCCTGACCATTAGGTCCAGTCGCGGACGACAGATTGCGGCGCTCATCTCGCTTTACTGGCCAAGGGAGCCGGCGTACAGCTTCCATGACTCAGCCGCTTCTGGCGAACCAGAGCAGCGCACACAAACACCGTTTACCTTCCTGCCAGAGCGGTACCTATTTATCTACTTGCACTTTGATGTGCTTTCGAACTGCTAGGTTGGCAGGAGCAGGGACCGAGCAATGGGAGCTCACCCTGTTGCGGGGATTCGAACTGCCGACCTTCTGATTGGCAAGCCCTAGGCTCTGTGGTTTAACCCACAGCGTCTCCCGTGTCCCACTATTATCTTAGGTGACTTAAATGTTTGTTGCAATCAGGCCGTGCACAGGAGTGGCTGCTGTACCTGAACTATCCATAGAGAGCAAACTATGAATAATATCCTTCCGTCTTTGACCTCCTGGACATGTGCTGGACAAAAGACTTTCCACTCCCCCCCACCCCAGTTCATAATTCTTACTCTTGTATCGATCATTATCTCTTACAGTAAGCACAATGGGAGAGAGTGCAAGATGAGGGACTGGACCTCATCATTGAATCTGACCATGCTCCATTCTTTTTTCTCTCTGTCAATTAAATATTTCACTAGAAGTAGAGACGCAGGTGGCTCTGTGGTCCAAACCACTGAGCCTCTTGGGCTTGCCGGTCGGAAGGTCGGCGGTTTGAATCCCTGTGACAGGGTGAGCTCCCCTTGATCTGTTCCAGCTCCTGCCAACCTAGCAGTTCAAAAGCACAACAGTGCAAGCAGATAAATAGGTACCGCTGCAGTGGGAGGGTAAACTGCATTTACGTGCACTCTGGTTTCTGTCACGGTGTTCCGTTGCTCCAGAAGCGGTTTAGTCCTGCTGACCACATGATCTAGAAAGCTGTCTGTAGACAAACACCAGCTCCCTCGGCCTGAAAGCGAGATGAGCACTGCAACTCCATAGTCGCCTTTGACTGGACTTCACTGTCCAGGGGTCCTTTACCTTACCTTTTTACCTATTTCGCTAGAAGTATTTGCCTGCCTAGAAGGGGTTTTATTCTACAACTGCTTAAGTCCAAGATTTTGGAAAAAGCATTTATGTGTTTAATTAAACACTTCTATCTGAGCTCATCAGAAATACGTCGTGTCAATAGCCATGATTTCACATTTAAAAAGAAAAACCAAAAAGCTCCACCTTTTTTGTGCAGGAATGCTCCTGCACCAAACTGCTGTATTAAAAATAAATTTTAAAAATTGCTATTGCAGGTAGAGGGAGAGAGGAAGAGAAGAATCTTGCAGGAGCGTTTTAATAATAATTAGTTGTTTGTATTTCTATTATTTATTATTATTTTTATGAGAGTGACTCAAAATCTTTGCCTGGCTTAAAGCTACACACGTATTTTTCTAATTTTTGTCTTCCTTTTGGGCAAATCTAGCACATCACAAAACGCATATTTCAAAAAATAATTTTCTAAAAATTTGCATATGTGCAGTGAAACAAATCCCCACAACGGATCTAGGTTTTCTGGCTTACAGCAGCCCTGACACCTTCGTTTTTAAATGTCTGAGTGCTCCTCCGTGCAAATCTGATATACAGGTAACTAGAAGTGCAATCCACTAAGGTGAATGGTCCGGACTGAACCCGAGCACCCCGCCCCAAGAGGACCCGGGCAGCATAATCCGCAGCCTCCCTACTGCCCAGAGATTGCGATTTTTTCACTGATGATTAGTTAAATTATTCTATATGATCGATGCAGCATTTAGGATGTTCCATTATGTTCTATCTTGTCGCTGTTATTTAATGCTTGTAAGCAGCTTTGGGATTCGTTTGAATGGTTGAGTGGAAAGTGACACAGAAATAGAATCCAATCCAATGAATGAAATCCACTCCAAGGTCACTTTGAACGGAAGGCGGAGAGAAGCAGGAGCCGACCTCTTCGCAAAGTCCCTGCTGCGAAAGTCTCCCGGAAGCGAGAGCGCGGCGCCACCTGCAGGCCGGGAGCCGCCACGACAAGCAAGAAGGTAACAGCAGCGTTCCGCCCTTCTTTCCCCTCCCCTTCCAATCAGCGCGGAGCAGATGGACGTTCTATGTCCTCCCTTCGCGGTGGCTGCTGGGAGTCGTAGTTTCATCCCGCCACCAGGACGGGGAGATTCCGCGGCAGCCGCGCTCGGCGGCACTAGCCTTCCCGTCATGCCTTGGAGAGAGAGAGAGAGAGAGAGAGAGAGGCGCGGAGGGCGGCGGCGGAGGAGAAGGAAGACTGCCGAGCGGCGCTTGAGGTGGGCGCAGCGGACGGGGGCGGGTGGCGGCGTCTGAGGTTTCTGGAGGCCGCAAAGGGGGCCTCTGGGGCCACTCCGCCTTCATAGGGCTGATAATGGGGGTGTTGGAAGGAAGGAAAACCCCGTCGCTGAATCGGACCAGTGGTCCAACTAGCTCAGTATTGCCTGCACGGGCTGGCAGCAGCTCCCCCTGATGGCGCGCCCAGGGCTCTTCCCAGCCCAGCTGGGGATGGATCCTGAGACCATCTGCATGCCAAGCAGGTGCTCTGCCCGGGAGCCTCCTCCCTTCCCCGGAAGCGTAGGAATCTGCCTCCACTGAATCTTGCAAAGGAGGCGACTGGAATCGCACAAGGATTGGGGCATGGAGGTTTCCACAAAGCTCCCTGCGCCCCAGTCCATTGTTCAGAGCAACACTGTTGCCCACACGGACTGGCAGCCGCCCTCCCCGATGGCAGGCACAGGGTCTTCTTGCCCAGCAAAACCTGGAGGTGAACCCAGGACCTTCTGCATGCCAAGCAGGTGCTCTGCCATGAAGCTACTGCCCTTCCCCCAGATGCCCAGATGTCCTGATTTATCTGGTCAAACATGTTAGAGATTTCAGAGTTGCCTATATGCAGAATTACAGCTGTCTATCTCTAAGCAATTAACTAGTTGGCAGAAAGCCCAGATCTGCTTTCTCTCAGATCCTTAGCAACGGCCTGTGATTGGTCAATGAGTTCCTAAAGACTCACCTCTGTGTGAGAGCTGTGTGGTTAGTGTATGTTTGGTGTAGAGAACGTGGTCAGTGTAGAGAGAGAGAGAGACAGAGAGGAAAGATTTTATGTTTTGTTTCTTTTATTTTGTAAAGTCTGTAAATAGTAACTTATGGATACTAGTTGCTTCAATCAATAAATACTGTATATAGTTATCCAGTGAGTTGCTGAGTTCCTGCGTTGAGCTGTCTAGTCAATTTCACAACAGCCAGAAGCTTCCAGAAAAGTCTGCGTCTAACTCTGCGGTGTCCAGGAATACGTTATACTCCTGACACTAAATCTTAAGAAAACAAACAAACAGGGAGAGGGCTGGGTGGAAGAAGATGGTATACAGCTGCTGTAGGAGAGGACTTTAGAGAAAAGCAGTGTTTTCATTGTGGTGGCTTTTTTCTGCCCCTTTTTACCGCTCTACAGTATCCTTCTTGGGATGCAGCAATCGGCAAGAGGAAGGTTTGTCCTTTTCCTGCTTTCAAGGTCCCGTGATCTTTGTGAAGGTGGCTGTGCACTTTTCCACAGAGGAGCTGTTGGCTGTGCTTGATCGAGTCCAGAGAACCCTGCACAGGGAAGTTATGGAAGAGAATTATAGAAATCTGGCTTCTGCAGGTAAGGCTCCTTCTTTTCCTTGGCTGAGTTACTAAAAGCAGGGAATATCGGTGTTGTTGGTTTTTTAAAGTTTTCTGTATGAAGACTCTTCTGCAGCCATACCACATCCTTTCTGACTCAGGATTTAGAAAACCACAGGGTGGGGAAAAGAGGGTAATTTATTGTCCATTATGTTCCAGACCACTCTGGCCTTTCTGTGTAACAAAGGACCAGAGTGGTCCAAAATGGATCGAACAATAAATTGTTCCTTTTTTGCTGCCCTGTGCTTTCTTTAAAACCCTTTCCGTGGTTGTGTAGGGTCCCCTTATTTACACTACAGTCGCTCCCTACCCCCTCTGCCTGTCTGAAGAATTGTCAGAAGCCCCAGAATAAACTGTCTGTCACCTTTGACCCATCTGTTTGTAAGTTTTACTTCCTCCAGGAAGTGCTTCTTTTACTCCCCCTGTTCCTTTCACATAGGTTCCCTGCCTTAAGAAACCCCTTCATTCAGCCTGTTCTTGAAGATTTCCTGTCCCCCAGACCTCCCTACCTTACCAACCCCTCCTAATTCTGTTTTCCTTCCCCTCTGAGGTAAAGCCAGTGTGGTTGGAGTGTCTGACTAGAACCCAGGAGACCAGGGTTCAAATCCCCACTCAGCCAGGAAACTCACTAGAATGACTTTGTCTTGGGACTGGCTCTCATCGCAGGGTTGTTGGAGTTAAATGAAGTTCGGAAGAGCCAAGTATGGCACCTGGAACTCCTTGTAGAAAAATGTGGAAGGCAAATGCAGTAAATAAAGTAAAGCTTCCACCAGGCTTCCCCTCTGCCATTCTCTGTCTCACGCTGCTCTCTCTTCCCCCTCTTCCTCTTCTCTCTTTCTCCCTCTATATTTTTCTCTTGCTGAATCTCTACTTTTCACCCTCTATGTT
The DNA here is from genome assembly GCA_900245905.1 of Lacerta viridis. Classification (NCBI taxonomy): domain Eukaryota; kingdom Metazoa; phylum Chordata; class Lepidosauria; order Squamata; family Lacertidae; genus Lacerta; species Lacerta viridis. The sequence continues at coordinate 344,294 of OFHU01003594.1, forward strand.
TCTAGCTCCCCTCTACTTGTTTTCTCTTAGTTGTGACACCCTTGGAAAGTGGAGCCAGCTGTTATTTTATTCTCCTGCTGTGAGTATTTCTTAGTTATGACTGTATTGCCAGGGAGACACCTCTCTTCCTGTCAGGTAATCAATCTTGCGTGCAGCTGCAGAGCCAGACCTGAGACTCAGTGCTGTTTTAATACAGGCAATCCTTGTTTCCCATGGGGCTTACGTTCTAGGTCTCCGTACACATTAGCGCAAAGTGTTCTGCCCTGCTCCCGTTCTGCTGTTTTAGGTTCACTTCCTGGTTTGGGATGTGCACAATTGTGTGTAAATCGGTCATTACCTGTATATTGCAGGATCTGCCTCCCCACTGTCTTTCCCAGTGTTATTCACACAGTAAATGCCTGGGGTTGCTCCCTAAATTGGGAAGCTGTTCCTCCCTGATCAGGTTTCCCTTTGTATTCCTGCAGGTGATGGGAGGGAGAGCAACAAAGAGGATGGGCAGCAGAGAATTAAAACTGAAGCAGAAGAGAATTTGAGGGAGAAAGCTGTTGTTCCAGAAGGCACTGGCTTCAGTGAAATTGTGATGCCAGAAGAATGTCACACAGGAAAGAAACAGGCAAAAATCCCCCGAAGTACAAGAGCCATGACTAGGATGTCAAGCCTTAGGAATCTTAGAAGACCGCGTGAAGGGGCGAAACCATTTAAATGTTCAGAGTGTGGAAGGAGCTTCAACTACAGGAAACATCTCATTGTGCATGAAAGAATCCACACAGGTGAGAAACCATATAAATGTTCAGAGTGTGGAAAGAGCTTCACTCAGAGCAGTACCCTTTTTAATCATCGAAGGATCCATACAGGAGAGAAACCGTTTGAGTGCTCAGAGTGCGGAAAGAGCTTCACTAGCAGCAGCAGCCTTTCATATCATCACAGAATCCACACTGAAGAGAAACCTTTTAAGTGTTTTCATTGCGAAAAGAACTTCAGCCAGAGGAGTGAGCTTCTTTCTCATCAGAGAATCCACACGGGGGAGAAACCTTATAAATGCACAGAGTGCGGGAAGAGTTTTACTCACAGCAGTAGCCTTTCTTATCATCGAAGGGCTCATAAAGGAGAAAAACCATATAAATGTTCTGAGTGTGGAAAGAGTTTCTGTCAGAGCAGTGGCCTCATCTCTCATCAAAGAATCCACACAGAAGAAAAACCATACCAATGCTCAGTGTGTGGAAAGAACTTCACTCATAACAATAGCCTTTGTAAACATAAAAGAATTCATACAGGAGAGAAACCGTATACATGCTCAGAGTGTGGAAAGAGCTTCACTAATAGCAGTAGTCTTTCTTATCATGAAAGAACCCACACAGGAGAGAAGCCGTATAAATGTTTTCATTGTGGAAAGAGCTTCAGCCAGAGCAGTCATCTTCTTTCTCATCAAAGAATCCATACAAGAGAAAAACTGTATAAATGCTCGGAGTGCGGAAAGAGATTCACTCATAGCAGTAGCCTTTCTTACCATCAAAAAATGCATACAGGAGACAAACCATTTAAATGTTCTGAGTGTGGAAAGAGTTTTTTTCAGAGCTATGGCCTTCTCTATCATCAAAGATTCCACACTGGAGGAAAACCATATAAGTGCCTGGTGTGTGGCAAAAATTTCAGTCATAACAGTATTCTTTCTAGTCATCAGAGACTCCACACAGGAGAGAAACCGTATAAATGTTCAGAGTGTGGAAAGAGCTTCACTAATACTAGTAGCCTTTCTTACCATCAAAAAATTCATATAGGAGAGAAGCCATTTAAATGTGGTGAGTGCGGAAAGAGTTTCTGTCAGAGCCATGACCTGGTTAATCATCACAGAATCCACACTGGAGTGAAACCATATATATGCTCAGTGTGTGGCAAGAACTTCACTCACAGTAGTGGCCTGTCTAATCATCAGAGACTCCATACAGACGAGAAACCATTTAAATGTTCAGAGTGTGGAAAGAGCTTCAGTTGTAGCCAGACCTTAACAACACACTACAGACTACATACAGGAGAGAAAGCATTTGCATGTTCAGAGTGTGGAAAGAGCTTCAACCAGAAAACTCACCTTACTAACCATCAAAGGACCCATACGGGAGAGAAACCATATAAATGCTTAGACTGTGGGAAGAGCTTCAGCCGAAGCAGTACACTCTCTAATCATCAGAAGCTCCATACAGGAGAGAAGCCATATAAATGCTCGGAGTGTGGGAAGAGCTTCGCTCAGAGCAGTGGCCTTTCTTCCCATCAAAGGATCCATGCAGGAGAGAAATCATATAAATCATATAAATGCTTAGAGTGTGGGAAGAGTTTCACTAATAATGTTCGCCTTTCTTATCATCAAAGAATCCACACAGGGGTGGAGATCCTTTTGGGCTCTGGGAGCCAGATCATTATCTGGCCCCACCAAGAGGACCAAACAGGACAGGTAGGTGGAACAAACCACCTGTCAATCACATGATGTCATAGTGATGTCGCATGGCTGGCAGGTGGCTTGCTGCACTCGCCAGTCAAAATCCCTTGCAGTGTTCCCTGGTGGCCACTGAAAATCGGTCATTACCTGTATATTGCAGGATCTGCCTCCCCACTGTCTTTCCCAGTGTTATTCACACAGTAAATGGCTGTGCGTTGCAAGCACTTTGCTCCAAGCACAGGGCCAGCAAAGTGCCTCTTTCTCTCCTCCCTATCAGCTGTTGGGGAGAGGAGAAGCAAGCCTGTGTTTCGCAAGCCTGCTGCCGGTGCTTGCAAAATGAAATGATCCCAAGCCCCCCCATGCATCAGTTACTAGGCAGAGGGTTACATCCTGTTTTGGCTGCACTCGCCCATCCCATCATGGGGACAGGCCTCTGCGGCCAAGGCAGAATTGAATCCTGCTTTCCTGCCCATCGGCTTATGTCAAGTGCTGGTGTGCTTGGCTGAAACGAAGGAGAAAGACCTGTTTGGAACATGGTGTGCACAGTGGAGCACTCGTGGGACTTGGATCAGGACCCTGGTTCGCCCATAAGTGGAATTGGGCACCTAAAAGTGTGCAGCCTACTACCCTGTTCAGCCTTGACTACAGCATTCACAACAGCCCTGGTAGGGCACCAAAATCAAACCAGGTGACTCTTCTATAATGTTGGAAATAGGTCCCTGGTGAATATACCCTGTTGATTTGGGGTGACTGCATTTGTTGCATCACTTGTGTCAGTCAGTGAAGTGGTGCCGGAATATCTGCCACCTTTGCCTGTTTCATGCAAATGGTTCTGCACTCCCCTACAGATTATAATTGCTGAAATCACCAGTTTGCTACTGCAAAAGGTCAATGGTGTGTCTTGTTTTTACATACCTGTATATTTGAGCTCAAAAAGTCACTAACTGTAATTTTTGAACCTCATTGCCATTCAACTACCACCTTGCTGTTTTCTCCTTTGACTATTAGCCATCTAAGATTTAGTCCGCAAAAGATGACCACGCCACAATCAATCTGTTAGCTTTTACAGGGCCTCAAGACTCAATATTTTTCTGGTTCTTTAAAAAAACAAATAAATGTGGAATCCAAGTGCACACTGAATTTCGCTGTAGCAAAAGAGGGCAGGAGGACTGAGTTGTTTCTCTTGTGGTGGTGGTGTGTAAAGCTGTATAGGTTTTGCTACCTGTTACATGTACTCATAGTGATGTGAAAAATGAAAAAGTAAAACAGAAATGTTACTAGTTATTTGACAGAAAGTACTTAAGTGATGTTTTGCTCTCTTTGCCCAGCATTTCCTTCTGTAGAATATTTCACAGGAACAGTTTCCCACATATCCTGCTCTTCCTCTTTTTGATCCTGGAAATAACATCTAAGCCTTGTGTCCAAACATAGTTATTCTCCAGGGTTTCAGGCAGGAGACATTGCCAGTCGACACCTGAAGGCAGCCCTGTTTAGGGAAGCTTTTAATGTTTGATGTTTTGTCGTGTTTTTAATACAGTGGTACCTCGGGTTAAGAACTTAATTCGTTCCAGAGGTCCGTTCTTAACTAGATACAGTTCTTAACCAGAGGCGCGCTTTCACCAATGGGGCTTCTTGCTGCCGCTGCGCCGCTAGCACACGATTTCCGTTCTCATCCTGGGGCAAAGTTCTTAACCTGGAGCAACCACTTCCTGGTTAGCGGAGTTTGTAACCCGAAGTGTCTGTAACCCGAGGTACCACTGTATTCTGTTGGGAGCTGTCTAAAGTGGCTGGGGAGCCCAATCAGATGGGCAGGGTATAAGTAATAAATTATTATTATTATTATTATTATTATTATTATTATTATTATTATTAGACTAGGTGACTGCTCGGAGTCCCTTCCAACTCTACAATTGTGTGATTCTACCATGGATCAAACCATGAGCCTTCTGCATGCAGAAGCATGTGCTCTGCCACTGAGCATCCTCAGAGCTCTCTCAGCCGACGCCGTAACTAAAGAAAACATGAAAGATGGTGTTGCTAACACAGAACAATAGAGTTGGATATCTTCCGGCATGGAGATGTCGAGGTCCAGGGCTGAGGCAATCCATGTTGTTATTGCCCAAAGAGAGCAGTTCGTTCTCTTTTTTTGTTGCATTATTATTCTTGGAAGTACAACCGGGAATTCTTCTGTGTATGACTTCCGGGGCTCGATCCCTGACTGGTCTGACTGACAGATCATAGAACTGTCGAGCTGCAAGGGACCCTGAGAATCATCCAGTCCAACCCCATGTAATACAGGAATGTAGCTGTCCCATATGGGGATCGAACCTGCAACCTTCGCAGAGGGGAAAGGGGTCCTGAAGGAGCTTCCCCCCTGTGTAGGCCTGACCTAACAAATACAAACCTCTTCACATGTTTCTCCTCAAGCTATATGTGCTGTTTTGGTCAAATTTTACCTCAGTAAAGGCTCCTGTCTCTTTGGACTCATGCCTGCTTTATTCCGGTCACTCTGCTAGGACAGAATTAAGATAAATTCAACAGTGTAAACAAGTGCTGATGGATGCAATAATGGAATACTGAAAGGTTTTGGTTTTTGTAAAATACGCAGGGATTTATGATATGCAAAATGAACCATGGGAAGAGAATAAGGGAAGTCATTGATATCTTAAGGGTGTGTGTGTGTGTGTGAGAGAGAGAGAGAATGAATGAATGAATGAATGAATGTTAACATGCCAGGGCACCGGGGACACCATGAAAAGATAATCCAGTGCTTGGAGTCTGAAATATCTCCTTTGGCAGCATGATTTGTTAATAAATGCCCTCTCCCCAAAAACTGGTTTAGCAGCTCCTGCCTTCCTGCTTTTGTGTTAACCCGCTGCAACAGGGCAGGTTTGACCTAAGTGGGTTTCAGGGATGTGATGGACTCTCTTAGCCCCGTGCTGTAACACTGTTAATTGGTTGCGGCCAATTCTTGGCTTCTGATTCTAGGCTAGCTTTGTCTTCCTTACAGCTATGTCCGACAAACATACTGCAAAGCTAGGGAGCCTCTTTCAGGCCGGAGGGGTCACGTTCCCCGGTGGGAAGCCGCACAGCAGGATCCGAGTGCGACGGCAACTCTTCTACAGTTTCCAGCACATGGTATTCAGAAGCACAGGGCCTTGAAACCTGCAGGTAGAACATAGTGGTTACTGCCTGCAGGCATATGATTGTCATGGCACAAAAGGAAAAAGGGACCTGGGGGGGAAGAGGAAAAAGACAAACTCACGTACCAGTCAAATAGGGTCAGAACTCCTTATTTGGATTGCACAATTCTTTTCCTTTAAGTGCATCGTATTTTTTGGCAGATGCAATATTTCTATTTTTATGTGTTTTCACATATAATTTCACTGTAAAAACGCACAACAATGAAATTAAAAGTTCCATATATAAATTTATGTAAGGTTCTCCACTCAGGCAGGAAGAGCCAGCTGCACAAATATTAGATGAGGGACATCTGACTTGCCAGTAGTGTATGTGGAAAGGATCTAGGGATCTTGGTGGACCACAATCTTAACACAAGCCCACAATGTGGTGCAGTGGCAAAAAAGGCGAATGTGATTCTAGGCTGCATCAACAGAAGTCTAGTGTCCAGATCAAGGGAAGTCATAGTCACTCTCTATTCTGCCTTGGTATGGCCACACCTGGAGTCCTGTGTCCAGTTCTGGACACCACAGTTTAAGAAGGATGTTGACAAGCTGGAACATGTGCAGAGGAGGGCAACCAAGATGATCAAGGGTCTGGAAACCAAGCCTGATGAGGAATGGTTGAAGGAGCTGGGTATGTTGAGCCTGGAAAGGAGGAGACAGGAGATATTATTTGTTGTTGTTGTTGTTGTCCTCGTTCAGTCATGTCCGACTCTTCGTGACCCCATGGATCAGAGCACACCAGGCATGCCTATCTTTCACTGCCTCCCGCAGTTTGGCCAAACTCACGCTAGCCGCTTCGAGAACACTGTCCAACCATCTCGTCCTCTGTTGTCCCCTTCTCCTCTGTCGTCCATCTTCAAATACCCTAAGGGCTGTCAGAGCATGCTTGTTTTCTCCTGCTCTGGAGGGCAGGACTCAAGCCCATGGCTTCATTACAGGAAAGGAGATTCTGACCTAAACATCAGGAAGCTCTTTCTGACGGTAAGAGCCATTGGGCAGTGGAATGGTCGCAGTTAGAAGATGGGGAACTTTCCTTCCTTGGGGGGTTTTTAAGCAGAGGTTGGATGGTCATTCATCAGGGATGCTTTAGTTGTTCCAGAATTGCAGGTGGATATACGACTCTTGTGGTCCCTTCAAAATCATAGAATCATAGAATCCTAGAGTTGGAAGAGACCACAAGGGCCATCCAGTCCAACCCCCTGCCAAGCAGGAAACACCATCAAAGCATTCCTGACAGATGGCTGTCAAGCCTCTGCTTAAAGACCTCCAAAGAAGGAGACTCCACCACACTCCTTGGCAGCAAATTCCACTGTCCGAACAGCTCTCACTGTCAGGAAGTTCTTCCTAATGTTTAGGTGGAATCTTCTTTCTTGTAGTTTGAATCCATTGCCCCGTGTCCGCTTCTCTGGAGCAGCAGAAAACAACCTTTCACCCTCCTCTATATGACATCCTTTTATATATTTGAACATGGCTATCATATCACCCCTTAACCTTCTCTTCTCCAGGCTAAACATACCCAGCTCCCTAAGCCGTTCCTCATAAGGCATCGTTTCCAGGCCTTTGACCATTTTGGTTGCCCTCCTCTGGACACGTTCCAGCTTGTCAGTATCCTTCTTGAACTGTGGTGCCCAGAACTGGACACAGTATTCCAGGTGAGGTCTGACCAGAGCAGAATATAGTGGTACTATTACTTCCCTTGATCTAGACGCTATACTCCTATCATGTTATTCATGTACAGTTACATGATTATAAAGTACAACAATTCCACATTCCGTTGTTTATATATTGGGAAAGGTTTTTAACCACATATTTAAGGGTGGAACGGTTTTGTTTGCTTTACAGGTGCATATTTTATTGATGTAGCCGACCGTGGGCCTTTGCAGTGAGGGGGGCTGCGGCTAATGAACCTAATAAAATTCAAACCATTTCATAGGCAACCACACTTCCAACTCCCATAGAGAGGCATGCTGGGATCAATTAGGACTTCTCTGCACTTTACTGGAGGCTGTTTTGCTTGGAGAGGGGAGAATGGGCCATTAGTCCATCAAACTCCCATTTCTTAACTAAACAAAACAAAAATTGTAATTCTAGAATAAGAAACTACATCTTTCCCCTCAGCTGCCATGTGTGTTTGTGACATCACAAACAGGTCTGGGAAAAATATCTGCCCAGCCCCACTAAGCCTCACATTTTGGGGGGGGGGGTTGGGCACTTGTTAATAAATAAGTGATGACTGAGGACACCCCCCCCTTGTGACACGTGTGGCATGTGGTCTCCATGACACCCTCAGAAACCCTCTTTAGCACCCACCAAGGCCCCCTGACCATCCCATTTTTTAACAGTTTCCCCCAAATCTGTTAGTTTTTACACTGCTGCAAGGCCGTTTGCTTTGGCAAAGTTGAAGGATTATTTAATTATTTGTTTATTTTGCCCCTTTTGATAGTTCCTTTTGACTGGTTCCTTTGACTTAAGGTCTCTGAATCCTTTTCAATAAAGTGATCTGGGCAAAATGGGTGAATTAGGAAACCTTTTTATTACGCACAGTTGGAAGTGGGGTAACCCAAGATCAGGCACACCTGCCTCAGGAAAAAAACACAGCTTTATAAAGTCCCTTCTCCGGCCGCAAGCCCCTCCTTCCAATCCCACAAGAAGGGGCGTGTCAGTTTACGGTGTACTGCGTCCGCCTCGTTAACATTTTACCATCCTACTTCCCATGTGAATAGAAATACCTTTATTGGCATTTCAAGTTCAGACATCTCAAGTCATAAAAGGGACAGGAGTGAGGCTATCGAGGGTCAAAAGGCACTCGATTGTTCTGCTTCACCCTGTCTATTCCCTAGAGAGGGATGAGTCATTAAGAACCCTTTCCAGTAGGATGGAGATTAAAAAGGAACCCACTGAATGAATTTTATATCAGAGAAGATTAGAAAGACATAATAAGAAGTATATTCGAAAATATGAAATTGCCAATCTAGATTGATACAGTGGCTCCAAGGGTTAAGAACTTAATTCGTTCCGGAGGTCCGTTCTTAAACCTGAAACTCTTATTAACCTGAGGTACCACTTTAGCTTTGTCCATGGAGTTTTCTTGGCAGGGATACTGGAGTGGCTTGCCAGTTCCTTCTCCAGGTGGATCACATTTAGTCTAAAGTTCTTCCTAATGTTTAGGTGGAATCTTCTTTCTTGTAGTTTGAATCCATTGCCCCGTGTCCGCTTCTCTGGAGCAGCAGAAAACAACCTTTCACCCTCCTCTATATGACATCCTTTTATATATTTGAACATGGCTATCATATCACCCCTTAACCTTCTCTTCTCCAGGCTAAACATACCCAGCTCCCTAAGCCGTTCCTCATAAGGCATCGTTTCCAGGCCTTTGACCATTTTGGTTGCCCTCCTCTGGACACGTTCCAGCTTGTCAGTATCCTTCTTGAACTGTGGTGCCCAGAACTGGACACAGTATTCCAGGTGAGGTCTGACCAGAGCAGAATATAGTGGTACTATTACTTCCCTTGATCTAGACGCTATACTCCTATCATGTTATTCATGTACAGTTACATGATTATAAAGTACAACAATTCCACATTCCGTTGTTTATATATTGGGAAAGGTTTTTAACCACATATTTAAGGGTGGAACGGTTTTGTTTGCTTTACAGGTGCATATTTTATTGATGTAGCCGACCGTGGGCCTTTGCAGTGAGGGGGGCTGCGGCTAATGAACCTAATAAAATTCAAACCATTTCATAGGCAACCACACTTCCAACTCCCATAGAGAGGCATGCTGGGATCAATTAGGACTTCTCTGCACTTTACTGGAGGCTGTTTTGCTTGGAGAGCGGGGAATGGGCCATTAGTCCATCAAAATCCCATTTCTTAACTAAACAAAACAAAAATTGAAATTCTAGAATAAGAAACTACATCTTTCCCCTCAGCTGCCATGTGTGTTTGTGACATCACAAACAGGTCTGGGAAAAATATCTGCCCAGCCCCACTAAGCCTCACATTTTGGGGGGGGGGGTTGGGCACTTGTTAATAAATAAGTGATGACTGAGGACACCCCCCCCTTGTGACACGTGTGGCATGTGGTCTCCATGACACCCTCAGAAACCCTCTTTAGCACCCACCAAGGCCCCCTGACCATCCCATTTTTTAACAGTTTCCCCCAAATCTGTTAGTTTTTACACTGCTGCAAGGCCGTTTGCTTTGGCAAAGTTGAAGGATTATTTAATTATTTGTTTATTTTGCCCCTTTTGATAGTTCCTTTTGACTGGTTCCTTTGACTTAAGGTCTCTGAATCCTTTTCAATAAAGTGATCTGGGCAAAATGGGTGAATTAGGAAACCTTTTTATTACGCACAGTTGGAAGTGGGGTAACCCAAGATCAGGCACACCTGCCTCAGGAAAAAAACACAGCTTTATAAAGTCCCTTCTCCGGCCGCAAGCCCCTCCTTCCAATCCCACAAGAAGGGGCGTGTCAGTTTACGGTGTACTGCGTCCGCCTCGTTAACATTTTACCATCCTACTTCCCATGTGAATAGAAATACCTTTATTGGCATTTCAAGTTCAGACATCTCAAGTCATAAAAGGGACAGGAGTGAGGCTATCGAGGGTCAAAAGGCACTCGATTGTTCTGCTTCACCCTGTCTATTCCCTAGAGAGGGATGAGTCATTAAGAACCCTTTCCAGTAGGATGGAGATTAAAAAGGAACCCACTGAATGAATTTTATATCAGAGAAGATTAGAAAGACATAATAAGAAGTATATTCGAAAATATGAAATTGCCAATCTAGATTGATACAGTGGCTCCAAGGGTTAAGAACTTAATTCGTTCCGGAGGTCCGTTCTTAAACCTGAAACTCTTATTAACCTGAGGTACCACTTTAGCTTTGTCCATGGAGTTTTCTTGGCAGGGATACTGGAGTGGCTTGCCAGTTCCTTCTCCAGGTGGATCACATTTAGTCTAAACTCTCCGCTATGACCTGTCCATCTTGGGTGGCCCTGCATGGCATAGCTCATAGCTTCCCTGAGTTATTCAAGCCCCTTCGCCACGACAAGGCAGTGATCCATGAAGGATCACTTCCATGAAGGATCACCTTGCCAACAAAGGTCCGTATAGTTAAAGCTATGGTTTTCCCAGTAGTAATGTATGGAAGTGAGAGCTGGACCATAAAGAAGGCTGATCGCCGAAGAATTGATGCTTTTGAATTATGGTGCTGGAGGAGACTCTTGAGAGTCCCATGGACTGCAAAAAGATCAAACTTATCCATCCTTAAAGAAATCAGCCCTGAGTGCTCACTGGAAGGACAGATCCTGAAGTTGAGGCTCCAGTACTTTGGCCACCTCATGAGAAGAGAAGACTCCCTGGAAAAGACCCTGATGTTGGGAAAGATGGAGGGCACAAGGAGAAGGGGACGACAGAGGATGAGATGGTTGGACAGTGTTCTCGAAGCGACTAGCATGAGTTTGGCCAAACTGCAGGAGGCAGTGAAGGATAGGCGTGCCTGGCATGCTCTGGTCCATGGGGTCACGAAGAGTCGGACACGACTGAATGACTGAACAACAACAACTTTAGCTAATGGGGCCTCCCGCTGCTGCTGTGCTGCTGGAGCACAATTTCTCTTCTAATCCTGAAGTAAAGTTCTTAACCTGAAGCGTTATTTCTGGGTTAGCGGAGTCTGTAACCTGAAGCATCAGTAACCTGAAGCATCTGTAACCCGAGGTACCAATGTAATGAATTTCAGAAGGAGAGATGGACGGAAATCACCCCAAAGATGTGAGAGGAAATTTGAAAAGAATGTATAAGAAATTTATTATGTTCGTTTTGGTATTTGTGTATTTGTCAGGTTTTGTTTTGTTTTTTGTTGATAAAATTAATAAAAATATGTTTTTTTTTAAAAAAGGAAGCCACTGAGGCAGTAAAGTCCTTGTCCCTGTCCGCTAGGAGGAACCTCATTTGGCTTTCTCTTGGAGCCGTGGGTCGCAGGTCGAGCATCTTGCTCAGCATCTGTTTGCGGAGTCTGCTGTGCAAAGGTCCAGTGAATATGGTCCAGTGAGTCTGGTACACCCAGATTGCAGGCACACAGGCGCACTTGATAAGGAAGTTGCGAGTATTAATTAATTAATGGAAAGGTAAAGAGTTGTTAGACAAATAAAGAGTTGCTTCCTATTTAAAAGGTGAATCTATTGACTCTTATAGATTGAATTAAGTGTGTTTCATCCAAAGTATCTGTAAACAATGAAAAGCATCTGTAAACAATGAAAACAATAAAGCATCTGTAAACAATGAAAAGGCAACAATCATTTCATTTCCTACAACCTTTATTTTACACCACTGTACATTTAAAAAAATACATTTAAAATTTGGTGTTTGTTGTTTAGATCCATCCGTGTAGCTCATTGGGTAGAGCACGAGACTCTTAATCTCAGGGCCGTCCTTCGAGCCCCATGTTGGGCAAAAGATTCCTGCAGGGGGTTGGACTCAAAGACCCTCGTGGTCCCTTCTAACTCTGCAATTCCATGATTCTGCGATCTAACTGCATTGCTTTCAAGTGAAATCATTCTCGGCACACTCAAACACATTTCAAACACGTTCAAAGGTTTTCATAAAAAAATAATCTTTATTAAATAATTTTTCAACTGAAATGGTCGTATGATCTCAACAATCAAGCGTTAGAAACCACCCAAAATGGCATGAGATACAAAGTCCTTCTTCTTCATGTTCCTGAGAGATTTGAATGGGAAAATCCTTTCCATTCCTGAATAATAAGGGGCAGTGGGGTGAGGGAGGCCGGGGGGCCACATCCACACCGTTTAAACGCCTATGAAGCTGCTTTAAACATTCATGACTTCTAACCCCAAAGAAACTGAGAGCTATAGTTTGAAAAGGGTGCTGAGAGTTGTTAGGAGACCCCCTTGTTCCCCTCCCAGAGCTACAATTCCCAGAGTTCCTAACCCTAACCCTGACCTTTAACCTATAACCAGAGCTACAATTAAAAGAGTTCCCTGGCAAGAAGGGAACCCTAAACTCTAATCCTAACACTAACCCTTAACCCTTAACCAAAACTACAATTCCCAGAGTTCCCTGGCAAGAAGGGAACCCTATCCCTACCTCTACCCCCTTAACCAGAACTACAATTCCCAGAGTTCCCTGGCAAGAAGGGAACCCTAACTCTAATCCTAACACTAACCCTTAACCCTTAACCAAACTACAATTCCCAGAGTTCCCTGGCAAGAAGGGAACCCTATCCCTACCTCTACCCCCTTAACCAGAGCTACAATTCCCAGAGTTCCCAGGCAAGAAGGGAACCCTAACTCTAATCCTAACACTAACCCTTAACCCTTAACCTAAACTACACTTCCCAGAGTTCCCTGGCAAGAAGGGAACCCTACCCCATACCCCTAGCCCTACCCACTACCCCCACTACCCCATCCCTACCCCCTACCACTAACGCTAGCCCTAGCCTAGCCCTAACCCTCGTAACAAGTCTCAGTCCCCTGAACAACCTACAGTTCCCAGAGTCCCCGAGGGGAAGCCATTCCTGTTTAAAGCGTCTTCATAGTACTTCCAATGGACGGTGCGCCTAATGTGGCCGAATGTTCCCTCCCTCTTTTTCTTCTTCTCTCTCCCCACTGCCCCATCACTTGCAACGCAGCAGATGTCCGCCTGCAGTCTCCCTTCAAGGCTCCTTCTCTCGGGTCTGGCCACGGCCTTGTCCATTGCTGGCTGCCAGTATTTCGCGTTCATTTCTCCGATGGAAATAGGGACGTCCTGCGGTTCTCTTCAAAGCTGCCAGTATTTCACATTTATTTCTCCGATGGAAATAGGGACGTCCTGCGGTTCTCTTCATGACTTTGCAGGCAGGATTCAGGGAAATCCTCACTGGATCCAGACATCCCTGTAAAGCAAAGGCAAACAGGTGAGTGGGATGGCCCCCATCCGACAGCATCCCCCCAGGCTCCTCCTCTTTGGCTGCCTGTTAACAAACAAGGCTTCCAAACCAGTTTCCTTCCATCTCGACCAGCGTATCCACTAGTCTGAATGCAAACTCTTCTGACAACCCCACCAGCTGCAGCCTCGCCAGCCCCATTGCCAGACATCAACTAGCTTCAGAGCTGAATATCAGCCGCCTTCGAGAAGCGATCCCACCAGCAAGTAAGCTTTGTACTTGCCTCCTTCTCCTTGCTCCACAGCATCCCAGCACCGGGCAATTGCCTCCTTCCGCTTGCCAGCTTGCCACCACAGGGCAGGAGGCCGCCAGGGCTGAGTGCCACCGAGCTGCCCATGTCTCTCTGGGGAGGGCAACTGCCGAGGCTTGCCCCTTGGCCCACATTTATACCCGCTCAGCTGCCAAATGTTTTTGTGGCATCACAGTCAACCCACAGACAATGGCAGCAGCTGGGGAGGCATCACCATCACCCCCTCAGCCCTCACAATGGGGGGCGCAGCTCAGCAGCCACAACACACACACACACCCAAGTTGTGCCAATATCTGTGAAGGCCACACTGGAAACCCAAGGGGGCAGGAGGGGGGCATTTTTCAGCCCACTGGTTGCATTTCCCTCCACACAACACTAGTCAGATGCACAAATGAACAGAGGAATGAAAGCAGGCCTTATCTTTGCACAGGAAGTTGCTCAAGGAATGACATGCAGAGGGAAAGTTAGCATCTCAGGGTGGGGGAGTGCTTTTTCATCAATCAATCAATCATTGTATTTGACTAAAAGCCATTACAAATCCAGTTACAAAAGCACCAAACCCAATAACCCAAACTATAGTTCCCATATTCTTTGTGGGAAGAAACCATGAGAGTTTAAAGTCGATTAATGGCGCTTTAAATGAATGGTGTGGCTGTGGCCCCGGCCTCCCTCGCCCCACTGCCTCTTATTATTGAGGAATCAAAAGGATTTCCCCATTCAAATCTCTCGGAACAGGAAGAAGAAAGACTTTGTATCTCATGCCATTTTGGGTGGTTTCTAACGCTTGATTGTTGAGATCATATGACCATTTCAGTTGGAAAACTATTTAATAAGTATTTTTTTTTATTAAAACCTTTGCATATGTTTGAAATGTGTTATAGGAATTCTAATGTCTCATATATATAAATGATATGTTCATAAATTTCCAAGGGAAACACTTACATAAGTATATAAACCACGTAAAATCGTAAAAAAAATAAATTTAAAATTTGGTGTTTGCTGTTTAGATCCATCCGTGTAGCTCATTGGGTAGAGCACGAGACTCTTGATCTCAGGGCCGTCCTTCAAGCCCCATGTTGGGCAAAAGATGTCAGCAGATGTAGCAAAGCAGGCTGGTTAGTGCTGGGACTGCACAACCATTTGGGCCTACTAAAGTTATGCAGGCCTAACTGCTAACTGTTGAGTCGCTCTCGCATGTGACTCATTCTCCTTAAAAAGTGGCAACTATTTTCTCTCTGTGTTGTCAGTAAGATTTTAGTCAGTCAATCTGCCTAGTTGTGAGCAGAGCCAGTATGTAATCTCAGTTAAACACAAAAGCTTATACGAAGAACAAACTTAGTTGGTCTCTAAGGTGCTACTGGAAGGAATTTTATTTATTTTTTATTTAGTTTTCTTTAGAACCATGTTGTTTATGAAGTTTACTTTAACACAGTCAAGCTCTTACTCTTTCACTGAAAAATCCTGCATTATTAATTTACACTGCGCGACAGAAGATTCCTGCAGGAGTTTGGACTCAAAGACCCTCGTGGTCCCTTCTAACACTGCTATTCCATGATTCTGCGACCCAAGGGCATTGCTTTCAAGTGAAACCATTCTTGTGACACTCAAACACATTTCAAACATGCAAAGGTTTTAATAAAAAATAATCTTTATTACCGTATATACTCGAGTATAAGTCGACCCAAATATAAGCCGAGGCACCTAATTTCCCTACAAAAATGTGGGAAAGCTTATTGACTCAAGTATAAGCCGGTTCACCTTTGCCACTGTGGTAGAGGAGGAACGAGCAGCCCAAAGCAGCCCTTTGGGCTGCTCCTTCCTCTTCCTCCTTTGCTGCTGTGGAGCTCACCCCGTCGCAGGGTTTCGAACCGCCATTCTTCTGATCAGCAAGCCCTAGGGCTCTGTGGTTTAACCCACAGCGCAATGTTCCCTTGTGTTATACAGAGAAGGCTGGGATCCTGTCCTGTTTAAGCAGGAGCCAGGGAAAGTGAGCACCTGTGGGGTTTTAATACTTCCTTAACTGATAGGCTTTCTGCCTTCTGGGGTCTAAAATTTGCATTTATGTGAGCAGTTCAGGAATGGAACAAGCTGCCTGGGGAGAGTAAAGAACCACCGTTCTTGTACACTTCTTAAGGAATGGTTGACTTGAGTATAAGCCGAGGGCAGCTTTTAAAGCACAAAAAGTGTGCTGAAAAACTAGGCTTATACTCAAGTATATATGGTAAATAGTTTTCCAACTGAAAGGGTCATATGATCTCAACAATCAAGCGCCATGAAGCCACTTTAAACACTCATGGTTCGTTCCCACAAAGAATATGGGAACTATAGTGTGGGTTATTGGGTTTGGTGCTTTAGTAACTGCATTTGTAATGGCTTTTAATGAAATACAATAAATGATTGATTGATTGATTGATTGACTGACTGATTGCTGAAAAAGCGTTTTTTTCCTTAGATGCTAACTTTCCCTCTGCATGACATTCCTTGAGCAACTTGAGATACAAAGTCCTTCTTCTTCATGTTCCAGAGAGATTTGAATGGGGGAATCCTTTTGATTCCTCAATAATAAGAGGCAGTGGGGTGAGGGAGGCCGAGGCCACATCCAAACCATTCATTTAAAGCGCTATGAAGCCACTTTCAACACTCATGGTTTCTTCCCACAAAGAATATGAGAACTATAGTTTGGGTTATTGGGTTTGGTGCTTTTGTAATTGGATTTGTAATGGCTTTTAGTCAGATACAATCATTGATTGATTGATTGACTGATTGGTGGAAAAGTGTTTTTTTCCTGAGATGCTAACTTTCCCTCTGCATGTCATTCCTTGAGCAACTTCCTGTGCAAAGATAAGGCCTGCTTTCATTCCTCTGTTCATTTGTGCATCTGACTAGTGTTGTGTGGAGGGAAATGCAACCAGTGG